>CM062804.1:67543839-68003839 GCA_031772625.1 Pinus tabuliformis | reverse complement strand
GGATCCCTAACACTAGATGTAAGTGGAGCATCAGTGTTTGGGTGAGAGAGGAGATGTCCTTCAACATGAGCCAATCTCGAGTCCAATTTGTCCATAGTAAAGCATTGGTTCCTCAACATCCTCTTAATGTTTTATAGCAAAGAAAACACATTATAACGTTCAACTTGTTTTTCTTTCAAAACTATACCAAGTGGGTTCTCAACTGCGAGTGAATGATGACCTAATTGATCTCGAATTCGAAAAAATATGGTCTCTCACCTCCCACCTGAGTTTCCAGCTTCCTAATTTCTCTCAAAGTGCATGTAAGTCAACCCCTTACCAGAGACTCAACTAATCCTTACCCACAATGATTTTAGACTCGAGAGTCTCTCCTGGAAATAGACGAAGAACCAAAGAAAGACCCAAACCTAACAAGAACTTATACACCTCGATGGAAAAGGGATAGACACAGACTAGACAAACACAACTAAGCAGATTACTAATATCTACAAATCCTGGATGGGGGTGATACTAGCAAGTCAGTGACTGCAAGAACATTTCGAATTCAATGTAGAACTCCACCTTTGAGCTTAGGAGCATCTGGGAGGATTTCCTCGCAACAATTGAATTTCTTCTCGCTTCTCAGATTTCCCAACTTCCATTATGAATTGAAAACACCAACTTATCACATGACTGTCATATTATCCAATATCCCATCCACCTAAATTAAAACAACCCAGACCCAACTTCGAGAACCGAGTTTCTTTCCTTCCACCTGAGAAACCCACCACCCTCCGCTTCTCTAGCATCAAACAAAGCACACACCTTACAAAATATAGGCTAAGAGTGAAAATGATAGTAGGCCCCTTTAGTGGCCTGCTCTCTTTTCCCAAGATCATTTTCTCTCCTAGAATCTGATTGCATATCCACCTATTCACACTCTTCTAAACGACGTTTTCCTTTCCCTTTTATTAAACAGAAAATCTTTTTTCCTTTGGCGCAAGGAAGTCCCTATACTTCCAGACAAAAGCATCTCACCTTTTATATACTAACTCTCCACACTTAATTCACATGGATTTCGGTTTCTACAAAAGTGTATCATGGGCCCCTCATTGGAACAAGTCAGAGATCGATAGTATGATGGGCACACACAAAAAAAAGGATACCCACAGGGTGACTACAATAAACATGGATTAGACCCGGCCTAGAGTTAGGATCACTATCCTCTTGCTGGTTAGTATTATGTGCAAATACCCAACTACCAGTAGACTCACAATGTAAACTCAAGGTCAAGCTAAAGCTTGTTTTCATGGAGTGAGAATATATCGAGGGAGGAGGGAAAACCTCCGACTATAGATATGATGCATTAATCTTTGCCCTGCCTCCACACCCTGAGCTTAAGACGATTGTTGATTCTCTGAATATTCAGGAATTGGATGGACATGGGTGTGGTTAAAAAATTGACCTCGCCCATGGCCATCTAATTCTCGAATATTTAGGGAATCAACAATCGGCATAAGGATGCCCCCACACCCTGAGCTTAAGTCGATTGTTGATTCCCTGAATATCCCTCGCATAGGTATTGCTTCACACTTTTACAGGATTTTCGGAACTCTAAGATGGTAGTTCCTCTCTTCCTCCAACGCAAAGTCAATTCCCTTCTTATATGAACTTCTCCGCACTCAACGATTTGTACAAGGGATGGATAGCATCTTGTTCATCCCGGTAGATATTTCTTGGGTGCAGTAGTTTTCTCAACCATCAAATACTACTCGACCAAATTAATATAAGAACTAATCGATGGCTCCCCAACTGAGTAAGGATATAGAGGTTGCATTGGACTTTCCTCACCAGTTGTCAATTCACATAATCATTGGGCTAACATGGTTGATAACTCTTGTCCTTCCCTTCGTCACTACTTTGGTCTCAACATTTTTTGTTCCTCCTTATTAATCCCATGACCTTTACCATATACTCTTCTTTTACAATGGGCTCTATAGTCCTCCTATCATTCTACATGACTACACTCTCACTGAGGTAATTCCTTCGGAACAAAATTCCTAGAACTTGGAGTGTAGTGTAGTGTTCTCCTCCTGCTTGGTTTCTTGACAGAACTAAAGTTGTGCCATATACGTTACCCCAAGCTTTTTTTTTTAAGGTTCAGCGAGGCTTTAAATTAATAAAATACAAATAGAATACATGATGCAGAGTGGGAGTCAATGGGACCTCCCTGTGTCTGCCTTTGAAAAGCTAGCAGGTCTAGTCTCTGCTTTCATTCTCTCCTCTCTCTTTTTTTTTTTTGTGTGGATCTCTTACAGCTTAGATAGATGTCAATGAAAGGATATTTGGAAGAATCCACGTAACCTAGCTTTCGCTAAGCTTGCTGGTCTGCCCTGTTTATGGTATAGCATTTCTCTCTAGGTTCCCCCTCCTTCAGGTCTTGCCAGAGGATATGATAGTCTTCACCGTTGGACTGAACGCCCGCATTGGCTATGGTGTCGGCCAACTTGTTTGCAGTTCTTCTGACTGCTTGAAATGTGATGCCTTGAATGTTGGTGAGATGGACTTGCAGATCCTTCAGAATTGCCGAGAGCCTCCAGCTGGGTGTGATCTTGTCCACATGCTTGCCATTTTGAAGTTTCCTCATCATCTTGATGATTATCTCCGGGTCTCCTTCCACTATCAGGGGCAGGAATTTGTATTGGTCAGCCAGGGTGATGCCTTTGATGAGAGCAATCAGTTCTGCAGCGTTATTGGTGTTATTTCCCAGATTGCCATGGTAGATGAGCTGGATGTTCCCTGATGGTCCCTGATTGCTCCGTCGTACCCGGCTTTTCCCGGGTTTTGCTTTGACGCGCCATCGAAGTTTAGTTTGAACGCTGGAAATGGCGGTGTTCCCCATTTGTCCCGCTTCACCGCTTGCGTGGTCTGGTTCCTGCCTGTGTGATTAGTCCGGGCTTGGAGTTTGAGGAGTTGGATAATCCTATGGTCCTTTGGAGACGGGTTCCCCTCTTGCTACTTTATGTCCGTGGCGTGGATTGTTTCTGTTATTAACTGCCTTGATTTTTCCATTAACCTGTCCACTGTCATCGCAGAGTTTTTAAATATTCGAGCATTGCGCTCTTTCCATAGGATCCAGACCACAGCTCCCGGAATAAGGTTCCATGCTCTGTTGATCAGATTATTGTTGGACATCGTTATTCGCCAATTGCTCAAGGTAAGACCGATCGAGTCTATATTTCTGTCGGTTTGCCTGAAGACAAAAGCCATATCATCCCACAGCGCGCAGGCTATGGGGCATGTATTGAGAATGTGGTTGAGCGTTTCATTTTCATTCTCGCAAAGGGCGCATCTGGAGGGTCCGATGAAGCCCCGTCGCTGTAGATTGTTCCATGTGAGCGCTCTGTTGTGCATGACGAGCCAGGAGAACAGAGTTATTTTGGGCCAATTGCCTCTGTTCCATAGGGCGTGCCATTTGGGGTCCGGTTTCCAGTCTGGTGAAGCAGTGCTAATTTTATATGCTTCCTTTAGATTGAAAGTTCCTTTTGAATTGTTTCCCCATCGCAGGATGTCTTCCCTGGTTGAGGTGAGGATTCTGCGCTGTTCTAGCTGCTGAAGGAGCTGTTCGATGTTTCCATTGTTGTTTTGGGTTGGCCATTGATCTTTGGCTAGCCATTTTTGCCAGGTTGTGGGCATTGTTTGAAGTTGCTAGTAATCTGCTACCTTTATTAGCCCTGCCCCTTGCATTTCATTTTTGAGTGTAGTCCAATCTGGGTGGTCCAGAGGATGGAGTTGCTGCCAGGCATCCTCCCAAAATAGGGCAGTGTTGCCTTGGTGCACTTCCCAGAAGCAATGTTGTTGAACTATGTGTCGATTTTCCCATACTTTGTTCCAGAGGGGAGAGCCTTGAGTGTTGCCTGTGAGTCTGATGAGATCTTTGTCCTGTATTTGATTTGTGTACTTTGCTTTCCACAATGTTCCCCAGAGGGAATTAGGATTCTCTACCCATCTCCACCATATTTTTGCTGCAATAGCCTTGCTAAGGATTTCAGGATCTCTTAGGCCCAGACCTCCTGCCAGCTTTGGTTTGCAAATGTCTGTCCATTTGAGGAGGGCCCATTTGCGCTTCTTTGAATCTCCGTTCCAGAGGAAGGACCGCTGGATGTTTCGAATGGATTTGTAGACTGATTTGGGCGCTGCGAGGGCTGAGAGCATATAGGCCGGCATTGTTTGAAGCACTGATTTCACCAGTACCATTCTGCTGGCCATGTTTAGGGCTCGATGAGTCCAGCTGCTTAGTCTGGATTTCATTTTGTTGAGGAGATCTTCCCAATTTGCAGCTTTGGGGGCGTATTCTGAGAGAGGTATGCCGAGGTATTTGGTTGGAAGGGAGTTCCTCTGAATCTTGAGAATATTGCTGAGATTTCTCTGCACAGGAAGAGAAGTGTTGAAGAAAAATAATTTGGATTTAGCTAGATTGATCTCCATACCTAAGGCTTCCGTGAAAGTATTTAGCACCTTGTTGAAGGTTCGAGCTTCCTTCACTGTGGGGGCTCCCATCAGCATTGTATCGTCAACAAATTGCTGATGCGTCACTATAGGTCCCTGTTGTGCCGTTTTGATGCCTTTTAGCTGATTTGTTTGGATCGCTTGGGATAGGGATCTTCCTAGGCCCTCTGCCATGATGACAAAGAGAAAAGGGGACAAAGGATCCCCTTGTCGTATGCCTCTGGATGGTCTGAATGGTTGTAAGGGGCCTCCGTTAAACATTATTGAGAAGAAGGCTCCTGAGACCATTTCCATTACCCATTTTATCCAAATCTGACTAAAGCCGAAAGCCTTGAGGATTTCTCTGATATATGTCCAGCTGATTTTGTCAAAGGCCTTGGAGAGGTCAAGTTGAATGAGCATGGTCAAGATTTTTCGAGATTTTATAGAATGCAGCACCTCCTGGTTGAGAATGATGTTGTCAGTTATCTGTCTTCCTTCAACATATCCAGACTGCTCATGAGAAATGATTGAGGGAAGGATGGGTTTAAGTCTGGTGGCCATCAATTTTGAGAGGATTTTATAGATGATGTTGCAAAGTGCTATAGGTCTGAATTTTTCAGGAGAATCATCATGATTAGATTTGGGGATGAGGGTGAGGAAGGTAGCATTGATAGCTGGCAGCACTCTCTTGGTTTTGTGGAAGTTCTTTATCAGATTGATAAGGTCAGCTTTGATAATGTGCTAGCAGGCTTTGAAGAATTCTATTGTAAAGCCATCTGGTCCAGGGGCTTTGTCAGAGGCCATGGTGAATACGACATCTTCGATCTCCTGCTCAGTGAATTCTCTTAAGAGGAGGGAGTTTTGCTCCTCTGGTACTAGGGGGGGAATAGCACTGGTGATTTTGTTGATAGCTTGGGTTCTATCTTGATTGGGCTCAGAGAGCAATGATTGAAAGTATAGATTGAGCTCTGATCCTATTTGCTCTCTGGTTGAGACTTTGGAACCATCATCCTTTTTTAGAGATAGAATGCGATTGATGGCTCTGTGCTGGATGGTTGATTTATGGAAGAAGCTTGTGTTTCGCTCCCCATGCTTTAGCCACTGCACCCGCGATTTTTGTTTCCATAGCAGCTCTTCTTGTCTTAACCTTTCTTCCCATTTCTTTTGGAGGTTTGATTCCTGAGCTAGTCTGTCCTCGTTAGGCCCATCCTTGATCATTGATTGCTGGAGGTCTGCCATTTTTTCCTCTAGCTCTTTTTTGGCTTGAAAAATGTTACCAAAAGTTCTCTTGTTCCAGCATTTGAGCTTTGTTTTAATGCTCTTGAGCTTTTGCTGAAATATGTACATGATGTTGTCGCTCTTAACAGAGGTTTGGGTCCACCAACTTTGTATATTTTGCATGAAGGTTGGGTGGTCTATCCAGAATTTTTCGAACCTAAAAGGGCAGTTTTGGGGCTTTATCATATTGGTGAAGTGCAGCTGAACTAGCCAGTGATCTGAACCACCAATGGGCAGAATGTTGGCTTCCATCTCTAGATTCTGGAGCATGATGGATTCCGATATGAGGAACCTATCGAGCCTTGATGCGACCTGTCGATTTCCCCCTGCTTATTATTCCATGTGTGTAGACCATTGACTGTGGGAACATCAATGAGTTTAGATGCTGCTATGAAAGTGGTGAAAGCTTCCGCATCTCTATCTAATCTTCTTAGACCGCCTTTCTTCTCTGCTAGGTTGGTGATCATGTTGAAATCTCCACCTAGGATCCAGTGGTTGGCCCCATGGTGATTTCTGATTTCGTTCAAGTCTTCTAGCATCTTGAGCTTCTCCTGAATTCGCTGAGGTCCATACACATTGGTGATGCATATCGTTTGTTGGGACTCTGGCATGTTGAATATCACTGATAGCGAATGCTTTGTGGATAGTGCATTCTGCATAAAGAACTTGCTTTTGTTCCAGAATATTAGGAGCCCTCCTGCTTGCCCAATGGCTTCTGTGCTTGTGCATTGGAAGCCTTTTGCAAATAGCTTCTTGAGCGTTTCTATGCCGTTGGCTGAGCATTTGGATTCTTGTAGTAATACCAGGTTTGTAAATTGCGTGAAAAGACGGTTTTTAAGGATTCGTCTTTTGGAGGGGCCATTCAGCCCTCTGATGTTCCATGTTGTTATCTTCATTGAGAAACCTTTGGTGTAGCTAGGACCAGAGCCCTCATCTTTCCTTCATTTATTAGGCGTCTGCCGAGTTCTTGTAATTGTTGCTTTGTCGATTTTCTTCCCCATTTTCTTCCTGGACCTTTCGGCTTGTATTGGTCTAGGTCTAGGTTTGCTTGGATGCCTGTTTGGTTGCTTTCTCCCCATTGCTTTTTAGCTGCATTCTGATTCAGATATTCTAACTGCAAGTATGCCATCTCAATTTTCTCCAAGTGTTCCTGGGGGATGGCGTTCACCCCCTCTTTGGACCATTGCTCATTGACCTCCTGGAGATCCAGGTCACCCAGAATTTCTTCCAGAGGATTGGTGGGAGCGGTTGAGGGCCTCGGATTTGGCTGAGTTTCTGTGCCAGGAGGGGTATGCAGAGGAGCAAGGCTCGTATCACTATGGTCTGAGATGGGTTGCGAGACTTGAAGCTGCTCCTCGGAATGGGAATGGTCCGGGCTAGGGGTGGAGGTGGATGAAGGGTTGGATGGTTGCGGCTGCTTGGGTGGATCTTGAGCTTGGGGGGCTTGGGATTTCAGCGGGTTTTCGAAAGGATCATGGTTGATTAGAACTTAAAAGTTGTTTTGATGAGTGGGGAATGGATTGGTGGGGTTTTTCATAGGATTTTTCCCTTTCTGCTTTCTGCTCTTCCTGGCGACAGGGATAAACTCAGGGGGTGGGTTGTCTGCTTTATCCGATTGGGGTTGAGAAGGGGGTTGATTTAGAGGGCATCCATGACTAAGATGTCCATGCTGTCGGCATTTCCTGCATCTAAAAGGGATATTTTCATAGTCGATGGACTGCTTCCACTGAATACCTTTGTGGATTAGAGCAATATAACCTGGGAGAGGTCCTGAGACATCCATATAAACACATATTCTAGCATAGGCAGTGTATTTACCTTGATATGTGAGATATGAAGTTTTGATGAAGACACCCAGCTTGTTCCCGATGGCTTCCAAGATTCGCTCATTCCAATAGTCCACCGGCAAGGAGTATAGCCGGAGCCATACTGGAACTTTTGTGAAGTCTTCTTGCTCTGGAACAAAGTTTGGCTTCCAGTACGTTATGTAGAGTCCTGCCGAGTTGTAGAAGTACGGGCCTCCTTCGAAGGTTCGATCTCTATCTTCCCTGTGGGTGAAGATGATCGTGAAGAAATTCCTTGCTCCTAACTGTAGTTCATAGTTCCCTTTGGGCTTCCATTTCTGGTTTATCCACCAGCATAGAGCTTTTTCATTGAGTCTCACTCCCATGAAGCGACAAATCAGGGCATGTTTGCTCATGTGATCTCTGTATTCTTCAATCCATGGGTCTTCGATGATTAATGATGGGGTTTCCTCCGCTATCGGTTTGCAGGGGGATGATCTTGTTGCTCCGCTTTGGGTTGGGAGGCTTTTCTCAGCCGCAGGTCCATTGGCTGTTGAGGCATAGGTTGCCGCCGGTTCTTTGCCTCTATCCCTGGATCGGGAGGCGGATGATGTAAAGGCAGGCTCAGGAGGTAGGTTGCCAAAAACGAAAGGGCCGAAGTCTAGGGGGGTCGATCCCCCCCGAAGGTTTCCATCGAGCGCTACTTCTAGGGTTTGGTTGCAGAGCGTTGCAGACCGGCGATCCCTCTCGGGGTTCAAGGGTTCAGAAAGTCTACTACGTTACCCCAAGCTTGGATCAATATAAGAAATGCATTTGTTGGGACAGGCCTCGATTTTGTAATATTTTCCCATGAAAAATATCACAGACACATTAAACCTGATAGAACTCAAACATATAATCATTTTATTAAAATTCAAACGAGATATTTATAGGATTCCATGGCTCGCTCCAAAAGCTACTTTCTATCACACAAAAATGCATTTACAATAGAGTATTCAATTGGCTCTTTGATTGTCTAAGAACTATCTCGCCTATGTCCTCTCTTGAAGCTCTCTCCCATACATAAAATATTACAATAAAAAATATATTCCAATAGAAATTGGACAAATGCCCCTAAAATCTAAAGTAACTTACATCTAATTAAATACTTGTTACCTTTGTATAGGCCCATTTGGAAAAATTTCATCTCATCAAAACTACCTTACACCTATCAGTATCTAGAATCAGGCCACCTATACACATGTCAGACTCCTAACTTCTAATATTTACAAAGGTTACAATTTGAGGGAAATTATTTTCCCTTTTGAAATTTGGGACCCTTTGGGTCTGTAACGAATGATGTGGACCAAGGGTTTTGTTCCTGCATTAGAATCCCCGGGTGGAATGAATATGATCTTCTATTCATGCATCTCATGGACCCCAAACTTTATGTTCTTGTTGACTTCTTACTCGGTTGTCTTGTTGCATTTTTTTTGTCCACTTGCCAGGATCCCAAAATCTATGTTGTAGTTGAACATCCATGCAGCTTTGATATTGTCTTGTTGGTTCTTTTGTTATCATTTCTTATCGTTCGTGCTTCTACACTTTATTTTGCAGCTTCCCATAATTTTTTTTTTATGTACATTTGTGCAATTATCTAGATCATGCTATTGATTACCTCCTCCCTATGGTATTTTCCTATCAAGTATCTTTTCCATCAACTTCCTTGTTTCCTCCTTTCCAATTCCCAACTTATTCCTTTGTTGGATAGTACTGCTAATGTTGCTTAGCTACATTTGTAAAAATTCTCCTTGACCGTCTTATGAGATATTGGCTCTCATCTTCTTCCCGTTCTTTACAAAAAATAACTTTCTTATCAAATCTTAATTGATCACCACGTTTTATGTTTGTATCCCTTTTATTATCTTCCAAAACAACTCCATAGTTAGAATCCCTCTACTAGCAATGAAACATAATTTCATTTTTATGGGACAGACTTGTCCCCTCTCCTCTTATCTTATCTTCTTCTTGCAACAACAACAATTATATCTCCTTTAGTGTAGCTTCATGTTCTTTTTCTCTAGTGCCTGCATGTATATAATTAATTTCAAATTCAAATTCCAACTTCAAGTAAACATCCAACCAATATTCCATCAATGACATGGTTAAAGAAAACATTCAAATGTTTTGAGATTTTGAGTATCCATAGGTAAAATTAAAAGAATTTAATGATTTTCCACTTTTTGGTGAAGAGGCTCCTCATGTGAAAGTTGAATTTGAACAATTAGATGTTCAACATACAAACCTGAGAACTTTCCATTACACTTATAATCTCGACTAATAGGTGAATGAACTACTACAATGTGAAGGGATCCACACATGTGTTCACCTTCCTCATCTTTGCTACCTAGTACATGACAAGAACTCTTCCATGCATTCATGTGGATTAAAGTTCTCTAGTGGGAATTGAATGTAATATACATAGACTAGGTATTTGTTTACAGTGCAACAAAATTTTCAAAGAATTTTTTGAATAAAAAATTATGCATCTAAATATCAATTTTTTTTTTTTGTTTTGTTAAAATCACATTGTTTAGTTGTTGTTGGGAGAATTTTTGATACAAAGATAGTTATAAGTTTAGACACTAGTAATAACAATGTTAGAAATATTCAAATTGTTTTTAATACAATTGAAAAGAGCACTCATTGAAAAGAATGTAATGTGGTTTGTCATGTAATATCGTAATCTATTGTAAACGAGTCCACTAAGAAACATCTTATGATGTCACACACACCTCAAATTTTTAAAGTAAATAGAAAAACTCTTCGAAAGTATTCTATTATAAGTGAGAAACCTTGAAAACCCAATTCAAATATATTATTTAGCCTTTCTTCATATGTTGCATCATTCAACTATGAAGTTAATTGACGTCGTTAAGGAACTAGTACAAAATTTTCAACATGAAAATACAAGGCCTTTATGTAATAAAAATGATGTGCTAAAGTTGATAAAAGGTTGCAAAGATCATCAAACCCACATTTAAAACTTCTTTGACATGGCACACATAGAACTATATGAGATATTCAAAAATGATCATATGGAATTGAGTCTGAGTCAAATATATTTTAAGAAATGCAAAGCTTGGTATGTTAGAATATGTGCACATCCTAACACATGTTATAGACACCATGTAGAGTTTGATTATTTTTATTGAACATATTTACACATATGCCATGTTTTGCATATTAAGGTGGTGCATGATTACTCATCCATATTAGCACAAATTTCATGGAGATAATTCATTCATAGCATCATGTGTTCGAGGCCCTATATACAAGAATATTAAGAAAACTATTGTCTATATGGGACATGTTATAAGTTCAGTGGGTTTTCATTATTTAGGTGTTGCACTCATGAAAGAAAGGAACATGAATTTGGGAGGATGATGGTAGATATGCATAGCTTCAAACTATGAACTAGATAATTGGAAAGAAAAATAAGTATGTTGCAATGGTGAAATCCCAAGTAAGTCAAGGTATATTTTTTTCTTATTGCAACTTCAAATTCAACATATTTTTTCTTATGACCTTATTTTTTGTCATCATGTACAAGTATGTGATTCTATAAGGATTTTTTAATAAAAACGAAACATATGTTCAACATGTACATGTAGTGTGATTGTAATATTAACAATTTAGAATATGAAGGAACATATTTTCCCTTGGAACTATATTGTCAACTTGTGCATGTAGTGTGATTGCAAGATGAAAATTTTAGAATATACAGGGACCAATTTTCCTTAGAAATCTATTAATTAGAAGACACTGAAAAATACCATAAAGAAACCAAACTTTCTTAGGAAGGGATTTATTAGATCCTATCCATTGCGAAACACACGATATAATCTCATATTTATAGTAATTGGATGGGTACACTAGATAACTATAACAACCAATTACGGCTAGAATGATAAAGACACCTACATGGTTACAACTAATACTTATTGGAAAACAACATTCTCTGGAAAAATGCATTGGAACTCTAATGCATTGAAATCACAAATCCAACCAAATAACAATCAAACAACTCATGCAACAATTATAATACATGTGATGAGGAATATTAAATATTAGACATAAATAGGAGTTTTAATATCTTCATATCCCTTCCTTAATGAGTACTTGTCTTGATCCTTGATCTATATTTCATACAGTCTTCATCAACATATTTATCCACTCATGAAATCTCATAGCTTGAGCTCCATCACAACCATCCAAACTGAGAAATACTTCCACTTGATTCCTTGAAGATATAATTAATTTAGACTATCAATTTGATGTTTGTAATGATTGAACTACTTTTCATTTTATTGACATACTTCCATTTACCAAAATACATGGCTCACCATTGTATTTGACAATTATATAGGAAAATAATATAGAAATTGAATGTACCAAGAGTCAATCTTAGAAAATGACCTTCGTCGATATTCATCACTATTTATTTATTTCATTTACTAAAAAAAATGGTTTAATAAAAAACAAACCCACATGCTCATAGAGGTTATTTTCAATATCACTATTACATTTCCTTTAGTAACTGAGAGAAAAAAAATCATACCCAATATCTTGTTTGAACTAGTGACAACTACATTATTAATCCTTGAACACCATTGAGAGTTTGATGTCACCAAGCCTACATGCCTTGCAATTTTCCAATCATCATTGCTAGATCACAACAACTCAATGTTGTATGACACAAATTCCATGAAATTGTTCAACCATACATAGATATATGCACAAATACTAATTGAGTATGGATGCTTCTCACACTTAAGCAAACCCACCACATAACCACACACAAACTACAAATAATAATTTCACACAACTAATCTAATCTAATCTACGCTATATTAATCTGACATCTCTCACATATTTATGGGCCCTCCCGTAAGAGAGTTATGCCCAAAGCTACTTGCAAATAGTTCGGATACAAAATTAGAAAATAATCAAGAGTACCATAAAGAAACTAAACTCTCTCAAGGAGATATTTATTAGATCTAATGCATTACTAAATAGGTGACAAAATTCCATATTTATAGCAATGGGATAGATACAACAAATAACCATAACAACCAATTACAATTGGAATGATGATGGCACTTACATTGTTAGGGCCTCGAGTTGGGCAAGTGCCCATGACGACCACCGATGCACAAGAGAGTCGAAAAAATTGACAATGTTGGTACAAGTGCGCCCGAGTTGTGCGATGGGCATGAAAACGTGGTGGCATGCGCGTTGTAATAATAGTCACTTGTGTTTGGTTAAAGGAAACTCATGCTCGGTTAAAGGTGAATGTGTTTGGTTAAAGGCATGTGGATGGCGAGTTCGGTTAAAGGCATGCGGATGACAAGTCACACGGGTTTAGCACATGGGTCGGCCAAACGAGTTGAGGACATCTGACCAAACAAGTCACATGGGTTTAGCACACGGGTCGGCCAAACGAGTTGAGGGCGTCCGACCAAACAAGTCACATGAGTCGTCTAGGTGGAACACATGGGTCAGGTCAGCCGAGTGGAGCATACAGGTCGAACGAATGTTTCAGTTCATAAGTTGTTTGGGAAACAAGCATGTATATTGAATGGAGTGAAGTTCGTTCAAGGCATCATCATCTTAATCAAGTTTAGAAGGGAAAACGAGTCTGGAGTGTTCGGGTCATGCAGGTTAACTGCAGGGCGTGTGAGGGCATGAAAGGGTATGTGCTCGCACAGACACGGGGGAATGAAGTTCTAAATGACTTTTCTACATGAGTTTGGGCTGAATTAATTTTCTAAACGAAAATCATAAACGACATTTTGGAACGCGTTTCGACACACAGGTTTGGAAACAAGTTGCTAAACGAGTTTTGGCACATGAGTTGGAAACAAGTTGCTGAATGAAAATTCGAAATGGGTCTGTCAATTGAAGTTTCTTCACAACGTGGGCGGGCTGCACGACCTAGGTGGCTTGTATAACTTGGCTGGGCTGCACAACTTGGGTAGGTTGAATGAAAATTGTGCACAGGTTAAATGACCGATTCAGGATTCGAGTGAAAAATGCAAAGGGCTGCATGACACAGGTAGACAAGTGGGTAGGACTAAACAACAAGCTGCACAGACTAGTGTGCTGGCGTAGATTGTCGCATAGTTGTAAAACATTGTAAACTTGTAAAATAACTTGAAGATTTTTATAAGTATATTGGGCAGACTGTTCGAGAGTTGCCTCTCCCTTCATAATCTTGTATATATTTCCATATTGTTGTTTTAGATGAAGACGTACATGTTATGAAGTAGATATTAATGAAATTTAAATGAATGTATTTCCGCTACATTTATGTGAAGAAGTGAACACTTAACGAAAAATAAACTAAGTGTTGGTGATAGACTTAGTTCGTGAACCATAGTAGTGTTGAAATGAAAACGCTGGGCAATGCTGCACCTCGCCGACAAGTGGAAATTGAGTTACCACTAGTGTGGGGGCGTGACATACACGATTACAACCCATACTTATCCAAAAACAATTATCTAAATTAATGCATTGTAACTCTAATGAATTTGAACAACACATTTCTCTAAAAACTAACTAACAATGAAACAACTTACATAACAATTAAAATACATATGATGAAGAATATTAAATATTAACCACAAGACAAGTAAGAATCAATATCTCCAACAATATTATTAATTAAAATACACTCGTTAACCACATAATCCAAAATTAATATTATTATTTATATCAAGTTACCATAATAATACATATATGTGAATAATACATATCACATATAGGCCTAGGTCAAAAAGCAACATTTGCAACGTTGTTTTAAATGGTCACTAGCACTGAAAATTAAAAGACTAAGTTATTTATGCATTGTTAAACTAGAGGACGTGCATACACTTTGCATATTAAAACAATAAGAACCACACACTTCATTTTTATCACCTTTCTACTGCACTTGAAGTACGGTTAAGTAGAAGAGATGGAGAGGAAGGTGACGAGAGGTCAGCCTTCTACGACAGCAAGAGCTATTTCGAAATCTATTGATCCATTAATACACTCCTTATGGACCTCAAGGCACGGACACTCTGACATCTATTTAATTTTCAGGCACACACTTTCTGGTTAATAGTGATGGAGATATTCATGATGTAATCATCCATCTCGTTGTTTGTATTGATGCCCATTGAAACGAGTGGCATGTGTATCATGGCATGTCGTGTATCATATGCTATCCATTCCCCATACCATCGGATATCAATTGCCACCAAATTTTGAATTGTATAGTGGCGCTCGAGATTGGAATTTTGAATCTCAGAACCCGCGCTGCCATATTTTGTTGAACTTGAAAGAACCTTTGGTCGGTTATAGTTTCTTTGCTCAGCATGAGCGTCCAGACGAGTTCAGTGCTTATTGCGATTGCGGTGGTTCTGGTTATCATTTCTTTTCCTAAGCTTTCCTTTCTTCCGGTGAGTAAATGATAGACATTATAGTTTGTGAGTCAGTTGTATCAGTGCCCTACATATCCTTTTCTCAAAAATCTCCATAAAACTACACACATGTTAAAATTCTGAGAGTAGGGTATTATCTTTGAAAGTTGAGAGTTTGAAGTGAGCTTTTGCGTTAGCAAATATGAATTTGTGCTTCTGGACAACGACCCATCGCCCATCCTTGTTTCCATTGGTTTCAACAACTCTGTTGCCTCGCTCTGATAGCAGGAAGACAGGCAGCTGGAGCACCCCATCAACTTTGCAGAGAGCCAGACCTGCTAGAATATCTCCTATCACTTCAGTATTGCGAAGAATCCCTGGATTGAAAATGGTACAAAACCCTAGCCTTTAGTTTTCTGTGATTGAAATTGGTCTAAATTATGCAGTTCTCAATGATTAGTTTTCATTTGTTCGTTTTTCCTGGTTTTTCCTATTTGGGTTTCTTTGAAATATGTTAAAACCATGAGGGCTGTAAATGAAATTTGTGGTTGGCAGGTTGCAAGAGGGTGTGGCAAATGCAGTGGAAAAGGAGCCATTGAATGCCCAGGCTGCAAGGTGCTAGCTGTGAATATTGAAAATTTATTTGTTTATGCATTTACTTATTTGTGTTTGTGAGGAGGATTGCCAATGAAATATTCATTCATAATGCAGGGAACTGGTAAAAATAAGAAGAATGGGAATATGTTTGAGAGGTGGAAGTGAGTACCCAAATATCCTTTTTTCTCTTTGTTTTTTTTTCCTTCTAAATTCTCTGAATTGGTATTCCTTTTGGGGTTTTATACGTTGGTTTCTTATGGCCACATTGCATGAACACTGTACTGTGCTTTGCAGGTGCTATGAATGCCAAGGCTTTGGCCTGTTGAGTTGCCCCAACTGTGGAAAAGGAGGCCTCACCCCTGAATAGAGAGGAGAATGATGAAGATGACTCTCTTTTGATTGTATATATTTATATTGTGTATCTTACAGTACTGTGGACACATCAGTATATCATGCACTATTTATTGCTCTTATTCTTATTATTATTAAACATGTAGATAGCATGCTAGTTTGAATCTATCCATCAGATCATCGAAGATCCTCATATTTCTGTGGGTTGTTCGGTGCTGTCCAAAGGTAGGAGAGATTCAAATATCCCCATCTTTTTGTGGTGGATTATTGAATGTTGTCAAAGATTAGATAAGTGTGTGTATATATTGTCAGGCCAGGCAGTAACTTCATAAGGCAAAAATGATTTGTGTATATTATTCCATCAGGTAGGTATTCATTATATACATGAGGGAGAGACTGTTCAGTTCATCTCCTGATGACTGTTCATATTTCTTATTTATCTATTTACATATATTCACCCAATCACAAAAATTAGGTGTCAACATTTCCCCCCTTAATCTGAAGGGATGTTGGTGAGTCCAAGCATCATTCTGAATCGTTCAAGCTTTTCTCTTCCAAGCGCTTTGGTGAAGATTTCTGCAGTTTGCTCATTTGTGGAACAATTACGGAGATGGATTGTTTCGGCCTCAACATGATGTCGAATCAGATGATATTTAGTATTGATGTGCTTTGTTCGATCATGGAACTTTGGGTTCTTGGCCAAATTTATTGCAGAGGTATTTTCAATCATGAGTGGAGTTGATTGTACTTGTTTTACCTGCAAATATTCAAGAATTTTCCTGAGCCACACAATTTCTTTTGTTGCTTCAGCTACTGCCATGTATTCTGCTTCTCTTGTGGAATCTACTGGAACTGATTGTTTGCGTGATCTCTAGGAGACAGCTCCTGATCCAAGACTCATAGCATATCCTGAAGTAGATACCCCAGTTTCTTTGTCTCCATCGAAGTCTGAATCAGAGTATCCAATCAAGTTGAAGTCATCCACTTGTGTATACTTGATTCCAAAGTCTTGAGTTCCCTTTAAGTACCTTAGAACTCTTTTTGTAGCAGACCAATGTCCCTCACAAGGCTTTTGCATAAACATGGAGAGGATTCCAACAAAAAATAAAATTTCTGGTCTGGTATTAGTTAGGTAATTGAGACTTCCTACAAGCTGTCTATACTTTGTTGCATCCTCAAATTCTCTTCCTTCAATAGATGTGAGCTTTAAGTTTTGTTCCATTGGAGTAGTAAGAGGATTGCACTCTGTCATGCCAAACCTATTCAATAGATCTCCAATGTATTTCTTTTGAGAAATAATTATGGACTTCGGATGTTGGGTTACTTCAATGCCAAGATAGTAATGAACATAGCCCAAATTAGTCATTTCAAAACTTTTCCCCAATTCCTTCTTTATGGATGCAATGTAGCTTTCAGTTTTCCCTGTCATCAAAAGATCATTTACATATACCACAAGATATACAACTTTTTTGCCAACTTTCTTGACAAATAAAGTTGCATCATCAAGATCATAATGTTTGAAATTGAGTTTCAGAAGATGCTCAGTTAGTTTTTCATACCAGGCTCGCGGTTCTTGTTTGAGGCCATACAAGGACTTCACCAGTTTGTATACTTTATGTTCATGTCCTTTCATAGCAAATCCTTCAGGCTGGGACATAAAAACATTCTCTTTTAGATCTCCATTTAAGAAAGCAGTTTTTACATCCATTAGGTGGACTTTCCAACCGTTCTGAGCTACTAGTGCAAAGAGTGTCCGGATGGTAGCCCATTTTGTTGTGGGGGAAAAAGTCTCCTTATAATCGACCTCTTCCTTCTGTGCAAAACCTTTTGCCACAAGCATAGATTTGTGCTTGTCAAGTGAGCCATCAGCTTTATACTTGTTCTTGTAGACCCACTTGTTGCCAATTGGTTTGGTTCCCGATGGAGGATCAACCAGCTTCCAAGTGCCGTTCTTTATGAGGGCATCATACTCCTTTTGCATTGCTTCATTCCATTCATCATGAGAAGCAGCTTCTTTGAAGGAAGTTGGTTCAAAATCTGTAGACAAGTTCAATTCACAATCATAAGAAACATCCATATCAACAGGTGAATTAGAGTCATCCACATCACCTCCATTTTGCCAGTTTGAATTTCTAGATCCTGTCTTTCCAACCTCATCAAGATGAACACTTTCAAGTGTCTTTGTCAGCCACTTTGGGGGACCTTTTTCAGATGGTCCAGGCTGCTCCTTTGATTGAGTTGGGACTGAATCAAGATTGAGTCTCCCAATTCTATCAATTACATCACTTAATGCATCATCCCTTGTTGAAGTTTCATGCAGGGGAGAGTTTTCTTTAGAAGAAGATTCCACATGTTGATCTAGTATAGGAATCCCCCGTTCAAGATGTGGAATCTAATTATCAAATTCTTGAAATGATTTTGCTTTTGTGAATCTATCCAAGCGATCAAGTTGCCGCTCAACAACATTGTCAGTTTTGGATGATTCAAGAAAAATTACATGTCTAGATACAACAAACTTCTTATTTACTTCATCATAGAGACAGTATGCTTCGGAGGTGTTTGAATACCCCAGAAAGATACACTTACGACTTCTAGCACCAAGTTTGTTTCTATGTACCTTTGGTATCAAGGCATAACAGGTGGAACCAAAGACCCTGAGATGCTTTACCGAAGGAACATGTCCATACCAAATTTCATATGGAGCCTTGTCTCTTATAGCATTAGATGGACATCTATTCTTTATATATGCAGCACATAGAATAGCATCAGCCCAAAACATTATCTTTACATTTTTGAAGAAGAGCATGGATTGTACCATATTTAAGATTGTCCTATTCATTCTTTCAACTACACCATTCTGTTGGGGATTATAAGGCACAGTTGTTTGATGTTTGATCCCAAGTTGGCAAAGATAGTTTTCAAATTTATTTGATGTGTATTCTTTTCCATTATTAGTGCGAATAGGCCCAATATGAGATTGTGCATCATTTTCAATCCATTTATGAAAATTCTTGAATGTTTGAAAAGAATCAGATTTGTTCTTCAATAAATAAATGCAACACATTCTGGTGTAGTGATCAATAAATGTCATGATATATTTATTTCCATTTGCAGAAGGAATAGGCATTGGACCACATAAATCTGAATGAATGAGTTGAAGTTTTCCATGTGCTCTTGAATGTGAATCATGAAAAGATTGTTTTCTATGCTTTCCTAGAATGCAAGCATCACATTACTTAAGTTTCCTAGAAATTGTAGGCAAACCAGCAACACCATTTTTCTTCAACAAGCAGAGACTATCATAGTTCAAATGTCCAAATCTAGCATGCCATAATAAACTTGATGGAAATGTACCTTCTTCATGATGATAATTGTATGAGAAATGTTGTGCACGAGCAAAGGTTCCTTGCAGCTTGAGAAGCCTTTCTTCTTCTATTCCCCTCATGACAAGTGAGTGGTCAGATGCTTTTCTTACCTCAAGCTTGCCATCAAACATATGAATGGAGTGACCTTGATGGCAGATGTGGACCAAGGACAGCAAGTTTCTCTTGAGTTGTGGGAGATATAGAACATGATGCAGAAGAAAGTTTGGAAGACCAGGCAGTTTAAGACTGATTGTGCCAAGCCCTGATGGCTTGATTTTTGATTGGTCTTCAAAGTATACTGCTCCATCAACATTGTCAGTGAAATCTTCAAAAAAATCTTTTCTATGAGTCATGTGGCAGGTTGCTCCTGAATCAAGCAACCAATCATTTTTCCAAGAAGAAAGTGAAGCATTAAATAAATATTCATTTACTCCAATGTTACATTGTGCCACAACATAGTGAGCGGATTCAGGTGCTTTACCTTTGTTTGTATCATCAGTTTTACCTTTCTGTTGGTTTCTTTTCTGCTCAATTTTGTCCCATGGTAGCTTGCATGTAGAGGCATCATGTGATCCATTTCTTTTGCAGTGTATGCAGTGTAAATCTGCCTTTTCTCCTTGAGAATGTCTGCCCCCTGCCTCTGAAATATCTTCCTCTTCCTCTTCGACCACCTCTTCCTCTTGTAGAATCTTGAGCAGGATGCTTTTCTTTATGAGCAAGGCACACATCCTCTTCAGAGGATTCAGGGGTTGTCTTCTTTCTAAAAGCTTTCTCTCTTTTAGCAAACTTTTTCACAAGAGAGTCAAAGGTTATATCTTTGAGATTTCCATTTTCTTCCAATGACTCAAGATAATTGGAGTAAGTAGGATAAAGTGCCTTGAGAAAAGCGATAAGAGGAATATCCAATTCAACCTTAGTGGATTTGATATCATGCATTATAGACTTTACTTCAGATGCAAGAGCAAGAGGATCATTATTTCGCAGTTCAAGAGTGAAGAGTTTAATCATGAGTTGAACAACTTCAAGTGCAGAATGTGAGTCATAGAGTTCTTTCAGCTTTTGTAAGGCTTCAAAGGCAGTTGAATATGACGAAATATGGTGACTCACCTCTTCATTTACAAATGCTGCGATTAATGCATAAGTTTTGATGTTCTTGTTTTCCCAAATGACGAGCTCTTTGTCTGAGGTAGGCTATACTGGTTCCTTGTCTCCGTCTCCGACACACATTCCTTTCCACAACTCATTGAAAATGAGGGTATGTTTTATCATCCGGGACCATTCAGGATAGTTCTCCTTGCCAGTGAGAACTATTCCCACCATGGATATGATTGAATGCATTTTGTAAAAAAAATTACTTCTGTTGATAGAAAAATATATATATGCTATACCTTCCATATACCCATATATGTTTTTTTTTTTAATACTATATAACACATCAGCATAAAAAAAATTAATGAATTTCATGTCACGTTCACTTTTATTCCCATTCGAAATAATATACTATCACTCCATATAATATATTATTATTCTTATTACACATTAATCACGGCCTTCACACATGAACATATGTTTTCATGTAAAAAATGTATCGCACCAAACTTCTGCGTAGGCTTATTCAATATAGGTGCGTTGACGACTCAGCATAAAAACAATATGGAGTGCTTATGGAATATGGGGAGGTGAGGTGGAAGCAAATTGAAATGAAGAGGCAGTGAATGCAGCATTTCTTTCACACTGCAGAAAGTCGCTTGCTAGAAAAAAAAACGAGTCCTAGATATGCACAAAATCCAAAATCTCTTCCAACCTGTCGCTCCAGACAAATTAAATCCACACACGCACAATTGGCTAGCAAACCCCAAAAAATGAACAACGCCTCAACTACGACCTCTTTTTATTTAAACATACAAACAATGCAACATGGAGTTAAAACTATCAACATACCAAATAGCAGTACCATTTACACCCCATTTACACGTAGACCATGACCAATACAACCAGTGCACAGCTCAATGAAGTTCACGGTCAAACGCAGAGCAGTAATCCAACATTCCATTCAACGCGGGGTACAGTACAACATACCATTTACACGCAATCCTCCAAGCACACATCTTCCGGCGTTGTAGCAGAGGAAATGTCGCAGCAGAGGAGGGTTGCAGTAGAGGAGGGTTGTAGCAGAGGAAACGTTGCAGCAGAGGAGCATTGCAGCAGAGGAAGCGTGGGAGCAGCGTTCAGGTCACTAACGCCAATGTTTATGGAGTAGCGCTTTGTATGCAACGTTTAGTATGCAGCGAATTATGAATGGACAACGGTTTTGAATGGAGAGACAACGCTTTGAATGGACAGCTCTTTTGAATGGAGGGTAGAGGAACAGAGGAGCAGAATAGGGAGTTACAAAGGACATAAAAGCTAAAAAACGAGTTGGCTCTGATACCATGTCAGGCCAGGCAGTGACTTCATAAGGCAAAAATGATTCGTGTATCTTATTCATCAGGTAGGTCTTCATTATATACATGAAGGAAACACTGTTCAGTTCATCTCCCGATGACTATTCATATTTCTTATTTATCTATTTACATATATTCACCCAATCACAAGGATTAGGTGTCAACATATATGTTGATCACGTGGCTCTCTTGTATTTGAACACGTTTACATGATATATAGTTAAATACCCTTTATATTAGAATATATCATACATCTACCATCTAATTATTATGAAGATCATAACTGTATTTTAAATCCTTTGAGATGTTTCATTCATTCTTTTGTATTAATTTTTTTATAATGAATTATTAAAGTTTAAAGTTAAAAAGATTGATCTTTTCTGATTTAAGTCGATCTAAGTTTTATATAATATGATGTGATATTATTTATTATTTCAAGGTGATTACATCTTTTGTAAAAGATTTTAAAAATTGATTTTATTTTAATATATTATAATTTAATATCATTTATTATTATTATTTTAATTACATAATGTTGTAAAGTGCTGCATTAATAGAACATGCATCATACGTACTGGTGTTAACAATAGTAGCATTTCATGCTCATGAGCAGTTATTTACAACTAAATGATTCCCTTTCTTCTCTGCTGTCAGATCATGGCTTCCTCTCTGTTGTCAGATCATGGATAAACGTTCTCGTTGCCTTAGTTTTTGGCTTTTGTTTTGTTTTCATATCATGGCTTCCTCTCTGTTGTCAGATCATGGCTTCGTGTCCTCGGTGCCTTACTTTTTGGTTTTTGTTTTGGGAAAAGTTTCGTATACCAGAGAAGAAGTTTCGAAATCATGCCTCCCAGAAGAATAGTAAGAAACTAGAGAAGAATAAATTGCATAATTTAATTTAATATATTTGTTAATATTTTTATAGGGTTTATTTAATTTTAGATGTTTTTAAAGATAGTTTTTCTTTTAAGAGTGGTTTTCGTTCTCAACGCCTTCCCAAGAGATTTAAACCTGAGACGTGTTTCTCCACATAAACTAATTGGTCTATACCTCATGGGTGAGTAAATCATATTATTTTAATCTAACTGGAATCCCCTTGACTAAGGTGCACAAATCTATATCTACGTGTTTACTTAGTTTACACCTTTTTTTTTTGGATTCCCTTCACCAATGTGAGGAAGTATCCCTTGGGTTTCAAATCTATTTGTGTGGGGTGCACAAGTTTATATTGACGACTTTACCAAAAATGTTATCCATGAATATGGGGAAGAATCTCTTGTGTTTCAAGTCTCTTTGGTGAAGAGCATTAGTCTAGACTCTATAATGATGGGTTTCTAGAGGATGTCATCCATAAATGTGAGGAGCATCATTTGAGTTTCTTTGTAAAGTTTAAAAAATCTAAAATTAGATTTTATGAATCAATGTTGAAATTTATATTTAATTTGAATGTTTTTCCATTTTAAATGTTTTTTACAATAGTTTTGGAAAGAAAATCATCAAGAGTAAATTCTCAAACTCATAAGTTTGAGTAGTTATACAACAACCTATCCATCATTTTTTCACCTTATGATTTTCTTCTCGTAAACAAAATATTGTATCATTCAAAACAATTCATATGGGTTAGCTCGAGTCGTTTGACGTGCCATGAAAATTCATAAGTGCCTCTGAGTTAACACAGTTAAACTCACTTGGATCCCTTAGGGTTAGGTGCATGTGTTTTCCACTGGTGGCATTTACTGTAAGCACCATTCATAGAATACGACAATTTTTTATAAATTTATTTTCTTTTCAATGGTTTCTTAAGTCTTCGGAAATAAAGATCTTTTTAAAATATTTTTTTCTAAATAAATTGTGGTTATAGATTTAGATTTTTTAAGTGTAAATAAATTTGCATATTGATTTCTTTTTTATTTTTTTGGATGCCTAATAAATCATAGGTGAAGATGGATATATGATATTTAAGGTTTACATATTTTTATTACTTATTATATAGCTTTATTAATTTTAAAAATGACTGCTTTGAGCTGTGTGAACATATTTTTTTTCATTTTGTTTTATTGGAAAGAAATCTTCTCCATTATTGATTTATTAGAAATATTAGAAAGGCATACGTCACTAATGATGATGTCTTTGTAAGTTGACATATAACCACTGATTATGATCTTATAAGTGGATATGTTCTTTCTGTAGAATCCATGATGCCTCCTCTACCCTCTTATATTTCAACTTCTCCAAAATCCCTTATAGTTCATTCCTTTTGTTTTCCTACAAATTCTTTCATCCAAAATTTCTTAATTTTCTCTAAAAACTTGCCAAAAATGGAAAATTCTTACCTCGGATGTACTTCTAGAAGAAGATCATTCAATAGTTGCTTTTAGTTTGTCTAGATTTTATCTTTAGTCCCTGAGAAACAAAAAAATCATAATAAAACAGCTCATTTAATGAAAGCATGCATTTCTTTAGATTAATCAAAGACTTATTTCAAAATCATTAGTACCAAGGGCTAACCTAAAAACGAGAGTCAATTAAATTATTTTCTATTTGATATGAAAATCCCTCTAGATTTATTAATTTTCTTAGGGCTATATTGTTCTTTGCTTTTATATAATTGTATTTCTTCATTTGCATATTAAATTCACCCCCTAGGATCATATCACCATTCAATTTTACAACATTATTCAACAACATATGCAATTATATAGAAATAACAACATCATCATCAATGTAGAGGAACATAAAAGAACAATAGAAGAAAAACATTCACACATAGAGACACCAAGATTGGTCAGAGACCAAGGCAAAACCCACTACGGGGAAAACCCTTTCAAAGTCTTCTTCTTATTAGATTATTATTAAATGATTCAACAAAAGAGAGTACAATGATCCATATCTTCATCCATACAACTATCCAACAAAAATCAACTAAAAAACATCATCAGATGAACCCAATAATAGCAATAATAAAAACCTTGATTCAGAAGCCTGAGATCAACTATCACTGTTTTGTAGTCAACTGTGGAACTCTGCAGTCAACTGGAGAAATATTCGGTCAATTGAAAAAACCAAACCCTAGGTCCCAACCACAGGGATGATGTGATGTACATGTGTTTGAAAGGCTTCAGCCTGTTTTGGCCACCAACAACCCCCCTCCTTATTTAGTATTAGCAATAACACTAGGTAAGTGGGGACCCTTAGTCAAAAAATTCAAAAAATCAATTAGTGCTCATATATCTTACTCCTTAAGAAACATCGCATCGCACAAAGAATGAAAGGGCATTTTCTTGTGAGTAAAAATGATAAACTGCGAGATTGCAACGCGAACTCCATCGCATCACATGCATTAAGAAAAACTCACGTTGGAAAACCTTAAAGAATCGCCGATATGCGATATCACATCTCGCAAAATTACATGAAAGACACATAACAATTTAACGATTTTGCGATACTGCGATCCACGATCTTGCGATACTGCGATCCGCGATCTCGCGATAGCACAATCAAGCAACCTTGTGATAGCACAGCACGATGAAATTGCAGTGATGCGATACAGCAAAATGTGATGCTGCGATGTAGATCGCAGAAACATTCCATTGCAGATTTTCCTGGCTCAATATTCAAGAAGAAGTTTTTCCATAAACCAAGAACTGGATACGCGCTTTAATGAAAATTAATGAATTATATGCCAGTTGTTAATAAAATATGGTTTTGTGTTGTTAGAAGAGTCAGTTCACGTCAGGTGGCGTGTTTTTGCATATCCGTAGCGTTTAAAGCTTTCCTATCGTTATTTATTGTCATTACTCTTTCCTCACTTGTGAACTGCAGGAACGAAAAACAAAAGTTACACAAAGCAATGTGCAGGAAGCTATGAGGAAAAAGGGTAACGCTCCAATGTTCAAAGACAGAGAAAAGACGCCCTCATAAACAGATACCGCATGCAACAAAGCCGCAAATTCATAGAATGCTGTTGAGCCGTCCATTACAGATCTTTCATATACAACCATGGTTGAATGGGTACTGAGCGATACTGATATCAGAGACAGACAATTTAATGCTCAGGGTCAAGGGCTCACGAAAGCATTATTTTTACAAATTTTGAAGCTTTATACCCGATAAAGGTGAAGAGGCGCAAAAGGCGAAAAACGCATCAGAGAGGCCCAGATCAAGGAACAGAGGCAATTTCCAATGCGCGATTAGCACCTAGCGCTAATCGCGCATCGCAGAGAAAACTTGCTCAAAAGGGAAAACTTCTAACTGCTCAGTCGCCTGTAAGCCCGAAAATCGCAAGAAAGCAATGATAAAAATAAACTGGAAACAGAAAGCTAAAGAAAAGGCAGAAGCGATTCAAGGGTTAACCAAGTTGAACTTGGATTATTACTGGGCATACATGGTAAAGCCACATAGTTAGAGGATGACTCTCAAGTATATCACCGATTTTGCTGAGAAGGTGGTGCCAGCTCTTACCATTTCTGTTTGCTTAGCTCAACCAAAAGCGAAAGACAGTCAGCGGACTCTACTCAGGAAAATACCGAATGCTTGCAGCATTAAGGAGCAGATGCAGAAATAGTTAGATATTAGATTTAATTTTAGAAATAGTTTTGTTTTATTTTTGCTTAGAAAAAGGGCTGTCATTTAAACCATATCTTGAATCTGTGTAATTAAGTTATTTAGTTAGTAGTATTTAAACCCTTCTCATGCATTTAGAGAAGGGTCCAGAAATTTATCAAAAACTTGTCCTCAGAACATGCACTTTTGCACCCTCCGAGGAGGTTTTGATGAATGAATGGAACAAGGTTTGTTGATGTTTGCATTTGATATCTGCTACTGATGTTGCACTTCTGTACTCTTAGTGGATGTTAAAGCAAGGAGAGATAAATCATTGTCGCTTGAAGCTCATGAGTAGGACTAGTCATAAATGGTACTTTTATCTCTTGACCATTGCTGCTTATGTGTTAAAGTGATATACAATTTTTAGTTGTTTATGTATTATTGCATGAATGCCTAGTTATCATTTGGCACTTTTGTACGGTGATAGCTATTTATTTATGCTTAATCTATGAATAGCTCATTATGCGATATGTTTTTCACAACTGTTTCGTCTAACTTTTTATGCGAAGTGGTTCATCCTTATTGATTTCCTTTCTTATAATCGCTGAATGATCTTTATTACCAGTTGTTATTTGAAATCTTTTTAGATCACATAATAGAAGAATTACATCCCGAGTTAGTATAGACTTAGATGTTGCTGTTTTTTTTAGATTACAATAGCATAGAATTAGATTAAAGTTAGAATTAGAATATCTCAATTAGGAACTGTTAGACCAGGAACATCAAATTCTACACACACACACTCATAGATTGGGAAACTGGTCCCATTATCCCCATTCGGACCCGCTATACCAAACGAATAAGGAGCTGCCAACCAAGGTCTGGACCGAGTGGGTATCCCCCTTGTTGTCGACCCGATTTTCGAGGCTTCAACATATTTGGCGCTAGAAGGAGGGCCTAAACTATGAATGACAAGTAAATCTAAATCTGAATACCATTTTGAGAGTAAATCGCCCTCACCATCTCCCCCGACTTCTCCATTACACTTAAATCCAAAGTTAGAAGTTGCTCGAGTATCAACCGCTGCTACAAACCCTGACGTTTCAGAACAATCTACTATTGAACCGCCTGAAGTCAAATCTCTGATTCACAAACTTCAGCGATTTTCTATTTCTCCTCAAAGGTCTGATAAATCTCAAGGCAGTGTGACTTCGCAATATAACCCTGCTCATCCCGTGACCAGGCTAAAGAGTGAAAAAATTGGCATTCATCCAACCGAACTACCTCTTCCCACCAGGAAAAGAGCAAGGAAATCACCTAAAGAGTCCAACAGCGAGACTCTTTCGTCAGCATCGTCCATCTCAACTTCTTCACCGTGAAGTCAACCATCCACTCCACCACTCCAGATCATCGTCCATCCGTCCACTGGAACCCCCACAACTCTTCCTCAATCATCTACAATCGTAGTATCCTCATCTTCCCAACCACAGGGATCATCTTCTGCACTTTCCTTTGTTAGCAGTTCAGCAATGGCCCAGTCTCCATGGAATAACCTTAGGGCAGTCTTAATGCCTGCACCCTTGAGTCAAATACCAGCCCATCCTGAGAAATGGCTACCTAAGTTTAATCCCAAGGCAGGCATGCTAGTAGAAGAGCACATAAACAACTTTATGCTATCCATTAATCTCAATGGGGTTACTAATGAAGATGTTGTTGTTCGGCTTTTTCCTTATACTCTGCAAGGAACAGCTGGATCATGGTATTTTTCATTACCCTCCGGATCCATCACTAGTTGGGATATCTTCCAGGAGCAATTCCTGACTAAGTTTGGTGATGATAGGTCTACGACAACGTTAATCAACGACCTATCCAACCTTAAGGTCGAATCTAGAGAGCCTATCAAAGATTTCAATTTACGTTTCAACAAAATTCTAAACAAGATTCCTACCGCTTCCCAGCCCAGCGAAGAAGTACGATGTGAATGGTATATCACCGCTGTACCATCAAACATAGCAATCTTCGTGGACAAGGCTAATAAAACAACCTTAGCCGATAACATGAAAGAAGCAATAGCAGTAGAGAAACGTATAATAGCCCTAGAAAAGAAATCCGCGATAGAGGAACGTAAATCCAAGAAAGTCACCTTCAAGGAAGACTCCAAGAAGAAACAAGCAAAAGATCCATTTGATTTGGAAGGATTGCAGAAAGTTCTAAAGACCATGTCCAATGAAATGGTCGACATCAAAAAGCAAGTAGCAGAAACTTCTTCAAAAAAGCCCTACAGAGCTTTTAAAAGAGGCCCTTCAACGGATTCAAAGCCACCTAATGCTATTTAAAATGCTAAATCTGAAGAAGAGGAAGAGGAAATTGCCACTGAAGGGCAAACTGATGAAGAAGAAGTTGTAGAATTACAAGGAATGTGGGATTTCATCCTCCCACAAGAAGAAGATCAAGAAGTATTCTTAGTTAGCACATGAAGTAAAAATCAGCTTGATCCTCCCCAGACTACCCCTAAGCCAAAGAGCGCAAGCTCTCCAATAAAGGATAAAGTCGCAACAAAGAAAACGACATCTAAAGCGACTCAAACCAGCCCAGTCCAAATAGATGAATCAACTCCATCTAAAACACTAATCGTGTCAGATGAAATGGAGTACAATATTATAGAAGACATGAAAAAGACTAGGGCCAATATCACCCTTTACGAACTGAGCAAGTTAAAGCATCAACACAAGATAATGATGAAAGAATTACATGCTGTGCCAGTTGCACCTTTGCCTGCCATTGTACTTTCTCAAGCTTCTCATAACATGGGAATACCTCCAACTAATGTGATCAATAAGATTGATCCAAATGACATCGCTCTAATTGGAGGAAGATCAAGATCTCACACTCCCCCGTTTCTCCTTACTTATGAAATTTTCAATAAAAATGTGCACAATTCTTTGGTAGATTCTGGTGCTTCATCCAATATTTTACCAAAGTCCATATGTGCCAAGTTAAATGTTCAACCACAGAAATCCGCCGTGCACATAGTTCAGCTAGATCGATGTCAAGTCGAAGTGTTTGGCGAACTAAATCAAGTGACCATAAGGTTGTCATCCAACCCAAAGGTATGTCAAGTTATTGACATTTTAGTTGCTGATATTCCAGAATTTTATGGCTTAATTCTTAGCAAGGATTGGTCAAAAAAACTTCATGGATACTTCACAACTGACTGATTGCACATGTGGCTGCCCTACAATGGTAAACCGAATCAAATAAAAGTTGAACGAGAGCTACATCAGAAATACATAGTAACGAAGCTAGAGGGGGAAAATGAACCAGTAGCGTATAACAGCAGCATTATTGGCAATTACTCGGTAGATTCTTTCCTCGGCAATTTCAATGCTCATGCGTCACCCTATTTAGAACACTCTGTTTTGTCCCAAGTCGAAAATTTTTCTCGAACTGATAGTTCGAAATGTATCAATTTTTTAGATAAACCTGTAAATAAATCTTTGTTTTGGAAATTATTTTTTGATGGTTCTAGATCTAACGAAGGAGCAGGAGCAGGATGCGTTTTGATTAGTCCAGAAGGAGATAAAATCATGCTAACGTGCAGACTCGAATTTGATTGCACCAACAATACAGCAGAATATGAGGCTTTGGTCCAAGGGTTGTATAAAGCAATCGAGTTAGATGTCAAGTACCTTCAAGTTTTCGCAGACTCTGAGATTGTGGTTAGGCAGGTACGTAATACTATACATAGCTTATCAGGTCATTTAAAACATTATCAATCCTTAGTTCAAGATCTAACCGAGCATTTTATAGCATTCAATATCTCTTCAATCCCCAGACTCCAAAATGCAAGTGCAGACCTTTTGGCTAACGTAGCTTCTAAGCTTATTCCTTCAGAAGATTTTAGTCCAGATAGATTTTCAATAGAATTAATCTTTAGACCATCTGTTCCTGATAACATCATAAATTGGAGAGTATTCAACAACGATCCTGATATTGTAAATTTCCTCACATCTGAAGGATCCTACTCCAATCAAATAATTGATGAAGACCAACATGATCGACAATTGCAACAAGATAGCACTAATAATGCTATACCTAAGTCGGTGGTCAAGTTAGAAGACTTGTACGATTTGAAAGATCGATTTAAAAGGTCTACCAATTCAAAACTCCAAAGTTCAACCTTGAACTATGAATTAGTAAACTTAGGAACCGATGCCAAACCACAAAACATTAATCTAGGTCTCGGCCTAGCCCCTGAAGAAAAATTAGCGTATATTCGTCTTTTGAGACAATACAAAAATGTTTTTGCCTGGAATTATGATGAGATGAAAACATACGACACTTCCATCATCCAACATACTATTCCCATGATCGATAATGAAAAACCTGTCCAACAAAAGTTGAGAAAGATCCATCCCAATTTAGAAAATCAGATAAAAACCGAGCTCAATAAGTTATTGAAAGCCAGAATAATCTTTCCCGTCAGACATTCCAAATGGGTCTCCAATATGGTACTCGTTAGAAAGAAAAATGGAGATATTAGGATTGCATTGACTTTCGAAACCTTAACAAAGCCTGTCAAAAAGATAATTTTCCTTTACCACCTATGGAACAGATATTGTAGGCAGTGGCGGGCTCAAAATTAATTTCTTTCTTGGATGGATTTTCAGGATACAATCAAGTGTTGGTACATCCTGATGATCAATTGAAAACCACTTTCAGAACTAAATGGGGCACATACGCATATCGAAAAATGCCATTTGGTTTGATTAATGCTGGTGCCACATTTCAGAGAGCCATGGACATCGCATTCAAAGGTTTATTCAATAAACCTGTAGTAATTTATTTGGATGATATAACAATGTATTCAAAGAAACGAAGTGACCATCTCAAAGACTTGAAACAAATCTTTCAATGGTGTTTAAGGTATGGAATTTCACTTAACCCAAAGAAATCTTTTTTCGTACTAAGTGAAGGGAAACTTCTAGGATTCATAGTGTCAAAATCTGGTATTCACATTGATCCCGACAGAATCAAAGAAATTTCTGAAATATCCCTACCTCACAACAAAAAAGCCATGCAATCTTTCCTTGGTCAGATCAACTTTGTAAAGAGATTCGTTCCAGATTTTTCACGAATCGTGTCTCCTTTTCAAACCATGATTAAAAAGAACTCAAATTTTAAATGGGGCCAAGATGAACATGAAGCATTCAACCTGATCAAACAAGCTATTATTAATGCTCCATCGTTAGCAACTCCGAATTTTTTAGAGCCTTTTATTTTGTACACATTTGCCTCAGATAATCATATGCTGCGATACTCACTCAAGCAAATCAAGAAAAAGCGGAAGCCCCAATTTCTTCTTTCAGTTCAAATTTACAGGGTGCTGAATTAAATTATTTAGACGTGGAGAAACAGGCTTATGCCGTTTTCAAAGCGATTAAATACTTCAAACCTTTCTTACTCAAAACCCATACCAAAATTATAGTACTGTTTCTAGCGGTAAGGAATCTTCTAGTACAGAAGGATGTGGGTGAGAAAAGCGCCAATTGGGTTACTGCCTTACAGGAATATGACATTGAAATTAAACCAACAAACATTGTAAGAGGTCAAGGCTTTTGCAAAATGTTGGCTGGAGCGTCGCAAATTTCTGAAATTCCATCTACAGAGGTACAAATGTACGAGGTAAGCCTAAACGATGCAGAGTCATTATACGCTGATATCATTTATCATCTTAAGAATGGGTATGCTCCTTCACACCTCAATCATACTAAGAAAAGAGCTCTAAGGTTTAAAGCCGAACAATATCAGCTCATAAATGATATTCCTTTTAGAATAAATTATGATTCTGTTCTTCTTAGGTGTCTTGAGAAATCTGAAGCTGAAAAAGTTTTGCAGGAACTCCACGATGGGTCGGTAGGCGGACACTATGCTGGAGATGCTATTGCACATAAAATCTTGCGCAGGATATTACTGGCCCACGTTATTTAAAGACTCACACAGTTACGTGAGAAGATGTCAAGTCTGCCAAACTACTGCTGGAAGACAAAAGAAGCCATCCTTGCCACTACAGCCGGTTAACATCGAGCAACCTTTCAGTCAGTGGGGATTGGACATAATAGGTGAGATCATTCCTCACTCTTCTAAGCAGCATAGATACATTCTCATAGCAACAGATTATTTTACTAAGTGGGTAGAAGCAGTTCCACTCAAGACGGCTAATGCTGAAAATATCATTGAGTTCATAGATCAATTTATAATCACCAGGTTTGGATTTCCTTCCGCTTTAATTTTTGATAATGCATCATACTTTTCTGGAAATGCAATGACTGAATTTGCACTTAAAAGAGGATTCAAACTTAAATATTCGGCCAATTATTACCCGCAAGGCAATGGGTTAGCTAAGTCCACAAATAAAAATCTAATCAGGATTATCAAAAGAACAGTTGACCAAAATCATAAAAATTGGCACAAGGCTTTGATATATGCTTTATGGGCAGACCGAATAACGCAAAAATCTTCTATCGGCACTTCTCCCTTTAATTTAGTTTATGGGAAAGAAGTGGTTCTTCTGACTCATTTAGCAATTCCCTCTTTGTCTTTAGTTCAATACATTGATGAAGTACCCACTTCCTCCTTACAGCTAAGACAAATGGAAATAATCAAATTAGAAGAACAACAAGAACAGGCTAGGAAAACGCATGCTCATCATCAAGCACTAGTAAAATCCTCTTTTGATTCAAACATAATGACCAGAAAATATTTTCAGATGGGAGATTTAGTTTTAAAGTGGGACAAAGCTCATGAAGAGAAAGGCAAACATACAAAATTTCAAAGAATGTGGCTTGGTCCTTTTCAAATTGTAGAAGTCATAGGTCCATCAACGTTTGTGTTACAGGATTTAGCAGGTAAGAGAGATCCTTTGCCTGTTAATGGACAAATTCTCAAGAAATATTTTCCATAGAAGATTATTCTTCTATTTTTTGTAGAGTAGTTGTTTTTCTTTATCATAATAAAACCAGTTGTGAGTGGTTACATTAGGCATTTACGAAAAAAACACCAATTCTCTTTCAGATTTTGAACTTTTCGCTTGTATAAATAGCAAATCTTTTGGAAAACTAATCTTTATTATTGATAGATACAGTTAAAGACTCTAGCCTAGATATGATACTAGTTTCAACTTCATAAAGTTTGATGAAAGCAACCTTTAGTGAAGAAATTGTTTTATCTCAGTACAATGAAATGTATCAATAACAAAATAAAGATTCTCTGTAGAACAGCTGTTTCCAAAAACTCTATTATTGTCGTCCAGAGCTATCTTAAGGAAACAATGACTTCCTTCCTATTAAGGAAATCACAACTTTCAGAGGAATAACCTAAAGATACACTTTATCTTGAAGAATAAGAGGTCTCATCACGAGCCGGCTTATCATAATCACAGATATTATAACTTGCTGACTTTGCCAATACTGTACACCACAACAGGGCAATGACTCAAGATTGTTGCAATCAAAAGACAAGGGGTCTCATCGCAAGCCAGCTTGTTCAGCAAAGTTATAAATCAAGTGAATGATTGTGTCATAATTTGGCTACCAAACCAAGACATTGTTCTTTAAGAATAAAAAAGAAAATCAAAGCAATAAGTGTGGCTATGGATTTTTCTTTGAAAGTTGTAGGCTACTTTAAGTAGGATACAGGATCATTGCTGGGTAAAAGGTAACCCTGTCGAGGCTATAAACGCCTGCTGGCAGCAGAGGCTCTACCTACGACAAATCAGCATATTTAAAACTGTTTACAAAGAAGACTTTGTTTTATCTTTACAAGACCAAGTAATGACTGATGTAAATTCAAGGACTAGCCTGAGGAAGAAAACAATCAAAGTGGAAAATAGTTGAAACAAAATATCATTGATAGGTTAGAGCGTAATGTACTTTATCTTTCCATAATAAAGTTTAATTTTCTAAAAAAAAAATTGTTTTGGAAGTTTAGAAAATTCAGTAGAAAAACAGAGATAACTGGTTCTTCCAAGTGAATCGCCAATTGCTGTGGCCACCAACAACCCCCCTCCTTATTTAGTATTAGCAATAACACTAGGTAAGTGGGGAACCTTAGTCAAAAAATTAAAAAAATCAATTAGTGCTCATATATCTTACTCCTTAAGAAACATCGCATCGCACAAAGAATGATAGGGCATTTTCTTGTGAGTAAAAATGATAAACTGCGAGATTATGACGCGAACTCCATCGCATCGCATGCATTAAGAAAAACTCACGTTGGAAAACCTTAAAGAATCACCGATATGCGATATTGCATATCACATCTCGCAAAATTACATGAAAGACACATAACGATTTAACGATTTTGCGATACTGCGATCCACGATCTTGCAATACTGCGATCCGCGATAGCGCGATCAAGCAACCTTGCGATAGCACAGCGCGATGAAATTGTGGTAATGTGATATAGCGAAATGCGATGCTGTGATGCAGATCGCAAAAACATTCCATCGCAGATTTTCCTGGCTCAATATTCAAGAAGAAGTTTTTCCATAAACCAAGAACTGGATACGCGCTTTAATGATAATTAATGAATTATATGCCAGTTGTTAATAAAATATGGTTTTGTGTTGTTCGAAGAGTCAGTTCACGTCAGGTGGCGTGTTTTTGCATATCCGTAGTGTTTAAAGCTTTCCTGTCGTTATTTATTGTCATTACTCTTTCCTCACTTGTGAACTGCAGGAACGAAAAACAAAAGTTACACAAAGTAATGTGCAGGAAGCTATGAGGAAAAAGGGTAACACTCCAATGTTCAAAGGCAGAGAAAAGACGCCCTCATAAACAGATACCACATGCAATAGAGCCGCAGATTCACAGAATGCTGCTGAGCCATCCATTACAGATCTTTCATATACAGCCATGGTTGAATGGGTACTAAGCGATGCTGATATCAGAGACAGACAGTTTAATGCTCAGGGTCAAGAGCTCACGAAAGCATTATTTTTACAAATTTTGAAGCTTTATACCTGATAAAGGTGAAGAGGCGCAAAAGGCGAAAAACGCATCAGAGAGGCCTGGATCAAGGAACAGAGGCAGTTTCCGATGCGCGATTAGCGCCTAGCGCTAATCGTGCATCGCAGAGAAAACTTGCTCAAAAGGGAAAACTTCTAACTGTTTAGTCGCCTGTAAGCCTGAAAATCGCAAGAAAGCAATGATAAAAATAAACTGGAAACAGAAAGCTAAAGAAAAGGCAGAAGCGATTCAAGGGTTAACCAAGTTGAACTTGGATTATTACTGGGCATACATGGTAAAGCCACATAGTCAGAGGATGACTCTCAAGTATATCACCGATTTTGCTGAGAAGGTGGTGCCAGCTCTTACCATTTCTATTTGCTTAGCTCAACCAAAAGCGGAAGACAGTCAGCAGACTCTACTCAGGCAAATACCGAATGCTTGCAGCATTAAGGAGCAGATGCAGAAATAGTTAGATATTAGATTTAATTTTAGAAATGGTTTTGTTTTATTTTTGCTTAGAAAAAGGGCGGTCATTTAAACTGTATCCTGAATCTGTGTAATTAAGTTATTTAGTTAGTAGTATTTAAACCCTTCTCATGCATTTAGAGAAGGGTCCAGAAATTTATCAAAAACTTGTCCCCAGAACATGCACTTTTGCACCCTCTGAGGAGGTTTTGATGAATGAATGGAACAAGGTTTGTTGATGTTTGCATTTGATATCTGCTACTGATGTTGCACTTCTGTACTCTTAGTGGATGTTAAAGCAAGGAGAGATAAATCATTGTCGCTTGAAGCTCATGAGTAGGACTAGTCATAAATGGTACTTTTATCTCTTGACCATTGCTGCTTATGTGTTAAAGTGATATACAATTTTTAGTTGTTTATGTATTATTGCATGAATGCCTGAGTTATCATTTCGCACTTTTGTACGGTGATAGCTATTTATTTATGCTTAATGTATGAATAGCTCATTATGCGATATGTTTTTCACAACTGTTTCGTCTAACATTTTATGCGAAGTGGTTCATCCTTATTGATTTCCTTTCTTATAATCGCTGAATGATCTTTATTACCAGTTGTTATTTGAAATGTTTTTAGATCGCATAATAGAAGAGTTACATCCTGAGTTAGTATAGACTTAGATGTTGTTGTTTTTTTTAGATTACAATAGCATAGAATTAGATTAAAGTTAGAATTAGAATATCTCAATTAGGAACTATTAGACCAGGAACATCAAATTCTACACACACACACTCATAGATTGGGAAACTGGTCCCATTATCCCCAGTCGGACCTGCTATACCAAACGGATAAGGAGCTGCCAACCAAGGTCTGGACCAGGCGGGTATCCCCCTTGTTGTCGACTCGATTTTCGGGGCTTCAACACAACCACACAGATAAGCCAACCTACATGCGGTTGCAGCTGAAAATTACCTGTGACAAACCTGTGGTGGAAAACCAAAACCCTAGCACACATGCGAGCTTCGGACCCTGCAATCTTAGACCTGTGCAAGAAAAATTTCCAAGAACCATCTTAAACCTATGTGAGCCAAACTGAAGAAAGAAGAAGAATGATCATAAAGTAGATGTCCAAATGAGGTTGAGGTCACTTGTATTTATAGTCTTCCAAGAGTATCCAATTTTATTTAAGGCTGACTTGATCAAATATTCACATGTGGGATTTAATTAAAAATACTCTTTCCCTTATCCAAATTGATCACTTCAATAGTCAAAACTGGTCCTCTCAAAAAAGAGGAATTTCATCCCATGGTTAGAATTTGTCACTGAGCTGCCAGATTAACACTCCCTCTTAGCTAGGTAGAAATTCCAACAACATCATATAATTATCGCAAGAATCCTGTCATAAAATCAAATCCAATCTCAAGAATCTCATCATCAAATATCATCAGTGCACATCTCTCCTTATCTCTTTATTGTCTTTGCTCATATGTTGAACATTATCGAATCTAAAAGAAGAAGAATTTGACATTGGATGGTAGCCTAAGCTACCACCCTCTATCATGTCAAAGAGAACATCTCAATACGAAACAATATCAGGGAGCACATCTCAACCTAAAACTACATCGGGGAACACATCTCAACCTAAAACTACATCGGGGAGCACATATCAACCTGGAATCACTGCCAGTGAGAAGCCCAATGCTATCACCAGGGAAACATCAGAGAGCTTAACATCAGGGAGCACATCTCAACTTGAAACCACATTGGGGAGCTCAGTCTCAACCTAAAATGAAAATGAGGAAGGTCCTACAAGACACTCTCACCTCATTTCTGTGAATGTGGGGAAGGTCCTATTGGACACTCTCACCCCAAGTCATCTCATTGAGTAATAAGAGAGATACAACTTACCAAGCAAGGATCAAAACCATCCCATTGTGCAACCAATGGGCGAGATACCACTGGTTATATGAGGCAAGGATCACAACCATCCTATTTCCTGTTGATCTTCCCAACAATGACACTCAACAATCATGTGGTAGAACACTTGCATCATAATCAGCTTGGGTTGTACACCTCCAAGCACTCTCTTAACCCATTGGCGAGACAGGGAGCGATATTCCCAATAAGCCCAGCTTGTGCATATGATTCCAACTAGTGTATACTCTGCATATAACAAGATAGGGGAGATAACATCTCTGACCCTATTGGTCACAGATAGGGGAGAAATATCTACAACCCTATTATCCATAGATCACTCAAACTTAAAATCCCTCCATGTCAATTCCTCAGCCTGGGAGCTCAGACAGGTGGGGAAGATCTGACTCAGTGTTTTCGATTAGTCCTTCTCTCTATAGATCAAAAACATATCATCATGCTCATATTTGGTATCAACATAAAAAACTCACTGAAGAGTTCAATCATAATGTCTCAATAGCAGCAGTCTCCTATTCATACAAGACATCAAATCAAATATTATATTAGAACAAAGATATATTACAAAAAGGATACCTTATTCATCCTCCCTCTCACGGAGGCAAAAACCACAAGCCAAAGCTTGTCTCATACAACAACACTATCTCAATATATGAGAATATCTCAATCTTAGCTATATATGGGATTCTCTACCAATTGGATCCAACTCTTTATTATCGCAATGTATCACTGTCATATCCAGAACTTGTTCAAAATAAATTTCCAAGGATTTTCTTCAACCTGCCTCACATCTAGCTGGCATGCTAACAACATCATACTCAACCTTGACCATGCTTAGAGCTACAAACTTCTCAACCAAAATATCATGGAAGATCTCATACTAATGGAACACCCAGATGTGCTCATATCATCAATAACAATCCCAAACAACATCAATAGGTCCATGCAATCACATATCATAGGAAGAATATCTTAGACCAAATATCGATCGTCCCACGCAAATATCTCAAAGGAAACTCACAATGTATGAAGAGGCTCAATCATGAATCCACTTAGGTTGTCCTATGAAGAACATATATATATGAATGGGTGTTCACATGGAACATCAATGCTTCAATCAACTATTGGTTGCCAAGTCAAGTTCAACAATATCTCTTCATAACTTCTTGAAATTCAATCGAAGTGTCCAAGGATTTGCATTTCCACTTTCCAAAAACTCAATAGATACACGGTAGAGATTTTCTTTTCTAAACATCAGAAAGTAATTCATCATGCCATGATTCTTCATTTTGAACTTCAGAGGCCAACTCCCTCTTAATTTGATCATCAGAGGCTCATTACCTATCAAGAATAGATCATCAATGTATAAAAACAAAATCAAAGTCATACCTTGGAACACTTTGAAGTAGATGTTCAAATCAACACATCTTCCTGGCTTCACCAGGTAATTGTCTGCAAACATACTAGGCTCAAGAATCTTGCTTCAAACAATACAATGTTATTTGTAAACATTATATTGATCAAACCAATATGCTTAGCCTGACACAAATCAATATTGTGCAATCAAATCAACTAAGTCAGCTTATCAAGCGTTAGATGATAAATCAAAGCTAATATCAAGGTCATAGAAGTTTATGCCAATATCCCTGTGACAAACTCTTTGGACCAAGTATAAAGTAGATCTCACATCCAAATACCAAGTCATGACTTCATCTATTTTCAATTCAACAAATTTGTTATTAAGCAATATCAGATTCCATCAGGCCATCCACATAATCATAATATGAATCATTTCAGTTAGTAGACGCAAATGCATATACCAAGGATAAGTCACAATTGTTTATGCTTCAACCAATGTGTCAAATCCAACGAAACAAATAAAAAATCTATAGTGAATACCAATATCAGTTACTAAAAGTCACTATGCCCATATAACACTACCATCAAGGAAAATTATCAGTTATCAAGTCAAAACCTTAATTTGTTAACATTGAGAGTTCAATCAATCCATAACTCAAACCTATATATGAATCATCAAGCATCATGTCAAAGTTTTAAGGCATCATCAATTATCCAAGCCAATATTTCTCATATTTACTATGTTAAGTCAATAAGCCAAATCTTCTCAAACCATTTCAATTGTTATCAATTACTATCATATACTAGCTTCAACTATTAAATCAAAATGACATACTGATATACATATTCTGGTCCCCTGTAAACACAAGTTTAGTCAACACATTCACATTCTCTATAGTAGGTCAAACATTCAAACTTCCCTACTCATAGGAATTTCTATTGTCTACTTCATATCTATAGGACTGTCATACCCTTGGTGCACTCCTGATTTCATTCATAAAGCTTCAGTTTTGTGATATATAGGCATAACCACACCCATAGGGCTTCTTCCATACGATTGGGAGGCTATAACCACACTCTTAAGCCTTCTTTCATGTGATTAGGGCTTAAACTAAGAGAAACCCTCTCTTCTCATACTATAACTTTCTACAAACCAACAATATCAAGGATTTGTCTATTTATGTGAAAAATCTTACTTCAACAATAAATAATCTTCTATAAATTTAATGCATATGATAATAGGTGTAGGGATCTTATGGAGAGTTTCTCCATTTGAATTGGAAGCCAATTCAGTCATCATCATTCAAGTCATCAACTTGTCTATCATAATTCTATCATGCATTATCAAAACTGTTAGATCCTAAAATCAAACTGTATTAGGTTCTAAAACATATATCCGTCATGGTCATAACATGTTAACATCAACTACTTCATTATCACATATGAACATGAAATCAGACTTTCATCAAGAGTTAGTGTCAAATAGCTAATAGGAGTATACTTCAAGAATCATGATCACAACCTTACTTCTATATCACATAACTCAATCCATCAAGTAAGGGCATCCAATTTTACCATATGTTATAATTACTAAGATAAATAAGGTCAACAAGAAGATCTTGAATATCAATCCTAATGTTACACTTCTATCATCATGGTTATCATGCTGCTCACAAACATTAACAACCATATATAAAAACAATGTGTCTAGCCTGCTTCAAGAAATACATCATGTCTAAATTTTAAAATGCTTTGCCAAATATCAGGTATGCCAATATATCAAAAATCAATGTTCCTAAGTAGCTTTACCATGACTTAAATATAATGTAAAATACTTTTCCAATACCATATTTATTTTTGGTAGCATTGAATGTGCTCCAAGTCTCAAAATTTGCAGGGAGACTTAGACACATGCATTCTCCAATACCCATAAATCATCTTGGGAAATTCCACCCGGAGACAGTTTTATTAAAATAATTAATATTTTTAATGGGTGCCTAAGTCTAAACTTAGGAAATTAAAATAATTTAAGGGTATTAATATAACTGTGGGTGAAACTTCTAGAAGAAGACGGAGATCAAGTCCAAATGATCTAAGCCATTGATTAGAATCTAATTTGGGTTGTTGGTTATCAACTGGAGGATTATAAGAAGGAAATCAATGGGCACTTGGAGAACACATCATGTGAAGATCAAAAGATCAATTTTTTAAAGCAGAGCAACTTCCTGAAAGAATTTCGAGGTGATTTTTTGTAGTGAAAGGCAAGGATAGTTTCGGTTGGATATTTCTCCTAATCCAGGAATTCTCAACAGAGAAGGCAAAGAGAGATCTCGTATAGGCAGCGCAAAGCCAAAGAGGCTGGCGCAGGGCCATGAAGGGCCACACAAAGACAAAGCAGAAGCCCAGAGGAGATCAATAAATTTGTTGGAGAATCAATTTTAGAGCCAGAAGTCGGGGTGTGAGGCTGAGAGGGCAGAAGTTGAAGTCTGAAAAGAAAATTGATCAGCCGAGAGGAGTGATGCAGACCCCAGTAGCTGTGATGCAGGGCCTATGCAGCGATTACGCAGAGGCAGCTAAGGGCTGGCCATTCAAGTGGCTAGATCAGCCAGGATCTCCAGTGATAGTGTGAGGTAATCTCACTCATATCTTTGTCAGTAATATTCTCTATACTGGATAGCCAGCCAAGCAACCAAAGTTTGTATTCAGAAAAACTACTACATAATAATAAAAACCTCAGTTGTCGCACCGGTTTTCCCACAATGGGTCTTTCCGGGGACATTTGTCCAAAAATAAATATGTAGATGTGTTGTATTTATTTTTTGCTCAGTTTCTTGTTTCTGCATTTTTATTTAAATGGTGATGTTTGTAATGTATTAGTTTCAGTGTTTACTATAGGAAACAATAAATAATTTTGTTCAATAATTAACAAATAGAAGAAACATAATCAGTCGTTGTAGTAGAAATTTGGGCATCCAAATTTTCACATGGTATCAAAGGTGCTGGTGAAACAAGAAAGTAGTACCAAAAGAACCTAGTGCTGAAGGAAGAAGGGAAGTCAACGTGCTACATAGGCAACAAATCAAATCCCTAGAGGGAGTGCACAATTCAGGCCAGGAGGGTACGATTTTCTTGGTAAATCTCTCTCTGAGTGAGTTGACAGAGAGGTAGGATTTCGATATCGAGATTTGTCAGTGACAGATTTGTTCGTGACAGAGGGAGCAGTGCAGAAAAAGCTTCAGCGAAGAGGGGTTACCGGTGTGACATATTTTTCCGTAAGAAGTTTTTGGGAAAAAATATGTCAGAAGAAAGAAGAGACACTTGACGTAATTTCTTCCTCAGAGAATTCCTAGCCAGGGAATTCGAATTCTAATTTTCTGAGCAACAACATGAGAGAGGACGTCATTCGACCTTTTTGAGTGGCAGGAACGACAACCAGTGGGTTGAGGGATCAAGATCGTTTGGATGGTGCATCCAACTATGTGATGTGGAAGGCAAGGATGTCATGCCTTCTAGATGAAAATTTTCTCATGACCTACGTCGACAGTGTAGTAGCTATGCGCGTGGATTCAGATTTTCTCAAAAAGTAAAAAGGAGAGATGTAAAAGACAAAGAGAACGATCTCGATGGAGTGAAGGATCACGTGGTATTTCACATCGTTGGCATATGCACTACCAAGGAGTTGTGGGATGCATTGTCGATGATGTATCAAGGATCTTCTGAGTAGCAGAAGATGTACATAGAGCGTAAGATGAGGCCCACAAGATTGAGAAGGGGGAACACATTGATTCGTTCCTTGCAAAGCTTTAGGAGACCTGATATGAGCTAGCAGTTGTGGGGTCTACACAGTGTTGCAGGGGAGCGCCCCCCCCCCCCCCCTCGATCCCGCTCCCAACCCGCTCCCAATCCGCGCTCCGGGCGGGAGCGGGTTGGGAGCGGGTCGGGAGTGCACTCCCTTAAAAAAATTTACGCTTCCCATTTTTTTTCAATTCGATATATAGAGCATCGCTCCTATCGCTCCGGGAGCAGTCAGGAAGCGATCGCTCCCGACCACTCCCAGGTTATAAAAATCGCTCCTGTAGGTAAATTCCCGCGCTCAAGTTTTACTGATATAAACCATTTAGCATTCTCTGTCAAGGTACAGAGTACTTCACTGGAATGGCTCCTGTAATTCTGCATGCATGACAGTATATTTTGCAACCCAAGAACAACTGGTTTTATGGTGCAAAATAATGTGTTCGATATTTTGTTGTGTTTTTCAAGGTCTGGGCAAGAAGTTGCTGATGTGAGTGGAGGGCCAGAAAAGAAATCCTGCACTTCTGCGCTCACGCTGCCTTTGTTTCTATGGTTGTCTCTTATTATCACTCTTCTTGTGCCTTAAGAGACTAGACTTCCATGAATGCAACCTGGTTGCAGATTTTATGCTAAATTTGTTAAAAGCAGTTGGCAAAACAACCTGGTTGAAGATGTTATGGTAAATCTGTTTGCTAGCAAGTGTGGTATTTTGGAAATACTGGCTTGCTCAAATTTTGATTGTGATTATCAGGCTATTATACCAATGAGGTGATAAAATTTGGAAGGAAATGAATACTGTAAAATATTAGGCTTGATTTTCTTCTTGTAGTATGGCCTATACTAGAGTCGAGCATGCCCAAGGCTTCAAATTCAAATGAATTCGACTGTAACTTTAATCATTAAATATTGTACTTTTTCCTTCCTTTTACCTCTACAACTTTTGATGTCTTTTAAATGACAGTAGCAGTTCTCTGTTCTCATCAACTTTGCAAAATTATAAATCACTCATAATTCAAAATGGTTTTAGAAGACAATGCAAACAACAATATTCTGGGCACATTATGAATTTAATTTTTGTGAGCACCTATCCTTATGAAAGAGAAGGGCCTTGAATCAGGGATCAGTGCAAAATGTAGAAGGGCCTTGAATCAGGGATCAGTGCAAAATATTTACACTGGGTTTCAGGAAATGATATCTCATTTTTCACAACTTTTAAGAACTAGGGATATATTATTGTTATCCTATAATTTTAATACCAGGTAAGAAATGGTGAGCCAAAATCTTATGTGAGGTGAGCCAGAAAGTTATTGAAGTGTTATGAATTTTTTCCTATGTTGTTGTGAATAATATAAAATTGCAATGAATTGATAAATATGTTTGAATGGGAGAGATGCATCTCAATGGTTATAACCTATTGGTACATTGCCTGTAAAAGGTGCAAGGCCTATACACAAACCCTTAGACTGGGAATGAGTTGATCACTTCACTAATTGGTTTTAAAAAGCAATTCAACTTTTTTATTTGGACTGGGAATGAGTTGATCACTTCACTAATTGGTTTTAAAAAGAAATTCAACTTTTTTACTTGGACTGGGAATGAGTTGATCACTTCACTTTTTGGTTTTAAAAAGCAATTCAACTTTTCTACCTTGTCAAGTAAAAAGTAAAAGATAAAAGATTCTGCATAGATGTTATTAGAAGTATGGATAAATGTTGTTAAGAGAATAGACATGGTGTATCAAAACTTTTAATACTTTTAATATATAGCTCTTAAATTTTATTATTATTATGCGAAGCTTTTATTAAAAATGAATTATAGGTTGCAATTTTTTTTATATTTTATTATTAAAATTCATATTTAAAAAAAAAATTAAAATAAATGTTTCATTTATTTCATTTATATATATAGATATATATAAATTTTATTTTTATTTATAAATTTTATTTAATTTATTTTTTTATTATGTAAAAAATTAATTTAAAAATAAGCTATATATTGTTACTATTATAAATTAAATCCCTTCGCTAATTAGTTTTGAAAACAATTTAACCTTTATATTATTTTTAATTAATTTTTTAATATTTGTGATATTATTTTTAATTAATTTTTTTAATAGTTGTGTGTTTAGTTTGGAGGAGATATACATATTAGTTTTGAAAAGCAATTTAATCTTTGTATTATTTTTAATTAAATTTTTTAATATCTCTGTGTTTAGTTTGGAGGAGATATAATATTTATAAATAAAACAATAGTTTGGAAGAGATATAGTATTTGTAAAATGAAACAATGTTATTTTGGTTTGAAACGTGTAGGCTTAAATTTATCAATGTGATTTCTTCCAAAATTGTTTTCAAACAAAAAAATGTTATTCATATTATATTAAAAAATTAAATTAAAAAACTATAAAACATATTAGAAAAAGTTATTGGGTATTTAAAAAAATGTGAAGTTTTATTATTAAGGTTTAAAAAATTAAAAATAAGAATGTTTTGTATTATCAAGATTTAATATATATTCAAATGTGAAATTTATATAAATATAAATAATATTATTAAAAATTAATATAGATTTATTTAAACTTTAGAGTTCCAATTGTTTGGAGGAATCAAATGTCTCTAAATAAAAACCTTTCTACAAGTTTTGCATTCAAAAAAGGTTAGTGACCATAAAATATTTTATAATACACTATTGAATAGATATTATAGTAACAATAAAATGGAGTATCAAATAAATAAAAATAATAAAACATAATGTCAACACAATTAAAAATTAATAACAAGTAAAAGTAGCAGTAATAATAAATTGATTGAACTCAATTTGTTATATTGTAATCTTGTTTTTATTAATAAAATTAAAACAATTTTTCACAATACATATCATTGTAAAATAAACTTAAATAATAATGATTCATACAAAACATATAATTAATAAACATATAAAAACTTAATAAATTTAACTGATATAATTAGAAATAAAATTATTTTTAAATATCTAATTGTGAAATATATAAATATAAATAATAGTTATAAATTAATATCCATTTTATCATATAAATTAAAATAATTATCCATATTCACTTTAATGGAGTGTTGGAGCATATATATAAAGAGGAAGGAGTGAAGAATTCTCACTTAGCTGCCATCTGAGGCATTAAATAGGGAGCTAATTATCCCATGCAATCACATATTTTTATTATTATGACTATATAAAACATTAAACTAGAAATTTATCCCTAACATTGTTAGAGTTGCCTTATTGTTTTCTAAAGACTAAGAGTTTCCCTATTGTTTTCTAAAGACTTCATTACAACCTACTTGTGGGATATTTCTTACGTTGCATCCCCAATTGTGTTATGCTTGTGAAGGCCTAAGCCCCTTTTGTCACACCCCTACACCTGTGGTAGTCTTTCAACCGCTTATAACGAGGTGCAGCACCACCGAACACTTTCTTTTCACCAATACTTATGTTCATGGACTACGCCTTAACATTCGATACTTATTTTTATTTTTCTTCACCAAGTATTATTATTATCCTTTATACTAAATAACACCCATACACATTCATTATCCACATCAATTATAAATAAACAACACAATTACAACAGTATAAAGGGAGGGGCAACTCCCTGAATATGAGTCTTGCCCGAATTCAATAGATTATACAACTTTAGAATTTTTACAAGTATACTTGGGAAACCCCAAGTTTCATACTTACCCAAATTTCCACTCGGAAACACCTTTGTGCAGCCAACTGAGTTCACCATTTTACAACACAAGTCTTCTTGCCCGAGTTGGGCAGGTGTGCCCTCACACGAACCGCCAACCAAAACTTCTCAACCGAGCTCGTGTTACCCAATGGGCGGGCACCTTCGTGCACCCTCCACCCACACTTACAACCTTCGGGTGGGCGCCTACACGCACCCTCCACCCGAGCTATCAACCGACGGGTGGGCACTCTCACACACCTTCACTCGAGTTTACCCCCGAACGGTGGGCGGGCGCCTTCATGCGACCCACGACCCACGCTACCCCCGTCACCAAGACTTCGTGCAAATCCTCGTGTAGAGCTGCCCGATGAGCGGGCGAATCCCTGTGCCTTGCTGTGGCTTCTTCTCCGCCCTTCGCACTTCTTCTTTGATGAGTGAATGATGTTCAAAATTCACTTAATCAAATGATTCGATTGCTTGAATGATGCTCCATGCTCCATCCTACGCCATCCATATATATGGGCGGTTGGGCGAGTCGTGCCACCTAGCCAACTTGTCCAACTCGTTCAGCCGACACCCTCATCTTGCCAATTCGTTCGCCTTGTTTGGTCGGCCCGCCCATCACAAGGGACTGCCAATCTATTGTGGCCATCAACAACCCCCCTCTTTGTTTAGTATTAGCAATAACACTAAGCAAAGGGGGACCCTTAATAAAAAATTTTAAAAACATTTTATAAAACTTTTTGTATTCTACTCCTTGAAATTATGTCGCATCGCGCGGAGAAGATAAAACATTCCCTTATGAGCATAATAAAAAACTGCGAAAAATGCGAAATTCATCGCATCATTAAGAAGCGCTCTTAAATGAAAATCTTAAGAAATCTCCGACGACCGATATGTGACGTCGCATATCGCAATATCGCATAAGCAGCACACAATGATTTAACGACTCGTCGCGATCTGCGATCTACGATAAACGCGATCTGCGATCTGCGATAAACGCGATCTGCGATCTACGATAATCTAATCTGAAAAAATTTGCGATGACACATCCAGGTAATGCGATGACGCGATGCTGCTATCGCCCATCGCAAATTTCCTCGGCTCAACATTCAAGAAAAGCTGTCTATAAACCAAAATTGGGCGCGCGCCTTAAAGGAAATTAATGATCATACGCCAAAGTGTTAATGAAGGACAGTTTTGTGTTTTTAGAAGAGTCAGTTCACGATGAGTGTCATGATTTTATACATTCATAGAGGTTAGAGCTTTCGTATCAGTATTTATTATCATTACTCTTTTCCTTTGCGTGAACAGCAGGAACGAAAAACAGGAAACAATATGAAGCAATGAGAAGGAAACATCTAAGGAAAAGGGGAAAGCGTCAATGATCGGAGAACAGAGAAGAGATGCCTTCATAAACGGGTGTCGCATGCAACAGAACCGCAGATTCCAAAGTATCACTCAAAAGATGCTGATGTCAATAGGTGATTCAACATTCAGGGTCAGAAAGCTCACAAAAGCAGCATGTTTACGAAAAATCCTGAAACTTCTACCCAGTGAAGGAAAAAGCGCTAAAGGCGGAAAATGCACCAGAAAAGCCCGGATCAAAGAACAGAGGTAGTTTTCGATGCGCGATTAGCGCCTAGCGCTAATCACGCATCGCTGAGAAAATTGTTCAGAAAGTGAATTCCCTAACTTGCTTAGTCATCCATGAATCCAGAAACCGAGATAGCAAAAGCAGAAGCAGTTTGAGGGAAATTTGGGTTGTTGCCAAGTATATACGCAGTAAATTCGCCCAAACAGAAGATGATTCTCAAAAATATCTTCTAGTGTACTAAAAATTGGTGCCATCGCTTGCCATTTCCATTTTCGTAACTCAAACAAAAGCAGAAGGCAACCAACCGACTCTTCCCAGGCAAATGTTGCATGCTCGCAGCACTAAGGAGCAAATACAGAAGTAGTTAGGAATTAGATTCAATTTTTAGAAATAAGTTTGCTTTAGAAGAAGGGCGGTCATTTAAACCGTATCCTAAATTTATGTAATTAAGTTAATTAGTTAGCAGTATTTAAACCCTTCTCATGCATTTGGAGAAGGGTCCAGAAATTTGTCAAAAAACTTGTCCTCAGAACATGCACTTTTGCACCCTCGGAGGGGGTTTTGATGAATGGATGGATCAAGGTTTATTAATGTTTGCATTTGATATCTGCTACTGATATTGCACTTCTGTACTCTTAGTAGATGTTAGAGCAAGGAAAGATAAATCATTGTTGCTTGAAGCTTATGAGTAGAACCAGTCATAAATGGTACGTTTATCTCTTGACCATTTCTGCTTATATTCTTAAAGTGATATACAGTTTTTTGTTGTTTATATGTTATTGCATGAATGTGTGAGTTACCATTTGGCACTTTTTTACGGTGGAGCCATTTATTTATGTCTGATATATGAATAACTTATTATGCGATATGCTGTTCACAACTATTTTGCCTAACTTTTTATGCAAAGTGGTTTATCTTAATTGATTTCCATTCTTATGATAGCTGAATGATATTTATTACCAGTTATTGTTTGAAATCTTTTTAGATCGCATAATAGAAGAAATACACCCCGGGTTAGCATAGATTAGATGTGCTGTTTTTCATTAGATTACAATAGCAAAGAGTTAGTTTAAAAGTTTGAATTAGATTAGCTTTAAGTATTCTTAGATCAACAACAACCAACTCTGCACACACACACACCCTTAGATTGCGAAACTGGTCCCATTATCCCCAGTCGGACCCGCTATACCAAACGTATAAGGAGCTGCCAACCAAGGTCCGGACCGGGTGGGTATCCCCCTTGTCGTTGACTCGATTTTCGGGGCTTCAGCATATTTGGCGCTAGAAGGAGGGCCCGAACTATGAATGGCACCTAAATCAAAATCTAAATACCATTCTGAGAGTAAATCGCCCTCACCAACTCCCCCGACTTCCCCACTACGCTTAAATCCAGAGTCAGAAGTCGCTCAAGTATTAACCGCTGCTACATACCCTAATATTTCAGACCGATCGACCATTGAATCTCCTGAAGTTCAAACTCTAATTCACAAACTTCAGAGATTTTCCATTTCTACTCAGAAGTCTGATAAATCTCAAAGCAGCGTGACTTCGCAGTACAATCCTGCTCATCCCCTGACCAGATTAAAGAGTGAAAAATTTGGCATCCAGCCAACTGAATTCCCTCTCCCCACCAGGAAAAGAGCAAGGAAAACACCACAAGAGTCTGACAGTGAGACTCTTTCATCTACATCGTCCATTTCAACTCCCTCACCGCGAAGTCAGCCACCCACACCTTCATTCCAAACCATCATCCATCCATCTTCCACAACCCCTCTTCTTCAATCATCTAAGATCATAGTATCCTCATCTTCCCAGCCACAGGGATCATCTTCTGCACTTTCATTCACTAGCAACTCAACGATGGCCCAGTCTCCATGGAACAATCCTGGGGCAGTTTTAATGCCTCCACCCTTGAGTCAAATACCGGCCCATCCTGAGAAATGGCTACCCAAATTCAATCCAGAAGCAGGCATGCTAGCAGAAGAACACATAAACAATTTCATGCTTTCTGTCAATCTCAACGGAGTTACTAACGAAGATGCTGTTGTTCGGCTTTTTCCCTATACAATGCAAGGAACAGCCGGGTCATGGTACTTTTCATTACCCTCCGGGTCTATCACAAGTTGGGACATTTTCCAAAGTCAATTCCTTACCAAGTTTGGTGATGACAGATCAACGGCAACGTTAATCAATGACCTATCCAATCTTAAAGCCGAGGCTAGAGAACCCATCAAAGATTTCAATTTACGGTTCATTAAGATCCTCAACAAAATTCCCACTGCTTCCCAACCCAGCGAAGAAGTACGATGTGAATGGTATATTACGGCCTTACCATCAAACTTAGAAATCTTCGTGGATAGGGCAAATAAAACAACCTTAGTTGAAAACTTGACAGAGGCGATAGCAGTAGAGAAACGTGTAATAGCCCTGGAAAAGAGATCTGCGATAGAGGAACGCAAGTCTAAAAAAGTCACCTTCAAGGAAGACTCCAAGAAGAAACAAACGAAAGACCCTTTCGATTTGGAAGGATTGCAGAAAGTATTAAAGACCATGTCCAATGAGATGATTGACATAAAAAAACAAGTAGAAGAAACTTCTTCAAAAAAGCCCTACAGAGCTTTTAAAAGAGGTCCTTCAATGGATGTGAAACCACCCAACGCTATTTCAAATGTCGAATCCGAAGAAGAGGAAGAAGAAGAAAGTACCACTGAAGGGCAGACTGATGACGAAGAAGTTGTGGAATTACAAGGAATGTGGGATTTCATCCTCCCACAAGAAGAAGATCAAGAAGCATTTCCGGTTAGCACACGAAGCAAAAATCAACTTGATCCTCCCCAAACTACCCCTAAGCAGAAGAGCGCAAGCTCTGCAACAAAAGATAAAGTCGCAACAAAGAAAACGACCGCTAAAGCGACTCAATCTAGCCCAGTCCAACCAGATCAAACAACTCCATCAAGAACACTAATAGTGTCGGATGAAATGGAATACAATATTATTGACGACATGAAAAAGACTAGGGCTAATATTACCCTTTACGAATTGAGCAAATTGAAACATCAACAGAAGATAATGATGAAAGAATTACATGTCGTGCCTATTACATCTTTGCATATAGCTGTAGCTTCCCACAACATGGGAAGACCTCCAACCAACACGATCAATAAGATTGATCCAAATGACATCACCTTGATTGGAGGAAGATCAAGGTCTCACACTTCCCCTTTTCTTCTCACTTATGAAATTTTCAATAAAAATGTGCACAATTGTTTGGTAGATTCTGGTGCTTCAACGAATATTTTACCCAGATCAATATGTGCCAAGTTAAATGTTCAACCACAAAAATCCGCAATGCGCATAGTTCAGCTTGATCGATCTCAATTCGAAGTGATTGGTGAACTTAATCAAGTAACCATAAGATTGTCATCCAACCCGAAGGTATGTCAGGTTATTGACATTCTAGTGGCTGATATCCCAGAATTCTGTGGCTTGATTCTTAGCAGGGATTGGTCTGAGAAACTCCATGGATACTTTTCAACCGACTGGTCACACATGTGGTTACCCTACAATGGTAAACCGAATCAAATAAAGGTTGAACGAGAGTTACACCAGAAGTACATAGTAACGGAATTGGAGGGAGAAAATGAAGCAATAGCGTATAACAGCAATATCATAGGCAATTACTCGGTAGATTCTTTTCTCGGCAATTTCAATGCTCATACATCACCTTACTTAGAAAATTCAGTTTTATCCCAAGTCGAAAATTTTTCCCAAACTGATAATTCAAAGTGTGTTAATTTTGTAGATAAACCTGTAAATACATCTTTGTTTTGGAAATTATATTTTGATGGCTCTAAATCTAACGAAGGAGCAGGAGCAGGATGCGTTCTGATTAGTCTAGAAGGAAATAAGACCATGCTTACGTGCAGACTCGAATTCGATTGCACAAACAATACAGCAGAATATGAAGCCTTGGTGCAAGGCCTATACAAAGCAATCGGGTTGAATGTCAAGTATCTTCAAGTCTTCGGAGACTCTAAGATTGTCGTCAAACAGGTACAAAATACTATACATTGCCTATCAAGTCATTTAAAACACTATCAATCTTTAGTACAAGATCTGACTGAGCATTTCATAGCATTCAATATTTCTTCAATCCTAAGACTCCAAAACGCAAGCGCAGACCTTTTGGCTAACGTAGCCTCTAGGCTTATTCCCTCCGAAGAGTTTAGTCCAGATAGATTCTCAATAGAATTAATCTTTAGACCATCCATCCCTGACAACATTACAAATTGGAGAGTATTCAACGATGATCCTGATATTGTAAATTTCCTCACTTCCGAAGGATCCTACTCCAATCAGATAATTGACGAAGACCATCACGATCGACAAATACAACAAAATGGCACTGATAATGCTATACCTAAATCGGTGGTTAATTTAGAAGACTTATACGATTTGAAAAATCGGTTTAAAAGGTCTGCCAATTCAAATCTCTACAGTTCAACTTTGAACTACGAATTAGTAAACCTAGGGACCGATGATAAACCACAAAACGTTACTCTAGGCATAGGCCTGGCCCCGGAAGAAAAACTAGCGTATATTCGTCTTTTGAGACAATATAAAAATGTCTTTGCCTGGAATTACGATGAGTTGAAGACGTACGACACTTCTATCATTCAGCACACTATTCCTATGATTGACAACACAAAACCTGTCCAACAGAAACTGAGAAAGATCCACCCCAATTTAGAAAATCAGATAAAAACCGAGCTAAATAAGTTATTAAAAGCCAGAATAATTTTCCCCGTCAGACATTCCAAATGGGTCTCCAATATGGTACCCGTTAGAAAGAAAAACGGAGATATTAGAATCTGCATCGATTTTCGGAATCTCAACAAAGCCTATCAAAAAGACAATTTTCCTCTCCCACCTATGGAGCAGATATTACAGGCAGTAGCAGGCTCAGAACTGATGTCTTTCTTAGATGGATTTTCAGGATATAATCAAGTGCTGGTACATCCCGATGATCAGTTGAAAACCACATTCAGAACTAAATGGGGCACATACGCATATCAGAAGATGCCATTTGGTTTGATCAATGCCGGCGCTACATTTCAGAGAGCCATGGACATCACATTCAAGGGTTTAGTCAATAAATCCATAGTAATTTATTTGGATGATATAACAGTGTACTCCAAGAATCGAAGCGACCATCTCAGAGACTTAAAACAGATCTTTCAACGATGTTTAAGGTATGGGATTTCACTTAACCCAAAGAAATATTTTTTCGCATTAAGTGAAGGAAAACTTCTAGGATTCATAGTGTCAAAATCTAGTATTCACATTGAGCCTGACAGAATCAAAGAAATTTCTGAAATATCCCTACCTCATAATAAAAAAGCCATGCAATCTTTCCTTGGTCAAATCAATTTTGTAAAGAGATTTGTCCTAGATTTTTCACGAATTGTGTCTCCTTTGCAAACCATGATTAAAAAGAATTCAAATTTTAAATGGGGTCAAGATGAACATGAAGCATTCAACCTGATCAAACAAGCTATTATTAATGCTCCATCTTTAGCAACCCCGAATTTTTCAGAATCTTTTATCTTATACACATTTGCCTCAGAGAAATCTTATGCTGCGATTCTAACTCAAGCAAATCAAGAAAAAGCGGAAGCTCCAATTGCGTTTTTTAGCTCAAATTTACAAGGTGCTGAACTCAATTATTCAGACGTGGAGAAACAGGCCTATGCTGTTTTCAAAGCGGTCAAATATTTCAGACCTTTCTTACTTAAAACCCATACTAAGATCATAGTACCGTTTCCAGCGGTAAGAAATCTTCTAGTACAGAAGGATGTGGGTGAGAAAAGAGCAAATTGGATCACTGCTTTACAGGAATACGACCTTGAGATCAAACCAGCGAACATTGTAAGAGGTCAAGGCTTCTGCAAAATGTTGGCTGGAGCATCGCAAATTCCTGAAGTCCCATCTGAAGAGGTACAAATGTATGAGGTAAGCCTAAACGATGCAGAATCATTATACGCTGATATCATTTATTATCTTAAGAACGGGTATGCTCCATCACACCTGGATCACACTAAGAAAAGAGCTCTGAGATTGAAAGCTAAACAATATCAGCTCATAAATGATGTTCTTTTTAGAAAGAATTATGATTCTGTTCTTCTTAGATGTCTTGAGAAAACTGAAGCTGAAAAAGTTTTGCAGGAACTCCATGACGGACCAGCAGGCGGACACTATGCTGGAGATGCTACTGCACATAAGATCTTACGTGCAGGATATTACTGGCCTACGCTGTTCAAAGACTCACACAGTTACGTGAGGAAATGTCAAGTCTGCCAAACAACTGCTGGAAGACAAAAGAAGTCGTCCCTGCCACTACAGCCGGTAAACATTGAGCAACCTTTCAGTCAGTGGGGCTTGGACATAATAGGTGAGATCGTTCCTCACTCTTCTAAGCAGCATAGATACATCCTCACGGCAACAGATTATTTTACTAAATGGGTAGAAGCAGTTCCTCTCAAGACAGCTAATTCTGAAAATGTTATTGAATTCATAGATCAATTTATAATCACTAGGTTTGGATTGCCAACGGCTTTAATGTTTGATAATGCATCATACTTTTCTGGAAATGCAATAACTGAGTTTGCACTTAAAAGAGGATTCAAACTAAAATATTCGGCCAATTACTATCCGCAAGGTAATGGGTTAGCTGAGTCAACAAATAAAAACCTAATCAGGATTATTAAAAGAACAGTTGACTAGAACCAAAAGAATTGGCACAAGGCTTTGGTAAATGCTTTATGGGCAGATAGAATAATGAAAAAAACTTCATTCGGCACTTCTCCCTTTAATTTAGTTTATGGGAAAGAAGTGGTTCTTCCAACTCACTTAGTCGTCCCCTCTTTGTCTTTAGTACAATACATCGATGAAGTATATACTTCCTCCATACAACTAAGACAAATGGAAATAATTAAATTAGAAGAACAACGAGAACAAGCTAAGAAAACCCATGCTCATCACCAAGTGCTAATAAAATCCTCTTTTGATTCAAGCATAATGACCAGAAAAAATTTTCAGATGGGAGATTTAGTTTTGAAATGGGATAAGGCTCATGAAGAAAAGGGCAAACATACAAAATTTCAAAGGATGTGGCTTGGTCCTTTTCAGATTGTTGAAGTCATAGGTCCATCAACGTTCGTGTTACAGGATTTAGCAGGAAGAAGGGATTCTTTGCCTGTTAATGGACAAATTCTCAAAATATACTTTCCATAGAAGATCATTCTTCTATTTTTTTTGTAAAATAGTTTTTCTTTTCCTTTTTATAATAAAACCAGTTGTAAGTGGTTACTACCGGTATTCACGAAAAGACACCAATTCTCTTTCAGATTTTGAGCTTTCGCTTGTATAAGTAGCAAAAATTTTCATAAATCTAATTTTTATTATTGACAGATACAGTTAAAAACTTTAGCCTAGATATGATGCTAGTTTCAACTTCAAAAATTTGATGAAAGCAACCTTTAGCGAAGAAATTGTTTTATATCAGCACAATGAAAGGTATCAATAGCAAAATAAGGGTTCTCTGTAAAACTGTTGTTTTCAAACTCTATTATTGTCGTCCAGAGCTTTCTTAAGGAAAAACAATGACTTCCTCCCTGCTAAAGAAAATCGCAGCATTCAGAGGAACAATCCAAGAAACACTATTTCTTAAAAGAATAAGAGGTCTCATCACGAGCCGGCTTATCATGATCACAGATATTATAACTTGTTGACTTTGCCAATACTGTCTACCAAAACAGGGCAATGACTCAAGATTGTTGCAATCAAAAGACAAGGGGTCTCATCACGAGCCAGCTTGTTCAGCAAAAGTGTAAATCAAGTGAATGACTGTGTCATAATTTGGCTACCAAACCAAGACATTGTTCTTTAGAGAATAAAAAAAGAAAAAGTGTCATAATGAGTTTTTCTTTGAAAAGTTGTAGATAGCCTTAAGCAGGATAAAGGATCATTGTTGGGTAACAGGTAACCCTGTCGAGGCTATGCACGCCTGCTGGTAGCAGAGGCTCTACCTACGACAAACGAGCATATTTTAAAGCTAGCACACAGAGAAGACTTTATTTTATCTTTAAAAGACCAAGTAATGGCTGATGTAAATACAAGGACAAAGCTTGAGGAAGCAAACAATTAGAATAGAAAAAGGTTGAAACAAAATATCATTAATAGGATAAGGCATAATGTACTCTATCTGTCCATAACGAAATTTAGACTTATGAAAATTTTTCTGTTTTGGAAGTTAAAATTCAATAGAAAAACAGAGATAACTGGTTCTTCCAGGTGAATCGCCATTGTTGTGGCCATCAACAACCCCCCTCTTTGTTTAGTATTAGCAATAACACTAAGCAAAGGGGGACCCTTAATAAAAAAATTTAAAAACATTTTATAAAACTTTTTGTATTCTACTCCTTGAAATTATGTCGCATCGCGCGGAGAAGATAAAACATTCCCTTATGAGCATAATAAAAAACTGCGAAAAATGCGAAATTCATCGCATCATTAAGAAGCGCTCTTAAATGAAAATCTTAAGAAATCTCCAATGGCCGATATGTGACGTCGCATATCGCAATATCGCATAAGCAGCACACAATGATTTAACGACTCGTCGCGATCTGCGATCTGCGATAAACGCGATATGTGATCTGTGATCTACGATAATCTAATCTAAAAAAATTTGCGATGACACATCCAGGTAATGCAATGACGCGATGCTGCTATCGCCCATCGCAAATTTCCTCGGCTCAACATTCAAGAAAAGCTGTCTATAAACCAAAATTGGGCGCGCGCCTTAAAGGAAATTAATGATCGTACGCCAAAGTGTTAATGAAGGACAGTTTTGTGTTTTTCGAAGAGTCAGTTCACGATGAGTGTCATGATTTTATACATTCATAGAGGTTAGAGCTTTCGTATCAATATTTATTATCATTACTCTTTTCCTTTGCGTGAACTGCAGGAATGAAAAACAGGAAACAATATGAAGCAATGAGCAGGAAACATCTAAGGAAAAGGGGAAAGCGTCAATGATCAGAGAACAGAGAAGAGATGCCTTCATAAACGGATGCCGCATGCAACAGAACCGCAGATTCCAGAGTATCACTCAACAGATGCTGATGTTAATAGGTGATTCAACATTCAGGGTCAGAAAGCTCACAAAAGCAGCATGTTTACGAAAAATCCTGAAACTTCTACCCGGTGAAGGAAAAAGCGCTAAAGGCGGAAAATGCACTAGAAAATCCTGGATCAAAGAACAGAGGCAGTTTTCGATGCACGATTAGCGCCTAGCGCTAATCGCGCATCGCTGAGAAAATTGTTCAGAAAGTGAATTCCCTAACTTGCTTAGTCATCCACGAATCCGGAAACCGAGATAGCAAAAGCAGAAGCAGTTTGAGGGAAATTTGGGTTGTTGCCAAGTATATACGCAGTAAATTCGCCCAACCAGAAGATGATTCTCAAAAATATCTTCTAGTGTACTAAAAAGTGGTGCCAACGCTTGCCATTTCCATTTTCGTAACTCAAACAAAAGCAAAAGGCAACCAACCGACTCTTCCCAGGCAAATGTTGCATGCTCGCAGCACTAAGGAGCAAATACAGAAGTAGTTAGGAATTAGATTCAATTTTTAGAAATAAGTTTGCTTTAGAAGAAGGGCGGTCATTTAAACCGTATCCTAAATTTATGTAATTAAGTTAATTAGTTAGCAGTATTTAAACCCTTCTCATGCATTTGGAGAAGGGTCCAGAAATTTGTCAAAAAACTTGTCCTCAGAACATGCACTTTTGCACCCTCGGAGGGGGTTTTGATGAATGGATGGATCAAGGTTTATTAATGTTTGCATTTGATATCTGCTACTGATGTTGCACTTCTGTACTCTTAGTAGATGTTAGAGCAAGGAGAGATAAATCATTGTTGCTTGAAGCTTATGAGTAGAACCAGTCATAAATGGTACTTTTATCTCTTGACCATTTCTGCTTATATTCTTAAAGTGATATACAGTTTTTTGTTGTTTATATGTTATTGCATGAATGTGTGAGTTACCATTTGGCACTTTTGTACAGTGGAGCCATTTATTTATGTTTGATATATGAATAACTTATTATGCGATATGTTGTTCACAACTGTTTTGCCTAACTTTTTATGCAAAGTGGTTTATCTTAATTGATTTCCATTCTTATGATAGCTGAATGATCTTTATTACCAGTTATTGTTTGAAATCTTTTTAGATCGCATAATAGAAGAAATACATCCCGGGTTAGCATAGATTAGATGTGCTGTTTTTCATTAGATTACAATAGCATAGAGTTAGTTTAAAAGTTTGAATTAGATTAGCTTTAAGTATTCTTAGATCAGCAACATCCAACTCTGCACACACACACACCCTTAGATTGGGAAACTGGTCCCATTATCCCCAGTTGGACCCGCTATACCAAACGGATAAGGAGCTGCCAACCAAGGTCCGGACCGGGTGGGTATCCCCCTTGTTGTCGACCCGATTTTCGGGGCTTCAACACAATCCAACCTTCGCCCGAATGCTTAAGTCTATGAGGTTGGACCGTGGGTGATTTCAACTCATCCCCATGGTATAAACTCGCTTAGCCAAGACTCTCCACGCGCACTTCCACTTGCTCGCTCATTTGTCTCGGCCGTAGCTCGTCTCTTTTGCATCAGATGTGCATCCTGCCCGTCGCACGGACCGTAGGTCCTTACATCCTCTTCCACCTGAAGTCATTGTCGTCCTCGACAATATATACCACCCAGATAAACATCGTGTCACCAGGATTTTTATATCATAACATTCTTATCCATGATACCAATCAGTCCATATATCACAAACATCCCTGCAACATATGTAAAATGACCAATTCCACCATGCCTCGTCGCTTCTCGTAGTCTACATGCCAAGATTCTTCCCTGATACTAACATTTGTCTGCACACTGGTACCCCTCATGACTCGAACTAGTTGGGTAGCTAATCCAACCATACGTCGAAACCATAAGAATGCACATCCTTATGCCACCATCAGTCTCTCCTGACTTCTGCTACATCTCGGACTCATTAATAATATGCTCCAAAACCCATGCTCAGGTCCATGGAAACTCCATCCCATCTGCAACATGTTTAGTCCATGGCCTTGTTATGCAAGGAGTGTACAATCTCTCCATCGGCTCATATAAACTTCTCCATGTCATCAACCTGATGTCCATGACTCTAGTTGTCCATGATGCCCTACCAAGTAGTCTCATTCCAACATCTGGCCATCTGCATCCAAGTCTGCAAATCTATCATAAAGAAGCCTCCTCCAAGGCCCCTTGCCAAGGTGGTGCAACCCCTTCCAATCAAGGTCCCTGCACCAACCCATCTCCAAGGTTGTTTATAGAGAAAGGAGGGCTAGGAAGTTTCCTCCTTGACTCTAATCCACCCATGCATCAGATTGATACTTTGTCCTCAAGTATCTATGCATAGCCTCAACCTCCTCACATGTATATCCAAGCTCACCTAGCTTGTCTTTCGTCAACTGAAAGTCATATATGCCCATAGCATACCTGCAAAAATCCACTATACCAGCTGGATCTCTACTTGCATAATCCTCTCCAACCACTACTCCTGAAGTAGTACTCAAACTCCCTTCATCTGCAACTCCATTAGTAAGACCATCAGTAGAAGATGTCTCTGTCAAGTGCTCCAAGATTCATGAGATTGACCTCCCACTTCCTTCCTTCTTCCTCGCTCTTGCAATGAAGTTAATCAACTTTCCTTCCTTCGTTGTTTGAGTCATACTCCCAAGTCCTCATTGCTCTACATCCTTATGCTTCACATTCAAATCTTTGGGATACAAAGTCATAGAATTCATCCTCGGTCTATATCCCAAGCAACTCCTTCGATTCATCGGAACCAACATAGTTCTTCCTCCAGCTGTGATCAAGAGAATGTCCCGGTCCACCATTGGTATGGCTCTTGCAAGCTTCATGAAATATTGCCCCAGCACCATAGAATGATCATCCATGTCCACAATCCTCAAGTCCAACTTTCCAAACCACGATCCCACTCTCACCTGAGTGTTCTCCATCACACCAGTAACAGCTTTCATGGTAGAGTTGACTGCGTTTAAAGCACTCCACTCCCTCTCCATCTCAGCTTTATTTCCAAAATACTTTGTTGCCTTCTTACTTAAGAAGCTATTAGTAGCCCCCGTATCCACCAAAGTTGCAAATCTCTTGCCCTTCACGGTCAGCTGCACAAAACTCAGCTTCAAGGCATCACCTCCTTCTGTCGGCTTTATCTTGTGTCTCACATCAGCAACATTCTTCAAAAACTTGGCCTCAGAAGTGTCCATTGGCTTGTGCTCCAATTTGACATTCCTCCTATGGTGCTTCACCTCCTTGCTTGGCTCTTTTAAGCAATTCGATCCTGGTCAAGCTTGACTTCCCTCAATTTTGGCCTCCATCATATTCTGCTTAAGTGCACAAACCAAGGGACCATTGACTACCTTCATAGAACTAATCTTTCAAACATCCTCTGGATTGTTACGGTAGTGAATCCCCAGCCTGTCAACGTAGTCAAGGTCATCCTGCTCAATTACAAAAACCTTCTTACCAAGAAGTTTCTTCTTTATCTCCTCCTTAAGTTGCTTGATTTCGGTCTCTACCATGGCACTTTTCTTCCTCAACTGGGCCCTTTCATCCAAGAGCTCTTGAAGATCAAGACCATTCCATTAGATCTCCTTGTCAAGTTCCTTGAGTTCACCATTCATTGTACTTCCGCATTGGGACTTGAGTTCTTCAAGTTCTTCCCTCAGCTTCGAACAACTTTCCTGAATCTTCACATTCTCAACCTTCATTGAAACCCAGACAGAACACCATCCACTCACCTGTTCCAACACTTTGTACTGGAGAGCTTCGCCCATATTATGGCTAGATTCACCTTCCATAAGTTCATCTACCACCTTTACCATTTCAACCTTCTCCACATTCACCAGCTTCACCAGTTCCCTGCAAACCGAACCAGTTCTTGTCTCACTTCGTCATGAGAAAACCTTGCTCTGATACCAACTGCACTTATAATGTAGTTGTGTAGTAGCTTCAACCTTCAATGCCCGAATCAGCTTGCTCCAATACTGACTATCACGCCCCTACACCTGCGGTAATCTTTCAACTGCTTATGGCAAGGTGCGGCACCACCGAACACTTTCTTTTCACCAATACTTATGTTCATGGACTACGCCTTAACATTCGATACTTAGTTTTATTTTTCTTCACCAAGTATTATTATTATCCTTTATACTAATGAACACCCATATAGATTCATTATCCACAACAATTATAAATAAACAACACAATTGCAACAGTATAAAGGGAGGGGCAACTCCCTGAATATGAGTCTTGCCCGAATTCAATATATTATACAACTTTACAATTTTTACAAGTATACTTGGGCAACCGCAAGTTTCATACTTAGCCAAATTTCCACTCGGCAACACCTTTGTGCAGCCAACCGAGTTCACCGTTTTACAACACAAGTCTTCTTACCCGAGTTGGGCGGGCGCGCCCTCACACGGACCGCCAACCAAAACTCCTCAACCAAGCTCGTGTTGCCCGATAGGTGGGCGCCTTCGTGCACCCTCCACCCGCATTTACGACAGTCGGGCAGGTGCCTACACGTACCCTCCACCCGAGCTATCAACTGGTAGGCAGGCGCTCTCATGCACCTTCACCCAAGTTTACCCCTGAACGGTGGGCGGGCGCCTTCATGCGACCCATGACCCACGCTACACCCGTCACCAAGACTTCATGAAAATCCTCATGTAGAGCTGCCCGATGAGCGGGCGCATCCCTGCGCCTTGTTGCAGCTTCTTCTCCACCCTTTGCACTTCTTCTTTGATGAGTGAGTGATGTTCGAACTTCGCTTGATCGAATGATTCGATTTCCTGAATGATGCTCCATGCTCCATCCTACGTCCTCTATATATATGGGTGGTTGGGTGAGTCACGCCACTCGGCTGACTTGTCCAACTTGTTTAGCCGACGCCCTCATCTTGCCAATTCGTTCACCTTGTTTGGGCGGCCCACCCATCACACGGGACCGCCAATCCATCCTTCACCCAAATGCTTAAGTCTATGAGGTCGACCCGTGGGTGATGTCAACTCATCCCCACAGTATAAACTCGCTCAACCAAGACTCCCCATGCGCACTTCCACTTTCTCACTCGTCTGTCTAGGCCGTAGCTTGTCTCTTTCGCATCAGATGTGCATTCTACCCATCGCACGGACCGTAGGTCCTTACACCCTTGGTCGAGATTTCCAATGTTCTTCCATTACAGTTGATTGGATTCTTTGCATAGTTCAAATGCCCATGAGTGTGAATGTGGTTGGTAAGAGCAATGGTTGGTGGGAGGGCCAACACTAAGATTCCATTGTGGTCTTCTGGAATGCATTTACACCAACACTATTTGTAAATTTGTTAAATTTCTAATACTCTTTAGTATTATTATTACAATGTTATGGTTTTGGTTTAGGAAATTGGTCTTGTTATCCTAGTTAGAGGCTTCTTTCATATGTTGTTGTTTGTGGGGAGAGTATTTGGTTCTTCTTTAGTTTAAGAAGGACCTCTGCCAAATGCAATTCCCTATCCATTTTCACATTTTTTATAAACTTTATAGAGCTTAAGAATATGTACTTATTCATAAGAGGTTATTGTTCAAATTTAGAGGGGGTAGAATATGGACACCTCCACTAAAATCCTTGCAATTTGGTGTTTGTTGTAACTTTAATATTAGATGACACCAATTTGTTGATGACACCATGTTATATGGCTACCCCACAGTCCAGGAAGCCTCTTGTTTGAAATCCCTGCTCAACGATTTCTCTGAAGCCTCAGGCACCCAGGTCAACTGCTCCAAATCACAAATCTTCTTCTTCCACACCCCTCCGTCGGTTAAAACTGTCGTTTCCCGTATCCTTGGCTTCCACACAGCCTCTCTCCCCTCCACTTACCTTGGAGCTCCCCTCACTGCCTCGGCCTTAAAGCAGCCTGCATGGCGCATCTTGCTAGAGAAGCTCGATTCAAAACTCAACTTGTGGACTCACCGCTCTCTCAATCTATCTAGTAGGGTGGTGCTAATCAAGTCCATCCTCCAAGCCATGCCCCTCTATCTTTTTTCTATCCTGGCAGCACCAAAATGGGTATTAAAAAGGTTGAGGAATATGCAGCGTGACTTTTTGTGGGGAAGCTCAGCCACCAACCGCAAATGGGCACTTGTGAAGTGGGATACTGTCTGCATGCCCAAAGTCAAAGGAGGCATTGGATTGAGAGATCCTGAATACAGCAATACCATCATGAACGCCAAGATCTGGTGGCAATGGGTGACTAATCCAGATAAGCTATGAGCTAAAACATGGACCGCCAAATATGCCAACAACAGGCCCCAAGAAGAGCTCATTAGATTCACACCCACAGACAAAGGATCGCTTATCTGGAATGCAGCCAAGCAGCATCATCAGCTCATTCAAAAGCATAGCTTTTGGGAAATTAGGAATGGTCATATTGCTCGATTCTGGAATGACGCTTGGAACCAAATGCCCAAACTCTCGAATATTCTTCCACCAACGATAATTCCGAACAGGCAGGAGCAGCAGCAGGCAACCGTCCATCAATTCTGGACACAGGAAACGGAAAATGGATTCAGGAAATGGCTGCCGACCAATCAGATAACCCATAACACTAGCACTCAGGAAGAAGTAGATCTTGAGAACGAGTTAAGGAAGAGAAGCATCAGGTGTGAGGATAGTGATGACATTCTCAGATGGGGTTATCTACCTAAAGGTTCCTACTCCACCTCCGAGGCCTACAATCTTATAGGCGACTTCCCCAATAGGCCGGATCCTCTCTGGGGGAGAATTTGGAGCTTCAAGGCATGGCCCAAAATCTCCCACTTCCTATGGATGGTAGGGCACAAAAAGATTCTCACTTGGGACAGGTTAAGGAGACGCCACTTCCACGGTCCCTCGATATGTCATAATTTCTTTCAAAATGAGGAGACCTTGCAGCATCTCCTGGACACTTGCTCTCTCGCCAATCAGTTGTGGGAAAAGGTTAGCTTCAGATGCCAAAAAAGGTGTAAAGGAGAAGGCGATATCATTGATACCATCCGACAGTGGTCGAAAAGCCCCTATGGCTGTGAGATACTCAATCACCTTTGGAACATCATCCCGGGCACAGTATTATGGAACATCTTGAAGGAAAGGAACAGGCGCATATTTAAAAACCAAAGCTCCCCCATTGAGGAAATTTGGAGCAGATTGCATAGCAATCTCAGAGAAACCATGCTTCTTCGATCATGGACAAAAGAGGACCTCCCTACTACAGATAATGAGAAAAATATCCTCGATAATTGGAAGTAGCAAATGCCTCAAGATTATGCCATACATCAGACAAGGAACTGCAACAGCAAGGAAAACAGCAGATGGACTGCCCCTCCCATCAACTCATACAAACTCAACTTTGATGGAGCCTCTAAAGGCAATCCTGGACCAGCAGGATTTGGAGGCATCATTCGAAATCACATAGGCACCCCCATGCAGATCTACTTCGGCAATATCGGCTGGGACACCAATAACTCAGCCGAGTTGGAGGGACTCTGGCAAGGGCTCTCGTTAGCCAGGAGACTCAATTTTCAACCTCTGATGGTGGAAGGCGATTCCCAGATCCTCATCAACATGGCTACGCGCATTCAGAATGGCTCTCAAACCAGAAAAGTTGCTAACAGCTGGAGACTAGAAGCAAGGCTAGACAACATAGCTCATGAGATACGCAATCACAAGGCCCTCTCCTTTCATCACACAAGAAGAGAAGGTAATAAGATCGTTGATCTCCTAGCCAATATTGGGGTAGAAAATAACCAAACCCTCCTATCAGGCAATTTGGACATCATCCCAAGCAATCAACAGACTTAGGACTGTGAGAGTCTTCTCCGCAGCAATGCTGAATCCCCGGATGCGGGTGATGGCACGTCACACAAGGACAAGCCACATGCCCAGAATGTGCCGCCCCGTGCTAACAATGCTGCGTAATGGTTCTACGCCGCCAAGGTTTAAGGTTTAGTTGCCCGAGCTCTTGGCATTCAATGCCGAGCAGGGTGAAGTAATGGGACGGCCGAATGCAGTTAATGCATGCTTTGTTCGAGGGAATAATGCGAGTCTTCAAGGGGAAGGCGGAGCACTACCAGTTTATTGTTATGGTGAGGCAGGGGAGGTGCATACTCAGAAGGACTCTGGACGGGTGGGCGCTCCACCACCTCACATCGCAGTCTCAGTTTATCGCAGCAGTAAATCAAGCGCATACCTCAAGTGGGAGTGGCTCGCTGAGGGCTATTGGGGTATATTGGAAGCACGGAGTGAAGATTTACACTCAGGCAAAGACTGCTCTGAGGCCGCCAGTCCTGGGTGTGATCTTTGGCAAATTCTGCTCGGTGTTTGTTCTCACCACTCATTTCAGAAACTGCAATCCTGTAGCAGTTTCCACGGGAACCTCAAAACCACGAGAACAGTCCTGGAACGAGAGGAAGGCGTCGGGAAGTCTATGGCCAAACTGCGAGAAAGGCAACCAAGCAGAAGGGGACCTGGGCGAGGTGCATCCTCACGCCCCCCTGCAGCAGATGAGCACCATCACTGCTGCTGCTGTTATTGCTACAGGAGAGCGAGAGCTACACCAATTCCGGCTGGGCAGTTCATGGAGGTTGGCAGCTCAAGTGAAGGAGAGCCACAGCTTCCAGCATTCGGCTCAGTCGTCTTCAATTTGGGCAGCTCGAAGGATAATGCAGCTATCAGTGCTCATATCTCTGTACTCTTTACTAAGGCACTTGAAGGAAATAAAGGAGGAAAGCAACCAGTTTCGGCTGAGCCACTCCCAGAAGGCAGTGGGGAGGAAAGTCCAGTGCTGCAGCCACCAATCGAAGCTGGCACCTCTGGGAAAAAGCTCCAGCAAGCCCCTTCTCATCCTCTGTTGCTGGAAACTCAGAACATTGCAAAGGAGCCTATGGACATGGGGCCAGGAGACCCTGCAAGCCAAGGTTGGAGCTGCTTCATTGTGGAGGAGCCCGAAGATTGAGCCCCAAAAGCACGCTCCGGCATACTCCTTTCTCCGTCGGCGCCGGTCCATGTCAAAGGTCTCAGCGGGTATTGGGGTTCTCCTCGTTACTGTGTTTGATAATCTTCAGCTCTTAATTTTGTCATACTTATGTCGGTCACATGTCTGGACATGGTTCACTGTTACTGTTTAGCTGCCTCTGCGCGGGCGTCTCGTTTCTGTTTAGTTCAATGCTGTTGCAAGTTCTGGTTTAGTCTTGTCATTTTGGTCTTTTGTTTTAGTTTGCTCTGGAGAAGTTTCAGTAAGTCCTGTAGGTGCTGCCCCTGCGAGGGAGCATTTTGTGTCATGCTAAGTTTTCCAAGGTGCCATAGCTAGCCTTGGATGGCCTGTTTCTCTGCTTGTAAAGATCACCTGTAAATATTATATAATAGATTAGATAGTTTTCACCGAGAAAAAAAAATATTAGATTATTATTATTATTATTTATAAAATTTTGAAATATATATTTTTTCTTATTATATCCAAAAAATAGCTCAATCACATAATCAATACAATAATTAAATTAATTAAAAAATATTTTATATTAAAATAGATTTGTTACTTAAAACTTACAATAATATTATTTAAGTAAATACATCTTATACACCACCGATTTGGTGTGCATCCTTGCAACTTTAAAATTGGATTATATATATATAATTTTGATATTATTATTCTCTTTTACCTGGTTTTAAATCTTGGGGTCCCTATTGAGTGACATCTTTATTCTGTGTGATAAGGCTCAAAGAGTAAGCTCTCGTGCGAGTCTAGACTTTTGCTAAGTCATAAATTCCTAATATATTTAGCTTACGGTTATTGGATATACTCTAGCATTATAGTGACAATTTCTAAATTCATCTTAAACTTAACTAATATTAGTCTAATTAATTATTAATTCACTATAATAATATTTTTTTTAATATAAATATTACAACTTTTATAAAAACACAAATATGGTTAAGTATTAAACTCACTCAAATTCTATTATTAAAAATTCAATTAAATTATATACTCGTTATATGAATATCATTAAAATATTTAATGTTTAATCTCTTTCATATACATTATTTTACTTGTAAGGAATATGCTTTCTATATTTTAATTTGTTGTAAGTATTTTTTTATCTTATTTTAGTTTCCAAGCTTAAGGTCTCTACATCAATTTTTAGTAAAAAAAAAATATTATGAAAAAAGACTAGTGGGAAAGAAGTTAATTTTTAGTGTCTCTTTGGCATTAGTCCTTTTTTATGTTTCCCTTGAACAAAGCACAAGTTGAGTCATTTGTTTCAAACACTTCTTTTTATAACTTGCCTTAGGAAGATAATATTTGTTTATTAAGTCTTTACTCCTATGATTGGTGACTCTTCTAGTCACTATGGTCAATTTGTGGTGTTACATCATTACATACTTATCTTAGTGTTCATTCCTAGCTCACAGCTGACTAAGTCACATTATGTCAATTTTTCCTAACTTATCCTTCAACCTTCCCATTTGTCAAGTCACTTTCAACATTAACAAGAATCTTTTTCCTTTGTTTGTGCTACTATGGAACGTCTCTATTGAATTATTTCTACTAGGTCATCTCTTATTGATGACAACATATTTCTGAGAGAGTTTGACCTAGATAAACACCTTGAGACTATTAGAATGATGGGTATGTTGCTTCACTTTTAGCATATGATATTTAGAATTAGTTGTTCACTAAGAAATTCCCCTATTGTTTTATATCAAGACACATATTCATATATTAGGATTCCTATAGTACCTTGGGTTCCATTTTCATGAGTGATGTACTTTATCACCTCCCACAACATCTTCCATTTTTATTCATCTCGCATACGGTCTATTCCATTTACCATTCCATATGGTGCACCTAAGAGAGATACTCAGTTTTTAATTGATTATATTACTTATTTTATTTCTAAAGTTTAAAGTGATGTCTCACATGGTACCATAAGACTCCTTCTGAACAAATGAGACTATGAATATGATGTTTGCATATTTTCCTTGTACATCAGATTAAACAATATAAATGAATAAAATGGCCTTATCAACTAATTCCATGAAAAATGATATCATAACTTATAAAATGTATAGTCAATTGGAAAACTTATAAAATGTATTGTGAGCACTGTCTCACATAGGAGAGGTGTTTTGGAAATTCTGGCAAAATTTTGAGATAATATGGCAATTTTTTTTTTAAATTCAAGTTAAAGTTGTCCAACTTCAAGATTTTGGTGCCCCGAGGTTTTTTAAATGGTGTTGTCATTCTTAGGAAATATGTTAATTGCAAACTCTATAAAACTCCTAAATTTCATTACAAGCATGCTTAGGAAGAATAACAAGGTGAGATGGAAACGAGAGGCTCGTGCATCCTTTGAGAATATCAAGAAGTCCATCATGGAAGGTTTGGTCCTGGAAATTCCAGACTTTTCCAAAGAGTTCCAAATTTTCTCTATTTTCTCTAAGAACACCATAGTTGTAGTTCTTTTGCAAAAGAACAAAGAAGGGCATGAGCAGCCCATAGCATTTTTTAGTTGCACATTAAGAGATGCAGAACTGAAATATATCATTCTAGAAAAACAGGCATATTCTATTCTGAAATATTTCAAGGCATTTAGGGAATGTGTATTCCATTCTAAAATGATAACATACATGCCATTAACAGTAGTGACAGAAATTCTCACACAACCCAATAGAAATGGTAGACAAGGAAAATGGATAGAAAAGATTTAGGAATATGATATGGAAATCAAGGTTACAAAACTTGTAAAGGGTCAACAGTTGGATAGGCTACTTACTGAGTCAAACCATTTTGGACTTGAAATGTGCACTAATGAAGATATTTGCAACATATGCGGAGAGGAGAATCCAGAAGAACCTCCTTCTTTGAACGAAGAGAATCCACAAGAATATCTTCATCTTGGAAGAGAAAATCCATAAGAACCTCTCATTCCAATAGGAAGGAATCCACAAGAACCCTTCCTCTAAGACCTTTTGAAATTTTAGAGTTCCATGTGGTATTAGAACATCATATTTTTCTTGCAAAATTTGCAGTTCCCTCCTTATCTACCCCAGGCCAAATGCAAATCCCTGAAGCTGAAAGCAATTAAATATTCCATTGTAGGCGTGGGCTTATACTGGAAAGAACATGTCAACATCCCACTAACTTGTTTCATTAAAGAACAAATGCATGAGATTATTTCAGAACTTTATCGTGGAGTATGCAACAGACAACAATCATGGAAGGTCACGATATACAAGATTTTGAAAGTCATATATTATTAGCGTTCCCTTTTTAAAGACAATATTGTTGTTTTCAGGGCTTGTCTAGAATGCTAGATGTTTGTGGGAAAATAGAAAATTAAATCTCTACAATTGAAGCCTATAAAAGTTCAAGCTCCATTCCAGCAGTGGTGATTAGACTTCATTGGAGAAATACATCGCAATTCAAGTGGTGAATGCAAGTATATTCTAATGGCCACTAATTATTTCACTAAATAGATGGAAGTTATTCTGACTTGCAGGGTTGATGAGAAGGTTATTATCACTTTTCTAGAAGATTGCTTTCTCTCCTCCCACATCCACCTAAGTTACCATGCCATCCAGGGTAAACATGAGATGAGAGGCTACTATGATTAGATTCAATCTCCTAGGTAACATTAAGGAAGTGGAATCAGCAGAATATCACACATAGCCATCCAACACCATCAACAGAACTCTTAGGAGACAAGTTAACCACTAAGACAACCTGTTCCGGGGTCCCACTGTTGTTCTTAACAATTTAAGGTTCAGTTGCTCTCATGCTATGGGCAAGGGAGCAACCAGAGACCCAAAGTCACTCTCATAGGCCTGCATGCTAGCGACTGTGGATGAAACTTACCAATTATGTGCCAGTGACTTCAAGATTTGGGCCACCTTTTCAGGCCTAAAGCCCAGGCCACTGCCCAGAATGGAATTAAAGATCATAATTAAGTAAAGTACAGGGAAAAAATGATGCAAAAGTAAATAGTTGATCAAGGCCTTAACCATACCCCTACTAGCCATGACAGGAATTTCATAAAACATATTATTGGCATGTAACCTACAGGTGTAAACAACAGAGTTAAGTGTAGGGATATCTTACTTATTTGAGAATCACCATGAACCATTGTTTCCTCATGTCACTTCCTTTACAAATTTCCCTAGACATCAACAATTAAATGAACACCCATAGGATGTCTTTCCCAACATTCAGCTTGGAATAAGTGTCCTATTCATCCGTGGTTATTGTTTTTAACATTTATTACATGGAATTTTCACCAGGGTTGTTACATTCACTTTATAGATCCATCTGTAACCAACCACTTTGTAGATCCATCCATCATAATTAGGTCAAAACAAACAAATTTTATAGTGGGGCAACAAATCCTTGATGGCATAATCTCGGCTCATGAAATACCTCACTCTTTGAAATCTCAATGAAGGCCAGGGATGTTGATGAAATTAGACTTATCCAAAGCATTTGATCACTTAAATTGAAAATTCCTCTTTCAGATGCTGGCAACCATTGTATTTTCTTAAGACTATATATGATGAACTAGATCCATGGTAATAACCCCTTTCTTTTCTATTATTCTCAACAGATCTCCCTCAAGGAAATTCCACTCCATCCAAGGCTTGAGGTAAGGTGCTTCCTTATCCCCATTCTTGTTTATTATCACAATAAAAGACTTGGTCCATTTTCTTCAAGAGGCAAAGTGAGAGGGTCACATAAAAGGAAAAAGATCCCTGAAACTGATCTCTCGGTGACACACCAACAATTTGTGGACAATAATATGCTCTTTCGAGAATTGAAAATTTGAGAGATTAAAGCCTTACATGTTATTCTGGAAAAGTTTGAGCTAGCCATAAGTATTTTGTTTCCTTCCTGTTGCATCATTTTCTGACTTGTTGTCACATCCATGTCTTGTTGTTGTATTTATGCTACAGAAAGAATGCCACAAAAATTTGAAAATTGGAGACAGAGAAGAGGATTAAAGGAACGTAGGAGTGATCAGGTGTGGGGAGACCAAATAGGGAGGACAGAGCTTCATATTAGATATACAGGGATTACATGAGCTCTGAATTTAGAAAAGGATCGCAGAGGAATCGAGACCAAATCGCAATCTTATCGGCGTAGGAGAGGTCGTGGCAGTCAGGGGGTTGATTTTCATCTAATATTACAAACATATTTTAACAGAGAAAAACTTCGTAAAACTTGGCTTAGTGGGCTTGAAATATTATTAAAATTGGCAGATAACGCTTTTGGATATGGAAGTTGTGTATATATAGAAGATGTGTACATACAGAGGTTGCGCCTATATAGAGACTGCATTTTTGTGCATATATGGAAATTGTGCATATATAGAAGATATGCGCATATCTTCTATATATTTGTCACTTTCTTATATGTGCATATCTTCCGTATATACATGTCTTTTATGTATCTGCATCGTATATGTGCAAATTCCATATACAGAAATTGCGCATATACGGAAATTGTGCATATACGGAAGATATGCGCATATCTTCGGTATATCCGTAACTTTCTTATATGTGCATATCTTCCATATATGCACGTCGTTTATGTATCTGCATCGTATATGCGCAAATTCCATATACAAAAATTGTGCATATATAGAAATTGTGCATATACGGAAGATATGCACATCTCTTCCGTATATACATAAATTTTGTATATGCACAAATTCCATATACAGAAATTGCGCATATACAGAAATTGTGCATATACACAATATATGCGCATATCTTTCATATATGTGCATCTTTTATATATGTGCATCTACCGTATATGCGCAACTTCCGTATATGCACATATCTTCTGTATATATGTAAATTTTTTAAATGTGCATATTTTTCGTGTATGCACGTCTTTTATTAATGTGCATCTACCGTATATGTGCAACTTTCGTATACAAAAATTGCGCATATATGGAAATTGTGCATATACGGAAGATATGTGCATATATTCCTTATATGTGTAACCTTTTCATATATGCATATCTTCCATATATGTACATCCTTTATGTATGTGCATCTACCGTACATGGTCAACTTCCATATATGAAAATTTTTCATATACGGAAATTGTGCATATATGGAAGATATGCACATATCTTTTGTATATGCGAAATTTTTCTATATACCCATATCTTACAGGTATATGTGCAACTTCCTTATACACACATAAGCTCCATGTATGTGAAACTTTAGTATATATAACTTTTGTATATGTGCATCTTTTGTATATGCGAAGCTTCCATATATGCACATATCTTTCATATATGCGTAACTTTTTTATATGTGTATATATTTCGTATATGCATGTCTTTTATATATGTGAATCTGCAGTATATGCGCAACTTCCATATATAGAAATTGCACGTATACGGAAATGTGCACATATAAGAAAGTTATGTATATACGGAAGATATGCACATATCTTCCGTATATGCACAATTTCCGTATATGCGCAATTTTCATATACAGAAATTATGCATATACGGAAATTGTGCATATACGGAAAATATTTGCATATCTTCGGTATATCCCTAATTTTCTTATATGTGCATATCTTCTGTATATGCACATCGTTTATGTATCTTCATTGTATATGCGCAAATTCCATATATAGTAATTATGCATATACAGAAGATATATGCATATCTTTCGTCTATACATAAATTTCGTATATGCACAAATTCCATATACAGAAATTGCGCATATATGCAAATTGTGCATACACGAAAGATATGTGTATATCTTCCGTATATACATAACTTTATTAAATGTGCATATCTTCCGTATATGCACGTATTTTATGTATGTGTATCTACTGTATATACGTAAATTCCATATACAAAAATTGTGCATATATAGAAGATATGTATATACAGAGCTTGCATATATATGGAAGTTGCGTATATATAGAAGATGTGTATATACAGAGGTTGTGCCTATATAGAGACTACATTTTTGTGCATATATGGAAATTGTGCACATACGGAAAATATGCACATATCTTCTATATATCTGTCACTTTCATATATGTGCATATCTTTTGTATATACACGTATTTTATGTATCTGCATTGTATATGCATGAATTCTATATACAGAAATTGCGCATATATGGAAATCGTGCATATATGTAAGATATGTGCATATCTTCAGTATATCCGTAACTTTCTTATATGTGCATATCTTCCGTATATGCAGGTTGTTTATGTATCTGCATCGTATATGCACAAATTTCATATACAAAAATTGTACATATATGGAAGATATACACATCTCTTCCGTATATACATAAATTTTGTATGTGCGCAAATTGCATATACAGAAATTGCGCATATACGAAAATTGTGCATATACGTAATATATGCGCATATCTTTCGTATATGTGCATCTTTTGTATATGTGCATCTATTGTATATGTGCAACTTCTGTATATGCACATATCTTTTGTATATGCGTAAATTTCTTATATGTTCATATCTTCCGCGTATGCATGTTTTTTATATATGCGCATCTACTGTTTATGCGCAACTTCCATATACAAAAATTGCGCATATATGGAAATTGTGCATGTACAGAAAATATGCGCATATCTTCCGTATATGCGTAATTTTTTTATATATGCATATCTTCCATATATGTACATCTTTTATGTATGTGCATCTACCATACATGTGCAACTTCCATATATGAAAATTTTTCATATACGAAAATTGTGCATATACGGAAGATATGCGCATATCTTTTGTATATGCGAAATTTTTCTATATGCACATATCTTCCAGGTATATGTGCAACTTCTGTATATACACATAACCTCCATGTATGTGAAACTTTAGTATATATAACTTTTGTATATGTGCATCTTTTGTATATGCGCAACTTCCGTATATGCACATATCTTCCGTATATGCGTAACTTTCTTATATGTGTATATCTTCTGTATATGCATGTCTTTTATACATGTTAATCTATAGTATATGCGCAACTTAAATATATAGAAATTCCACGTATACAGAAATGTGCACATATAATAAAGTTATGTATATATAAAATATATGCACATATCTTTTGCATATGCACAATTTCCATATGTGCACAATTTTCATATACAGAAATTGCGCATATACGGAAATTGTGCATATATGGAAGATATGCGCATATCTTCGGTATATCCCTAACTTTCTTATATGTGCATATCTTCCGTATATGCATGTCGTTTATGTATCTTCATCGTATATGCGCAAATTCCATATACAAAAATTGCACATATACGAAAATTGTGCATATATAGAAGATATGTGTATATCTTCTGTCTATACGTAAATTTCGTATATGCACAAATTCCATATACAGAAATTGCGTATATATGGAAATTGTGCATATACAGAAGATATGTGCATATCTTCCATATATACATAACTTTCTTATATGTGCATATCTTCTATATATGCACGTCTTTTATGTATGTGCATCTACAGTACATACGCAAATTCCATATACATAAATTGTGCATATGGAAATTATGCATATACATAAACGATGTGTATATACAAAAGATATGCACATATAATAAAGTGACAGATATATAGAAAATATGCACATATCTTCCGTATATGCATAATTTCCATATATGCACAAAAATGCAGTCTCTATATAGACGCAACCTCTGTATAGTGAATCCTGAAGGTGATGGTGCCCTACACATATCGAAGGATGTGCTTGGCAGCATTATAGTGTAGCTCATGCGGCTCCTGCATGTATCTGGAAACTGCCCCTACTGCATATGAGAGATATGGTCTGGAGTGGGTGAGGTACAAACAGCTCCCCACTAGTTGTCGGTAGAGAGTACTGTCAACTAATGGAGTGTCACCTCCATCCTTAAGGCGAACCCTAGACAGAAAAGGAGTCGGTGTTGGCTTGCAGTCAGTCATGTGAAATCTCTCGAGGAGATCCCGTGCATACTTAGCCTGAGAGATTTTGATTCCTTTGGCATCCTAGCTGATCTCAAGACCAAGAAAGAAGTGTAATGGACCCATTTCCATCATCAAGAACCTATCATGCAAGGCCCTCTTGACTGCAGCGATGGCTGAAGTCAAGATGTTGGTGATCAGGAGATCATCCACATACAAAACTAAGATAAGAAGAGAATCATGTGTCCTGAGCATGTAAACATTTGGATCAGACTTACATCTTTTGAAGTTTTGTGATAATAGAAAAGAATCCATCTTTGCATACCAAGCCCTTGGGGCCTTCTTAAGGCCGTAGAGAGATTCCTTTAGTCTGCTAACCAAAGATGAATCCTGAATAAAACCATGTGGTTGCTCCATGTAGATCTCCTCTGATAGGTCTCCGTGAAGAAAGGCATTCTTCACATCCATCTGATGTACTTCCCATCCCTGGGCAGCTGCAATGGAAAGTGCAAGGCGTATGGAATCCATCTTTGCTACTGGAGCAAAGGTTCTCATCATAATCAATGCCATGCACTTGTTGGAAGCCTTTGGCTACTAGCCTGGCTTTCTATCTAGTGATTTGCCCATCTACAACACTCTTGGTCCTATAGACCCATTTGCATCGGACAAGTTTCCTTCCTGAAGTAAGGGGAACCAGATCCCAAGTCTAGTTCTCAAGGAGGGAGTTATACTCCTCGTCCATGGCGGACTCCCAAGAGGGATGCATAGAATAAGACTGTGGATTAGAAGACTGAACCAAATGACAATGCCAGGATGGTGTTGGTTCAGTGGCAGTGAGGGCAAGAGGAGGCTCAATAAACTCTGATCTAGTCCTCCACGGATTAGAATTATCCCACACAAGACCATTTCTAGCAGCTGGGTGGTCTTGTGCATATATCTCATGTAAGCTCCTTGTTCTCTGATTTATGACAGGGGAAGTTGATTCACCACTGGAAGAACGATCTAGGCTTGGATGTGGATCATCATATGCATGCACTGGATTTGTATCTGAAGACTTTGTCGCTACATCTGCATGCTCTACCTTGACATCTGCATGCTCTGTATCTGCATTTGAGTGTACTGAGTCATCATCTCGAACATGAGGTAGATAAAAGGTTTTTGCATGCGAGAATTGAGGTGCATGCGAGAGACTTTCCTCAAATTTGACACTTCGCTCAATGATGAGCTTGTCCGTAGAGGAAATCAGGAGTTGGTATCTCTTCAGACCATCAAGGTATCCAACAAAGATGCACTCAATGCTTTGTGAATCAAGAGATTTCCTCTTTTTAGAGGGGATCCTGGCCCATGCTCAGGAGCCAAAAACACGGAAGTGAGTGACCTTCAATTTAGTGCCGCTCCAAGCCTCAAAGGGGGTCTGATCCTTGACAGACCTATGAGGAGATCTATTCTGGATGTAGTTATCACAATTAAGTGCTTTAGCCCATAGCTTATGAGGCAGTGACTTAGCATGCAGCATGCAGGAAGCTATCTCTTTGAGAGATCGGTTCTTTCTCTCAACAACTTCGTTTTGCTGTTGAGTGTATGGAACTGTGTACTGCAACTGTATGCTAGACTCAAGGAAAAGGTTCTAAAGTGTTGTGTTAAAATATACCCCCCATTGTTTGTACGGAGGGCTTTAATTTCTCTTTGACTGTGTCTCAACTAGTGCTTTGAAATTTTCAAAGTGTGCAAAAACTTCAGATTTATCCCTGAGAAGATACACCCAAATATACTGTGAGAAATCATCAATAAATGTAAGCACATACCTTGCTTTATTGATGGAAGGATGAGGAAAAGGCCCCATGAGATCACTATGGATCAGATCTAGAGGAGAGGATGCTCTGTGAGTCTTGCCGGTGTCAAATTTTTCTCTAGGATGTTTGCCAAGGACACACCCTTCACAAACTCCTTTGGAGAAACTGATATTTGGCAAGCCTTCCACCATCTCATGCTTGCTTAGCTACTACATATACCTGTAATTCAAGTGACCAAACCTCTCATGCCAATATCTGCAAACCAAATCATGTGATAAATGGGCTTGGTGAAATCCAATACTTGCCTCACATGTTCCCAAAACATACCATCAAGAGTGGCCTCCTCCACCTATTCAAAACCTTGCCTGTCAACTGCATTTGTAGCCCTTTCCTTTAATACCTACCAGTGTGGACTTGATACCATGCTAGCCAATGACTCTCTTACCTTCAAAAGGTGCCTGAAGGTGAGGTAATAGCTATCAAATCTAGTCCTCGCAATCTTCAACAACTCCAATCTTGAGTGACTACGGAAAATTCCATGGGTATTGCTATGATTTGTAATAAATTTTATCATTTGTTTGCCTCTCTGTACAAATCACCAATCCATTTGTATTGTTCATTTTTGTTCTTAACAATATCATGCATCAAAGGTTCATTGTGTGAACCAAACACCGAGACCAAAATATGTTGGGGTATTTATCCTCAATAATTGTGTCTGCTGCCTTACAATTAGGATCATTATCAGTGATGACTTGGATGACATTGTATGGCCCAATATGCTCAATTGTTTCAAGTAATGGTTCAGCAATGTTGATGTTGGTCTTGAACTTGTCTGAGTAATCATATGCTGAAAGAAATATGGCACCACTAACAGACACAACAATAAAATTTATCAATGGCTTGCCTTTTACATTTTTCCATCCATCAGATACAATGGACACCCATGGTCAATCCAAGAACTTGTCATTCTGTTCAAAGAATGTGATATTTTTGCTTTTTCATGATCAAGTCCAATGGTTCTTGCCTTGTCAAACCCAGAGCTCTTGTATCCTTTAGGGGCATCATTTATGGTAGAAACCATTTCGTGCCAATAAGGTGAGTGCAGAACATTGAATGGTATCCCACATACATAGAGAAACCTGTAAAATTTTGAATCCACATGATTTCTACACCCTTCATCAAGGAAATCTGATATGCTTCTATGCCTTAAACCTAGTGACCCTTTGCCTCCATATCCACTTCCTTGGGAGTATGCTGAAGGAGTTCTTTGTTTATGTGATTGTGGGCTTGGTTCAAAGAAACCCTTTGATTTTTTAGATTTGTATTAGGCTTCCTCCTCTTCCCTTATGTATTTGGCTCTATCTGCTGCTGACACACCTTAGCAAGTTTTGATGCCTATTTGTTTATCTCCATCCGATGGCCTTTTCCCGCAGAGGTGCTTTCTGGCACAGGTGTATGAACATGTGTAATTATTGTTGCAATGGGGGCAATGAAATTTAGTGGTTCCATCCCCTTTCCCTGCTTCAGGCCTATTAACATATTTCCACAATGGAGTATGGTCTTGTTTAGGTTTTTGAGATAACTCATGTTCACTCTCCTCCAACTCCTCCTCACTGGAGTTTTCATCAAATCCACTATGCTCCCCTTCTTCATCTCCTTCTTCATTTTCAACCCTCCTATTTCTACTCTCCAACACTATAATAACCAAAAAAGGAACCAAGAAGAAGAAAATGCCAAGAAATATAACCATGATGTTTGATATTTGAAGTTTTGAATCTGAAAAATTACAAAAAATGGAACGGGAATGGGAATGGGAAATAGAGAAAAAAAAAATATTTATTTATTTATTAATGAACATTAAAAAAAAATTGCTAGACACTCTATTCAATATTGTAGAGCCTACCTCTTTGGCGTCCAATCTCTCCTTGCTCCTTGCTTTCTCTTGCTCTCTCACTCTTTTGCTCCTTGCTCCGTTCTCTCTCTTGCTCTCTCCTTGCTCCTCACTCTCTTGCTCTCACTCTCACTCTCACTCTCACTATCACCCTCACTGTCACCCTCTCTCACTCTCTCTCACTCTCACTCTCACTCTCATTAAAATGATGAAATGAATGAGGGAGGGTCTATTTAACCCTCCCTCCCTCACTTTATTTCCACAATTTTTTATTTTTATTTTTTTTTTTTTTTTCGCGCATTTCTCCGGGCATCACTCTCGTCACTCCAGGAGCGATTTTTATAACCCAGGAGTGGTTGAGAGAAATTGCTCCCCAACTAATCCCGGAGTGACGGGAGTGATGCTCCCTATATCGAATTGAAAAAAAATAGGGAGCGTAAATTTTTTTAAGGGAGCACGCTCCCGACCCGCTCTCACCTGGAGCGTGGATTGGGAGCGGGATCGGGGGGGGGGGGGGCTCCCCCATAACACTGTGTAGACCCCACAACTGCTAGCTCATCTCAGGTCTCCTAAAGCTTTGCAAGGAACGAATCAATGTGTTCCCCCTTCTCAATCTGTGTGGACCTCATCTTATGCTCTATGTACATATTCCGCTGCTCTAAAGATCCTTGATACATCGTCAACAATGCATCCCACATCTCCTTGGTAGTCCTTATGCCAGCGATGTGACATACCACGTGATCCTTCACTCCATCGAGGATCGTTCTCTTTGTCTTTTACTTCTCTCCTTTGTACTTTTTGAGCAAATCTGAATCCACGGGCATAGCTACCACACTGTCAACATAGGTCATGAGAAAATTTTCATCTAAAAGGCATGACATCCTTGCCTTCCACATCACATAGTTGGATGCACCATCCAAACGATCTTGATCTCTCAACCCACTGGTTGTCATTTCTGCCACTCAACAAAGTAGAATGACCTCCTCTCTCATGTTGTTGCTTAGAATTCGAATTCCCTGGCTAGGAATTCTTTGAGGAAGAAATTACCTCAAGTGTCTCTTTTCTCTTCTGACATCTTTTTTCCCAACAACTTCTTACGGAAAAATACGTCACACCAGTAACCCCTCTTCGCTGAAGCTTTTTACTGCACTGCTCCCTCTGTCACTGACAAATCTCGATATGGAAATCCTACCTCTCTATTGACTCACTCAAAGAGAGATTTACGAAGAAAATCATACCCTCCTGGCCTGAATTGTGCACTCCCTCTAGGGATTCGATTTGTTGCCTATGTAGCACGTCAACTTCCCTTCTTCCTTCAGCACTGGGCTCTTTCGGTACTACTTTCTTGTTTCACCAGCACCTCTGGTACCATGTGAAAATTTGGATGCCCAAATTTCTACTACAACGACTGATTATGTTTCTTCTATTTGTTAACTATTGAACAAAATTATTTATTGTTTCCTATAGTAAACACTGAAACTAATACATTGCAGACATCACCATTTAAATAAAAATGTGGAAACAAGAAATTGAGAAAAAAATAAATACAACACATCTACATGGTTATTTTTGGACAAATGTCCCCGGAAAGACCCATTGTGGGAAAACCGATGCAACAACTGAGGTTTTTATTATTATGTAGTAGTTTTTCTGAATACAAACTTTGGATGCTTGGCTGGCTATCCAGTATAGAGAATATTACTGACAGAGATATGAGTGATATTACCTCACACTATCACTGGAGATCCTAGCTAATCTAGCCACTTGAATGGCCAACCCTTAGCTACCTCTACGCAATCACTGCGTAGGCCCTGCGTCACAGCTACTGGGGTTTGCGTCACTCCTCTCGGCTGATCGATTTTCTTTTGAGACTTCAACTTCTACCCTCTCAGCCTCACACCCTGGCTTCTGGCTCTAGAAATCGATTCTCCAACAAATTTATTGATCTCCTATGGGCTTCTGCGTTGTCTGTGTGTGGCCCTTCATGGCCCTACATTAGCCTCTTTGGCTCTGTGCTGCCTCTACTAGATCTCTCTTTTCCTTCTCTATTGAGTATTCCTGGATTAGGAGAAATATCCAACTAAAACTATCCTTGCCCCTCACTACAAAAAATCACCTCGAAATTCTTTCCGATAGTTGCTCTACTTTAGAAAATTGATCTTTTGATCTTCACATGATGTGTTCTCCAAGTGCCCATTGATTTCCTTCTTATAATCCTCCAGTTGAGAACCAAAAACCCATATTAGATTCTAATCAATGGCTTAGATCATTTGGACTTGATCTCCGTCTTCTTCTAGAAGTTTCACCCACAATTATACTAATACCCTTAGATTATTTTAATTTCCTAAGTTTAGACTTAGGCACCCATTAAAAATATTAATTATTTTAATAAAACTGTCTCCAGGTGGAATTTCCCAAAACGATTTATGGGTATTGGAGAATGCATGTGTCTAAGCCTCCCTACAAATTTTGAGACTTGGAGCACATTCAATGCTACCAAAAATCAATATGGTATTGGAAAAGTATTTTACATTATATTTAAGTCATGGTAAAGCTACTTAGGAACATTGATTTTTGATATATTGGCATACCTGATATTTGGCAAAGCATTTTAAAATTTAGACATGATGTATTTCTTGAAGTAGGCTAGAAACATTGTTTTTATATATGGTTGTTAATGTTTGTGAGAAGCATGATAACCATGATGATAGAAGTGTAACATTAAGATTGATATTCAGGATCTTCTTGTTGACCTTATTTATCTTAGTAATTATAACATATGGTAAAATTGGATGCCCTCACTTGATGGATTGAGTTATGTGATATAGAAGGAAGGTTGTGATCATGATTCTTGAAGTATACTCCTATTAGCTTTTTGACACTAACTCTTGATGAAATTCTAATTTCATGTTCATATGTGATAATGAAGTAGTTGATGTTAACATGTTATGACCATGATGGATATATGTTTTAGAACCTAATACAGTTTGATTTTAGGATCTAATAGTTTTGCTAATGCATGAAAGAATTATGATAGACAAGTTGATGACTTGAATGATGATGACTGAATTGGCTTCCAATTCAAATGGAGAAACTCTCCATAAGATCCCTACACCTATTATCATATGCATCAAATTTATAGAAGATTATTTATTTTTGAAGTAAGATTTTTCACATAAACAAACAAATCCCTAATATTGTTGGTTTGTAGAAACTTATAGTATGAGAAGAGAGGGTTTCTCTTAGTTTAAGCCCTAATCGCATGAAAGAAGGCTTAAGAGTGTGGTTATAGCCTCCCAATCATACGGAAGAAGCCCTATGGGTGTGGTTATTCCTATATATCACAAAACTAAAGCTTTATGAATGAACTCAGGAGTGCACAAGGGGTATGACAGTCCTATAGATATGAAGCAAACAATAGAAATTCCTATGAGTAGGGAAGTTTGAATGTTTGACCTACTATAGAGAATGTGAATGTGTTGACTAAACTTGTGTTTACAGGGGACCAGAATATGTATATCAGTATGTCATTTTGATTTAATAGTTGAAGCTAGTATATGACAGTAATTGATAACAATTGAAATGGTTTGAGAATATTTGGCTTATTGACTTAACATAGTAAATATGAGCAATATTGGCTTGGATAATTGATGATGCCTTAAAACTTTGACATGATGCTTGATGATTCATATATAGGTTTGAGTTATGGATTGATTGAACTCTCAATGTTAACAAATTAAGGTTTTGACTTGATAACTGATAATTTTCATTGATGGTAGTGTTATATGGGCATAGTGACTTTTAGTAACTAATATTGGTATTCACTAGAGATTTTTTATTTGTGTCATTGGCTTTGACACATTGGTCAAAAAGCATAAACAATTGTGACTTATCCTTGGTATATGCATTTGCATCTATTGACTGAAATGATTCATATTATGATTGTGTGGATGGCTTGATGGCTTGAGAGGACCAGTTTTGACTATTGAAGTGATCAATTTGGATAAGGGAAAGTGTATTTTTAATTAAATCCCATATGTGCATATTTGATCAAGTCAGCGTTAAATAAAATTGGACACCCTTGGAAGACTATAAATACAAGCAACCTCAACCTCATTTGGACATCTACATTATGATCATTATTCTTCTTTCTTTGGTTTGGCTCACATAGGTTTAAGATGGTTCTTGGAAATTTTTCTCGCACAGGTCCGAGATTGCAGGGTCCGAAGCTCGCATGTGTGCTAGGGTTTTGGTTTTCGACCGCAGGTTTGTCACAGGTAATTTTCAGCTGCAACCGCATGCAGGTCGGCTTATCCGTGTGGCTGAAGCCTTTCAAACACATGTACATCACATCATCCCTGTGGTTGGGACCTAGGGTTTCGTTTTTTCAATTGACTGAGTATTTCTCCAGTTGACAACAGAGTTCCGCAGTTGACTACAAAATAGTGACAGTTGATCTCAGGCTTCTGAATCAGGGTTTTTATTATTGCTATTATTGGGTTCATCTCATGATGTGTTTTAGTTGATTTTTGTTGGATAGTTGTATGGATGAAGATATGGATCATTGTACTCTCTTTTGTTGAATCATTCAATAACAATCTAATAAGAAGAAAAATTTGAAAGGGTTTTCCCCGTAGTGGGTTTTGCCTTGGTCTCTGACCAATCTTGGTGTCTCTATGTGTGAATGCTTTTTTTCTATTGTTCTTTTATGTTCCTCTACATTGATGATGATGTTGTTATTTCTATACAATTTCATATGTTGTTGAATAATGTTGTAAAATTGAATGGTGATATGATGCTAGGGGGTGAATTTAATATGCAAATGAAGAAATGCAATTATCTAAAAGCAAAGAACAATATAACCCTAAGAAAATTAACAAATCTAGAGGGATTTTCATATCAAATAGAAAAGAATTTAATTGACTCTCTTTTTTAGGTTAGCCCTTGGTACTAATGATTTTGAAATAAGTCTTTGATTAATCTAAAGAAATGCATGCTTTCACTAAATGAGTTGTTTTATTTATGATTTTTTTGTTTCTCAGGGACTAAAGATAAAATCTAGACAAATTAAAAGCAACTATTGAATGATCTTCATCTAGAAGTACATCCGAGGTAAGAATTTTCCATTTTTGGCAAGTTTTTAGAGAAAATTAAGAAATTTTGGATGAAAGAATTTGTAGGAAAACAAAAGGAATGAACTATAAGGGATTTTGGAGAAGTTGAAATATAAGAGGGTAGAGGAGGCATCATGGATTCTACAGAAAGAACATATCCACTTATAAGATCATAATCAATAGTTACATGTCAACTTACAAAGACATCATCATTAGTGACGTATGCCTTTCTAATATTTCTAATAAATCAATAATGGAGAAGATTTATTTCCAATAAAACAAAATGAAAAAAAATATGTTCACTCAACTCAAAGCGTCATTTTTAAAATTAATAAAGCTATATAATAAGTAATAAAAATATGTAAACCTTAAATATCATATATCCATCTTCACTTATGATTTATTAAGCATCCAAAAAAATAAAAAATAAATCAATATGCAAATTTATTTACACTTAAACCATCTATAACCACAATTTATTTAGAAAAAAAATTTAAAAAGGATTTTTATTTCTGAAGACTTAAGAAACCATTGAAATCAAAAGAAATCAATATGCAAATTTATTTACACTTAAAAAATCTAAATCTATAACCACAATTTATTTAGAAAAAAATATTTAAAAAAGATCTTTATTTCCGAAGACTTAAGAAACCATTGAAAAGAAAATAAATTTATAAAAAATTGTCATATTCTATGAATGGTGCTTACAATAAATGCCACCAGTGGAAAACACATGCACCTAACCCTAAGGGATCCAAGCGAGTTTAACTGTGTTAACTCCGAGGCACTTATGGATTTTCATGGCAAGTCAAACCACTCGAGCTAACCCATATGAATTGTTTTGAATGATACAATATTTTGTTTACGGGAGGAAAATCATAAGGTGAAAAAATGATGGATAGGTTGTTGTATAACTACTCAAATTTATGAGTTTGACAATTTACTTTTGATAAAAAAATTTCCAAAACTATTGTAAAAAACATTTAAAATGGAAAAACATTCAAATTAAATATAAATTTTAACATTGATTCATAAAATCTAATTTTAGATTTTTTAAACTTTATAAAGAAATTCAAATGATGCTCCTCACATTTATGGATGACATCTTCTAGAAACCCATCATTATAGAGTCTATACTAATGCTCTTCACCAAGGAGACTTGAAACACAAGAGATGCTTCCCCATATTCATGGATAACATTTTTGGTAAAGTCCTCAATATAAATTTGTGCACCCCACACAAATAGATTTGAAACCCAAGGGATACTTCCTCACATTGGTGAAGGGAATCCAAAAAAAAGAAAAGTGTAAACTAAGTAAACACGTAGATATAGATTTGTGCACCTTAGTCAAGGGGATTCCAGTTAGATTAAAATAATATGATTTACTCACCCATGATGTGTAGACCAATTGGTTTATGTGGAGAAACACACTTGGAAAGGCATTGAGAATTAAAACCACTCTTAAGAGAAAACTATCCTTAAAAACATCTAAAATTAAATAAACCCTAAAAAAAAATATTAACAAATATATTAAATTAAATTATTCAATTTATTCTTCTCCAGTTTCTTACTATTCTTCTGGGAGGCATGATTTCGAAACTTTTCCCAAAACAAAAACCAAAAAGTAAGGCACCGAGGACACGAAGCCATGATCTGACAGCGGAGAGGAAGCCATGATCCGAAAACAAAACAAAAGCCAAAAAGTAAGGCAACGAGAACGTTTATCCATGATCTGACAACAGAGAGGAAGCCATGATCTGACAGCAGAGAAGAAAGGGAATCATTTAGTTGTAAATAACTGCTCATGAGCATGAAATGCTACTGTTGTTAACACCAGTGCGTATGATGCATGTTCTTATGGTTTGCATCTATTAATGCAGCACTTTACAATAATTGCAGAAATATGGAGAAGCGTGAACAGTTCAGCTTATACATCACAGGCTAACAATTCCAATTCTGTCTATTCATTTCAACCACAAAATCCAAAATGTCCTTTCGTTTCGATAACAAAATCCAAAAATATAAATAACACCAGAAGCGTTTATGACCACATATTGATATTTTGGTACCGTAACAAATTATTTACTCTATTATCCATGAAGCTGCAGACATGATTGGACGGAACTTCAGAGCCACATGATAATTTTATGTATATACAAAATTATTGAATCTGCCTTGCCTTTCACAGCACTCCACCAGAAAATAAACTACCAAAAGATCAGGATCTTGGATTTTTGATGAACTTTACAAATAAAATGTTATGGCTATAGTGATATTAAGAGTAGTAAGTGCTTTGCAGTATAGTATACCAGCAATGTCATTACTTTACAACAACATTATGTAATTAAAATAATAATAATAAATGATATTAAATTATAATATATTAAAATAAAATCAATTTTTAAAATCTTTTACAAAAGATGTAATCACCTTGAAATAATAAATAATATCACATCATATTATATAAAACTTAGATCGACTTAAATCAGAAAAGATCAATCTTTTTAACTTTAAACTTTAATAATTCATTATAAAAAAATTAATACAAAAGAATGAGTGCAACATCTGAAAGGATTTAAAAGACAGTTATGATCCTCATAATAATGAGATGGTAGATGCATAACATATTCTAATATACATGGTATTTAACTATATATCATGTAAACGTGTTCAAATACAAGACAGCCACGTGATCAACATATATACACACACTTATCTAATCTTTAACAACATTCAATAATCCACCACAGAAAGATGGGGATCTTTGAATCTCTCCTGCCTTTGGACAGCACTGAACAACCCACAGAAATATGAGGATCTTCGACGATGAAACGGATAGATTCAAACTAGCATGCTATCTACATGTTTAATAATAATAAGAATAATAGCAGTAAATAGTGCATGATATACTGATGCGTCCACAGTACTGTAAGATACACAATATAAATATATACAATCAAAAGAGAGTCATCTTCATCGTTCTCCTCTCTGTTCAGGGGTGAGGCCTCCTTTTCCACCGTTGGGGCAACTCAACAGGCCAAAGCCTTGGCATTTATAACACCTGCAAAGCACAGCACACTGTTCATGCAATGTGGCCATAAGAAACCAACGTATAAAACCCCAAAAGGAATACCAATTCACAGAGTTCAGAAGGAAAAAAAAAACAAAGAGAAAAATGGATATTTGGGTACTCACTTCCACCTCTCAAACATATTCCCATTCTTCTTATTTTTACCAGTTCCCTGCATTATGAATGAATATTTCATTGGCAATACTCCTCACAAAACAAATAAGTAAATACATAAACAAATAAATTTTCAATATTCACAGCTAGCACCTTGCAGCCTGGGCATTCAATGGCTCCTTTTCCACTGCATTTGCCACACCCTCTTGCAACCCGCCAACCACAGATTTCATTTACAGCACTCATGGTTTTAACAGATTTCAAAGAAACCCAAATAGGAAAAACCAGGAAAAACAAACAAATGAAAACTAATCATTGAGAACTGCATAATTCAGACCAATTTCAATTACAGAAAACTAAAGGCTAGGGTTTCGTACCATTTTCAATCCAGGGATTCCTCGCAATGCCGAAGTGACAGGAGATATTCTGGCAGGTCTGGCTCTCTGCAAAGTCGATGGGCTGCTCCAGCTGCCTGTCTTCCTGCTATCAGAGCGACGCAACAGAGGTGTTGAAACCAATGGAAACAAGGATGGGCGATGGGCCGTTGTCCAGAAGCACAACTTCATATTTGCTAACACAAAAGCTCACTTCAAACTCTCACCTTTCAAAGATAATACCCTACTCTCAGAATTTTAACCTCTGTGTAGTTTTATGGAGATTTTTGAGAAAAGGATATGCAGGACACTGATACTACTGACTCACAAACTATAATGTCTATCATTTACTCACCGGAAGAAAGGAAGTCTCAGGAAAGGCAACGATAGCCAGAACCACCGCAATCGCGATCAGCACCGAACTCGTCCGGAAGCTCACGCTGAGCAAAGAAACTATAACCGACCAAAGGTTCTTTCAAGTTCAACAAAATATGGCAGCGCGGGTTAATATACAATTCAAAATTTGGTGGCAATTAATATCAGATGGTATGGGGAATGAATAGCATATGATACACGACATGCCATGATACACATGCCGCTCGTTTCAATGGGCATCGATACAAATAACGAGATGGATGATCACATCACGAATATCTTCATCACTATTGTACAAACAACGAGATCGATGATCACATCACGCATATCTCCATTAGAAAGTGTTTGGCTGAAAATTAAATAGATGTCAGAGTGTCCTTGTGTTGAGGTCCGTAAGGAGTGTATTAATGGATCAATCGATTTGAAAATAGTTGATCATATCATAAATATCTCTATCACTATTAATTAGAAAAGCAAGTACAAACAACGAGATCCATTATCACATCACGCATATCTCCATCACTATTAATTAGAAAGTGTTTGGCTGAAAATTAAATAGATATCAGAGTGTCCGTGAGTTGAGGTCTGTAAGGAGTGTATTAATGGATCAATAAATTTGGAAATAGTTCTTGTCCCCTAAGGGGATGCCCAAAGCTTGATCCTTACGAAGTCTTGTGCATTTACGGAATGACAGGTCCACAGTACGTTCGGTAAACAACTTAAAGTTGCCACAGGTGAAGCCGTTTCTCATGCTCGGCATTTTCTTGGTCGCTGCAATGGATAACTGGTATTGGAAAATAAACCAATGGCCATGGTTCATGCCCTTGATTTAAAATGGCAGGATCTATGTCAAAAAGCTTGATGAACTGCACGTTCCGAAAAAAATACACTTCACAAACAACTATTCATCGGCAAACCCAATCTCAGAGAGATTATATACCTGCTCATTTAATTAATCAACATCGTACTATTTCGTTATTTCATTTCTATCTTATCTTCTTGCACGATGCCTCAGAAGTCATCTTTCGTGCAGACTCTTCCGAAAATATTAGTTTGGAGTTATCTATAATGCGACTTTTTGAGAGACGGAATCATCATGATTTGTTGCTTTAACTGCATATTCGGATTCAGCACCTTCAGCTTTCATTGTTTAGTTATCAAACTTCGAGATTTTATCTTTCAAAAAGTCGCGTTAAAGACTACGGCTATTAGTTTTATTTGCTAACTAATACTTTAATGAATAGTCCTTTCTTCATAGATTTGATATCCATCGTTTTCGGAATTGACACCCTATTAAAGCTACAACTCATTAAAGTTATAGTTTCCTTGCTTTCACCAAACAGTGATATGGAGCAATCATAGAGCTTGCCTTTTAAAACTATTATTGAGCTTGCCTTTTACAAACCAATTTTCCTACGCTTTTTATGTCAATCACTATGGTCAAATTTATTTATTTCTCATAAACGAATTTTGGTACTTTGATTAGAATTTTGGTTATGTTAATTTGTTGAAAGTTTTGAAATGAACGGTTGAATTAGTTTTAGAATTTTGGTCAGTTCAATTTACTTCTTAACTTTGTTGAAAGCTTTGAAATGAAAGGTTCAATTAATTGACATTTTTACAAATCTTGTTTTTATATTAAAGTGAAAACTATTAGTGTTTGATTTGTGGGTTACCAAGTGCCAAGAAGATTGTTGTAGTATAATTGTTATAAGAACTTTTCTTTGCAAATTGTATATAATCGTTGTTGTGTGTTAGGTGTTGGACCCGCCAACATGTCAGGAGATCTCCCCACTGAGAAGTCCCAACTAGACCTCAGACTGTTTGGTGTAGGAGTCCCTGTAGTGGGTCGTATGGTATCGCCTTGACCACTGTTTCACATAGAGGCAAGTAAGATGTCCTTGTTGGTAGCAAGGGTGTGACATATGCAGCGAGTCAAGGAAGGTGCATGAGCAGTTCTAACACACGAGGGTGAGGTGAGTACACCCCTTGGAAACATGTGAAAGCATGGGGTTAAGAAGGGAACACACGAGAAAAGATGCATCACAACATGGAAGGCAAGTAAGCTAGCAATCCAAAGTGATGGTTAAACCAATAGCACATTTTAGTAATATTCTTTTTTTTTTGCTGAAGCAAGAGACTGTCATTCTATTTCATTATCCAAAAAGTAAAGTTACAACATTTACATAAAGCAATTAGGCTTTGAAGACCCAGGAAAACCATTCCTTCTGATTTGGAATGACCTTCCCCTCAACGAGAGAAAATTTAACCTTACAAAAAAGAAAAAAAATTCCCAAGATGGAAAAAGGGAAGAGTGATTGAAAATAAAACATCGAAGACACCTTTAACAAGGTTTCGCAAGGCGAGAAAGTACTGTAGGCCCCACAAAACTGCACCCCCAAATCCGACCGTTGAATCCAACAGCGCAAACGGATAGCATGGAACAATATCGCAACGCCAAATAGCACGAAGGGTAGGGCGTGATGGGAGGTGGTATTTCTGATGATCCCCTGCCACGCGTCAAGAGCCCAATGGAATCGCTCCCACAATCCCTATACCACTTTCCACTCCAGAGCCCAGCAAGCAATCAGAAACCACTAAGTGCCTGGTAATCTTCCCTGTACGCGAAATCACCTATTACGAGGTGTCGTAAGGTATGAAAGTACTGTAGGCCCATAAAGCTGTGCCCCCAAATCCGACCGTTGATTCTAACAGCGCAATCGGACGGCACGGAACAATATCGCGACGTTAAATTACACGAAGGATAGTGTGCGATGGGAGGTGGTATTTCTAACCAACCCCGGTCACGCGTCAGGAGTCCAGTGGAATCGCTCCCACCATCCCTATACCACTTACCACTCCAAAGCCCAGCGAGCAATCAGAAACCACTGTGTGTCTGGTATTCTCCCCCATAAATGAAATGAAAGAAAATGGCTGCCTTCCGAAAGAACCAACCATTTTGCTCGCGAGAGAACACATCAGAACAGGTTTCCGAGACTGTCCCGGACTAAGAAAAGGACTCAGTGCTGCAAATCGAAGAAGTAAGGAGATAAGGCAACTCACACCCCCATGAAGAGTGATCGGTTTGAGCATGCCCTTCATCCAAGAACCAACTGAAGTACCGCAAATGAACATGCATAGAAACCTTCATTCCGAACTATTAACTCTGGCCCAGTAATTGGAAATCTCTCTGTCCTCCGCCGCTTGTTCATTGCAGAGAGCTTTGAAACTGCTCTGAGGTGTCTCCTGCCATATCAACTCAGTTCTGCCCTCGGAATTTATTACACCTTGATTGGCCAGAGTGTCCGCGAGCTTATTGGCTTTTCTTCCAACATGGTTAAAGCTTATAGTTCGAAGACTCAGAAGATGATTTTGAATCCTTTGATACACCTGTATTAGTCTCCAGTGTTTCGAGACCTTCTCTGGCACTATTCCACAACTGATTCTCTTGACCGCATTGATAGAGATCTCTAAATCTGCTTCAACAATGACATTGGAACAATGTGTCAGTTTCAAAAGCTCTAAACAATGTTCCAAAGCCATTAATTCAGCCATATTATTGGTGGCTATCCCTAAATGGTAATGGAAAACAAAGATGATGCTTCCCTCTTCATCTCTTAAAACACCTCCATAACCTGTTGTTCCAAGGTTTCCTTTTGAAGCACCATCAATATTGCATTTTAGATACCCTTTCAGGGGAGGATGCCAGAAATTCTTCTCGGTATCCATATCTTTTGCTTTTCTGCACTGATCCTGGGGAATGAGCTCATGTAAACCCAGTTGTACGAGAGTTTTCAACTCATAATTCATAGGAGGATTCTTGGAAAAATTGCAGACAGTAGTGCTAACTGTCTCCTTAATTTTCTTCAGGATTAGGCCCATCAGATGAAGAGGGGTAGTTTGTTCACCCTTGAAAATTCTTTTATTCCTTCCTTTCCAAACATTCTAGATAATGAAGCTTGGCGTGAAGGCCCAGGCCAAATTAAGGAATTAATTTTCTAAGATGTTCCTTCTCCACTTGTTTAGGGTGTTAATAATACTATCTTTATCTGTGTCTGTCTATTGGAAAATTGTGGCAAAGGAATCCCACAACCAGGTAGTGAATTTGCAGCTGTTGAGAATGTGTTCCATTGTTTCCTCTTGGGCTTCACATAGCTAACATCTAGAGGGCCCAATAATTCCCCTTTTTCTAATATTGTCCCAAGTTAAGATTTTCTTGTGATGGACTAACCACATGAATAACTTGATCTTCATCCATCCTTGCTGGCTCCAAAGTTGTTGCCAGGAATTGTCCGGAACATAGGAATCAAGATTCAAGATTATCCTCTTTGCTTCCCTAAGATTAAAGGTGCCTTCTTTATTTAGGCCCCATCTTAATTGATCCTGTCCCTCTGATACCAAGATTTTCCTTTGCTTTAAAATGCCCATAAGTGCCTCTAATTTTGTTTTTATAGGACTTTCATCTCTGTAGTCTATGAATCTCCAGTTTCTCCATTTTCCAGTGTCGTGAGGAAGATTCCAGAAATCTTTAACTTTGGTTAATCCTTGGGAGTCAGTTTCTTGCTTGAGGCACATGAAATCCTCTTTTAATAGCATTGGTTCTTGTTGCCATTTATCTTCCTAGAAGAGAGCTAGATCTCCTTCTCTGATCTTCCAGAAATTGTTGTCCTGAACTAGACTTCTATTCTCCCATGCTTTATTCCAGATGTAGGAGCCTTTTATGTTCCCCAACATTCTTATAAGATCTTTTTTTTGCCAGGAGCTTGCATATTTTTCTTTCCAGGTCATGGCCCATTGAGCTTCAGGTTCCTTAACCCATCTCCACCAGAGCTTGGCTCCCAAAACTTTACTTAGGATTTCCGGATCATCTAAGCCTAGGCCCCCATGACTCTTGGGTTTGCAGATTTTTTCCCAAGAAACCAGAGCCCATTTCTTCCTGGTTTCCTCTTTTCCCCAAAGGAAGTCTCTTTGAATATTGCTAAATTGCTGTAGCACTCCTTTGGGGGCTGGGAGGGCTGATAAAAAGAACACATGGATAGATTGAAGAATGGCCTTGACTAGAATCACCCTGCCAGCAAGGTTCAATGATCTGATAGTCCATTTTTTAACTTTGTCTTGCATCTTGTTGAGCACCGGTTCCCAACTACTTTTGTGCAATGGCCTAGCTGTGAGGGGAATTCCCAAATATTTTGAAGGAATGGAATCCCTCTCGAAGCCCAGAATTTTGAAGATATTTCTCTGAATGGAAATGTTAGTATTAAAGAAAAATAGAGATTGACTAGCATACCTGACGCCAAGGCAAAGTTAAATAGATTTTTTTTGTAAGCCAAGGCTTCTTTGACAGTAGGAATACCTTGCAACATAGTGTCGTCCACAAATTGTTGGGGAGTCATTGATTGACCATTCTCCGTTAACTGAAGGCCCTTAATTATTCTCGCAGCCTTGGCCTGTTTAATGGACCTGCCCAGTCCTTCCATCATGATGATGAAGAGAAAGGGAGAAAGAGGGTCTCCCTGCCTAAGACCTCTAGAAGGAGTGAAGATACCTGAGGGCAAACCATTCACTAAAATCAAACAGTTGGAGGAAGTAACCAGAGCCATAACCCATCTGATCCAATTGTGATCGAACCCAAATGAAGAGAGGACCTTCTTGACTTAGATCTAGTTCACCTTGTCATAAGCTTTGGCAATGTCTAATTGCATGATCATACTAGCCTGTTTCTTGCTAGTAAGTGTATGAACTACTTCATGAGCTTGAATAATGTTGTTTAGGATCTGTCTGCCTTCTACATAACCCGATTGTTCCCCTAAAATTAGAGAAGGGAGTACCAATTTGAGTCTACTAGCCAGCGCCTTGGATATAATTTTATAAACCACATTGCATAAAGCAATGGGTCTGAACTTATCAGCAGGTAGGGCTAAATCCTGTTTGGGAATCAGGGAGATGAAGGAGGTGTTGAGGTCTTTCAGAATAGTCATGTTTCTTCTAGACTCCTCTACCACACTCAGAATATCCTGTTTGACAATGTTCCATCATGCTTTAAAAAAGTCTACATTGAAACCATCTGGTCCAGGAGCTTTTTTGTTCTGCATGTATTTAATAACTTCACTTACCTCATCTTCAGTTACTGGTTTATTCAGGTTAAATTTGTCTTCTCTAGACATCAGCTTAGGGATATTTTTTGTAATTTCCTTGATATATTGCTCTCTGTTTAGATTATTTTCCTCAGTGATGCCTCTGAAATGCTGCACCAACACTGTTTCAATACCTTTATGAGAGGTCTGAAGCTCTCCATTTTCATTCAGTATCGAAGAGATTCTATTGTGAGCTCTATTGGCCATGGTGGATCTATGGAAAAATCTGGTATTACATTCACCTTCTTTGAGCCACTGAACTCGAGACTTTTGTTTCCAATAGATTTCCTCTTGTTTGCATAATGTTTCCCATTCATGATGGTATTTATTAGCTTGTTCACTTTTGACTTTATCAAAACCATCCGTGATAATTGCTTGGTTGAGTTCTTGGAGTTTGATTTCCACTGATTTTTTATTCACAAAAATGTTTCCAAACTCCTCCTTATTCCATTCTTTGAGCCTAAGTTTTATGTGCTTGAGTCTTTTATGAAGGAGGAACATTATAGTGCCTTGTATCTGCAAATCTTCGAACCACCATTTTTCAATATTGTTGATGAAATTTGGGTGGGAGAGCCACATATTCTCAAATCTGAAGGGTCTATTCCTGGGAGAATCAATCCCCTTGATTTCTAATTGTATCGGCCAGTGATCCGAGCCACCAAAGGGGAGAATACTAGCAGTAATTTCTCTGTTTGTGAGCATAAGCTCCTCTGATAACAAAAATCTGTCTAATATAGAGGCGACCTGTGCCTCCCCTCCTCTTTTATTATTCCAAGTGAAACTACCATTGTGCGATTCAGAGTCCACTAGTTTCATATCCTCTGTGAAGATTTGGAATGTTGTTGAATCTTTACTTAGTAGTCTAGTACCACCTTTTTTTCCGAAAGAGATTTAATCATGTTAAAATCTCCTCCCATGATCCAAGGAATTTTGTCATGTCTACTTCTAAGATCAACCAGGGATTCAACAAACTTGAGTTTTTCATCTATTCTTTGAGGCCCATAGACATTAGTGACCAGGAAGGTAACTCACTCCCCAACTCATTGAAAAATTATTGAAAGGTAGTTTCTAGATGCCTCTGCATCTATTATGCTAACTTCTAGTGGGTTCCAAAGATTTAGGATACCTCACGCTGTGTTCTCTGCTTTAACTTCTAGAAACTCAAATCTGTTAAGCCACTTGTTGTGGATCTGTTTTAATTTATGAATAGAGCATTTAGTTTCCTGAATGAAGATAATGTCCAACATTGCTAGTTTCATTCTGTTACTTAGAATTCTTTGCTTTCTTTCACTACCTAGACCTCTGATGTTCCAAGAAATGAACTTCATAATTAAAGATTTGTAAAGGAGTAATTGGTAGGTCTTTCATCTTACCTGAATCTATCATTAGCTTTCCACATTCCATCAGGAGCTCATTTTTCTTTTTCCTGCCCCTCTTCTTTCCTGGATTTCTAGTCGCTAATCTCGGAGTTGCTTTCATAGTTTTCACACCTCGGTGCTCTTGTTTTTGAATGTTTTTACCTTTGTCCATCCCTTTTTCCTGAGCTTTCCATAAAAACAACTGTTGTATTCTATTGCATTCTTCATGCGGTAGAGAATCTATTCCTCCCTTGGTTCCCTGCATCAAGAATCCTTCTAGATCCAGGTTCTCCTTATCCAGTATTTCCAGCAGTTCCTGATCCTCCAGATCTATTTCGCTTTGGGTCATTTCCTAGTCCATATCCATTTATGTTTCAATCGTCATTGGCTCTTTTGGATAACTTGTATCTTGAGAATGTTTGTTGTCCTCTTCATTTTCTTCTTCATTAGGGCCTGTCTCCTGAGACTGGTTTTCCTTTGTGATTTCTTCATTCTCTTCCAGCACTTGAAACTTGTTCTGACTGTTCTTCTGTGCCTCATTGTGTAGTTGCTTAGGCCACCTTTTTCTCGTTTTCCCTTTACTTGTCACTTTCTGAAAGCTATCAATCTCCTTCAAGGTATTAGGTTTCCTTTTATTCTCTGTTTTACCAAGAGGGCAGTCTCTGAACAAATGTCCATGCTCATGGCATCTACAGCATCTGAATGGGATATGCTTGTAGTCCACTGCCTGCACCCATTCTTCATCAAAAACTTCCAAGATTACTTCCTCCGGAAGAGCACCTGATAGATCCATTTCCACACATATTCTAGCAAAGGAGGTATATTTACCCCTTCTTGTGGCTTCAGAAGTTTTGATGAAACGTCCTAATTTATTGCCAATGGCAGCTAGCGATTCTGCTTGCCAATAATCCAGAGGAAGAGAATAGAGCCTTACCCAGACTGGGACTGAGGTGAAGGTTTCCCGCTCTGGAACAAAGTTCATCTTCCAAGGCCTCATATAAAGACCAGCTGCTGCATAAAAGTAGGGTCCTCCTTCAAATATTTTGTCTTTGTCTTCGATGTTTGAGAACACTACTGTGAAGAATCCTTTTGACCCAAGATGTAGGTCAATGCTTCCTTTGCGTTTCTAGTGATACTTGATCCACATATGTAAAGTTTTTTCAGTGGGCCAGAGTCCCATCAATTTATAAATAATTGCGTAGGTTCCCATGTGTTTCCTATGCGCATGCAGAGCAGGATCATTTAATATTATTCTAGGAGTTACTTCTGCTTTAGGTTTGCAGGGTCCCTTTTGTTTTTTGTCTCTTGCACCCTGACTTTTGTCTTCTTCCTCCATGTCCTTTGTGCTACTGTTCTCCTTGGTCTTGTTCCCTTCTATTTCCTTTTCCTTGTCTTTGTTCCTACCATCCGCAAAACTTCTGCTGTTGTTTGTCGGTATTTTTCCTCTGCCAGCTGCCGCGTCTTTGTAGCAGGGAGTCGAGCTCCCTCCTATTGTGCCCTCCATTAGAAACGAATGCCTGCACCGTTATGAAACCCTATTCAATCATTTCTGCCAAGCTCCCCCCCCCCCCCCCCTCGATGCAATCCCACAATATATTAGTCCCACATTCTAGTAAGATTCATACATACATGTACAGAAAATAACTACACATGCATGCGTAAGAAAACAGATACATATATCATTTAGAGTAAACAAGATAGCTGAAATACAATATGACATATGCATGAAACGTGTTGGCTCTATTATATTAAGAAGTGTAAGTTTCAGTCATATAATACAACCATGACCAACCACTAGTTCCGACAGCGGAATGTTACAGTCACTGCCGCCTACTCCTCTAAAGAGATATATTAGCTTTGCAGAGTGGAGAAGTCAAGGCTCGTTACAATATTGTCCAAGCTTTCTCTAAGATACTCCTATCGGAAGCATGCTTGACCAAAAGCCCTTACAATGAGTTATGAGGGACTATATATAGCAAAGGGTAGGGTGGTCCTTGACATTCCCCTTTGTGATAGTTCAACTACCCTCATGACTCTTCATCTACTTTATGACTATTACATCCAACTATCGACACTTGAACTTCCACTTGACAAAACATTACATACAATCTGCACATGTATCCATGTGAGACAAAATAGGCTTGAGCAAGCCATGCAAGACATCACTATGACTCGGACAACTATGGGAAGACTAGCTCTTCAACATCCTCACGGTGGTCGACAGTAGTGAACTGATGCCAAGCTCAGTAGTCCGCAATGGTGTCTGTGTACTCTATGGTGACATCTTTCTGGAAATGAACTCTTGCCTCTATAGCATCCAGGTACACTACTCGAGCTCCTCTGTCCAACTCATCTAATAACATGTGCATCATTGTCTTGAGTGTGGTTGAACTAGCAACATACTGATGCATGGTGTCTGCACTAATCACCAAGTCTAGGCTGGTGGCTATGTGCATCAACTCCTCAAAGTATGAGTCAAGCTCCAGTCGGACTTCTGACTTTGTCTTTGCCTCAGTGAGAGTCCCAATAGATAGGATCATGTGTGCATGCACAAAAACATCCATACTCCTAAATTCCCATGCATGGGAAGTCTGTAAACTAGTGATGAGCTGCAGGAAATCTTCATAGTTCTGGATCTGACTCGGGATGCATACCTTCATCTCGACCACTTTGGGCTTCATCATCTTTGGTAAGTGTAACGGGGCTCCCTTGTATCTCACTTTCCATGTTTTCATGTAATCAACAACATCATGCATGTTCGACAAGATGCGTGCTCTCCTAGCACATCACTGCTGCCAACCATTGAGATGGACAAATGCCTTATGCATGGCACCAAACTTGGAATACAACACCTGCATGACTGTGTCAAGGGACAATACTTCATCCAGTATTTCCTTCTTCAACTCTTCTCGAGTGGATGTTGTAACCAGTTCTCCTCCCCGCTTGGCCATCTGTAACTCCTTAGCCATTTGCTCATTTTCAGCTATCAAGAAATGAACTCTCGAGCTAGTAGCTTCAGTATATGCTCTGGTAGCATCGGCCAATGTTGTTGGGTGCTTGTACACATCAAACACGATCACTCGTTCCTCAAACTATGCGGGAGATGTGTGATCATCCGGAGTTGACACTCTGTGAGATTGCACAAGTCTATGTTGGGACTCACTGAATGAGATGTTGTGCATCTCTCCTTCTGGATTGTTTCCAAGGATTTCAATGTATCCTTGGTCGCTTGGGACTTGCTCCACTTCTGGATCTGGTGAAGCTAGTGGGTCAACCTCTTAGTGGTGAGGCATGAGTTCAATGTCTTTCTCTAACTCTTGTTTCTCCATGTTTGTATTCATCTGCTCAAGTGTTTGTTCAATCTCATGACTAAAGCCCTGCTCCTACGACTGCTCACTCTGTCTACTTAGTGCCAGTTGTTCGGAAGAGTCGACTACCTATAAAAGAGAATTTTCATTTGTCTATATGTGTTGTGCCCCCTGTTGTACATGTTCTTGTTGTGCTTCCTTCTCCTATCTGCGCAACTCCCGTTCCTTTCGGAGTTGCTCCTTCAACTCATGCAACTCCTTCTTTGTTTCGTCCATTCTTCTTTTTTCTTTCTGCCTTTGGACATTCCTCTTGTCATGTTGTTGCCTCTTCGCCTCTATTTCCAAAGATGCTTTCTGCACAAGTGGGTCTGCTTAGAACTTGTAGATTTGTTCCTCCTCCGCGTGTCGACAATATTCCTCTTGCCTTTGTCACGCACTAGTATGTTTACCTCTACTACTATTGTTGCTCGTGCTCTCCTGGATGCTACTTCGCTAACCATTCCACAATGATGTTGACCGGTTCATTGGGCCTGGAGAAGGTGTAACAATATCTCCATGGGTCATCCTATGCCCAATGACATGCCCCGTGGATCCACTGAAATTGTACTCTTGTGCAGTGATCTTTTACAAAACAATGCGAATCATACCAATTGTAGCTTCAGGCGTCAAAAGGATATTTCTTGATCTCCTCTACTTTGACATTCACATGCTTGAAATTCCATATCTCGTATAACCTGATCTGCAACGGAAGAGTGGGCCAAGGTTCCTTCTTCTTCTAGTGCAGCCTAGCTAACAGTGCTGCCGAGATGTGGTATGCTACTTCTTGCATGACGAGCTTGTCCATGGAAAACTTCGGCAAAACATGCAAAGGCTTCTCTGCATTGTACATCTATATGAAGGTGTCAGAAGATGAGGCATACCAATCTGCTATGTCAATTAATGCCTCCATTGTTGCCTTCGACATGCAATGTGGATCCTGCTCAAATATCATATTGTACATCGGGGTGACAAAATGATCTGACAGTTGTGTGATAACTCCTCCGAAACTGCATTTAGACAACATTTTACAATAAGTGTTCACATAGGTCTCTGCTGATTTCCATGCCCACTTCAAGCCCGGGAACTCCTAACAAGCACAAATTGCATCCAAGATGTAAGCGAACATGTAGATTTCTTCTTGGTGACCTTTGGGCAGTTTCCGAGCTCTTGCTACCTGTTCCTTTAGCATATGACCCAACAAGTCGGACATGTTGCATGCTTTGTCTTCACTGGCTAGTTTTTCCAACGCGATCACCCAACTCTGTGGGAAGGTTTCCGTGATCTCTTGGCCATACAAGTGACATGAAAAGATGACCAAGTATTGATACGCCTTCCGTAGTATTTTTGTCTTGTAAACTTGGTTGGGTGTCATCTTGAATTTGGCCAACTCATTTACTCAGTTCTTCAAGATATCCCTAGAGTTGGCATTGCTGCTGGGTATGTTGAAGGGTGTCTCCATGGTGATCACTAGCTTCGACATATGGTACATCTGTTCATAATCCTGTGCCCTAAAGTTAGAAATATCCATCTTGCTGAAGCTACTCAATGTCATCGTCTCAAGATCAGTGTGCAAGATGATCCAATGTATCATGTTCGAGCATGGGAACACGAGATACCTACATGAAATCCAGTACAAGTCGGACTTGTGAATATTCACATAGACTTGGCGGCCTTCAAGGTCTTCCCCAAATGTTCCTGCAAATGAATTATTGACCTCTTTCCATTTCAGCTTGATATCCTTGTCTACAATCAGCTTGGTGTCTTCATCGATTGACAAACTTGTAGACACTTGCTCATTTGTTGCTCCAGTTGTGAACCTTCGGTGTCCTTTGATCCTGCTCTCTTAGAGGCCATTGATCTTGAACTACTGAGGGGCAGATGAATACTTTCTAGATTTGGATACATCGCAACATGCATGGGAAAGGAATTTGTCAGCGAAAACCAAAACAAACTTGAGGAATGACATGCAACATACTTGGGGATTGACTGGCAAGGATTACACAATTTTTCCTGGGAGGCGGGGAGACTAGCTGTCGAAACTATGCAAAAAGTAGTTTAGACTACTGGAAGGCTGGTTGGCTGCTAGAATTGTGCAATCCAGATTTTCCTACTGGGTGCTAGGATTACGCAATGCGCAATTTCAGCTGGTAAGGGTTGCATGCCCAGTGATTGCATTGCACAATTTTCAGGGCTAGTGGTCATTGCCCCTCAGAATTGCACCATGAAGACTAGAGGACAATCACCGAGTAAAAAAGAAAATTTCTTGCGAGGAAGGTAGATCCTTCCCTCTCAGGGTTGCGCAATGCTATCTTGGTGAGGCAAAGTTCAGGCCAAAGTTTCCCAGACCCGCTGATGGGCAACTGAAAGAAAATGGGGATGTTAATGCATGGCGATATTGAATGTAAGAAGGAGTGAATGATCGTGCATGAAAATAGTGAATGTAAGATTCAGAAAATGGAACAACAAGCATGTGTGTGAAGCAAGTCAACAAATCGACGACTGTTTGTGCAAAACAATGTCATGCATGTGATAGCAATGAGATTCTTACAAAAGTTGAAATGGTGCTATTACAAGTTAATATACATGCAAACAACAACAATCGTTCATCGAAATAAAGCAGACAACACTCATACAAGCCAAAACACAAAAATTGACAGAAATGTTGCAAAAGACAAGTTAAGTGGACTTATCCATAAATAGCTGAGCTGGATGTGTCGAAGACTCCTGGATGTTTTGTGGGATGTCAAAGTTCCAAGATCAATGTGAAAAAGTGATCTCTGAAGCATCGAATAAATAAGTTTGAGGTTCATGATGCACATGCCACAAATCTAGGAAAAAATGACACTTGGAGGAAAGTTTCTAAAATGATCTTTGCATGTAAGCTCCAGCTGCTAAAAATAGCTCCCTAAAATCTAGGGATGCTTTTTGCATGTTGCTTTTTGTTAATTTGGGAAAAAGAAGCCCATGCATGCAAGTAAATTTTTCTTGGTCCTAGGTGGAACCAGTCAACCCGAAGGCACATGCAACAACCAGCCTGACTGAGGGTAACTTTTGTGTAGCTTTTGGGAGGAATCTGGGCTGGCCACCGAGAGGGATTATGAAATTTCTGGGAGGAGCAGCTGACTGCTACCGAGAATTGAGCAATTTCTGGGCTGAGCAGTCCTGCTGAGCCAGATTGCACAGTTTTCACTAGGAAGGTTGATTGACAAGATTGCGCATTTTCTGAGCCCAACAGGCTTCCAGTTAAGATTGCGCAATTTTTGGAGGGAAGACTGGTTCCCATCTAGAATTTCATAATTTCTTGAGGGAGCTACTCAACTTGCAGCTAGACCATGTCCGGAGAAACAACCTGTGAGGAAAGTGAAACAAGCCATCATGCATACGCTGTCATGCTGCTAGAAAACCATTGAAGCTCATGTACTTGACAGTGGAAGACATGGTGTTGAGGGTGGGTGGTAGGGAGGCTCCAAAATGAAGCTGAGGAAAACTTTTGGAGGGTGGTTGTGGCCACTACAACACTTGGTGGCACACTGGTAGGAATCTAGCTCTTTTAATGGACCTTGTTCATGAAAAGCAAGGCTAACACCTCTAGAAGTATTATTCAGTTCTCTATTCGTCTTGGTTTCCACACTTGCTTGATTGTGAGTTGTAGCATCTACCAAGCTCTTGGTCGGTCGACACACATTCCAAGCGAAGTCAACATAGTTGTTTTGTTGGGGATGAGGGGTATATTGGTGTACAAGTAGTATAGTTGTCAGAGTCTTAATTTCATCTCTGGTGTTTCTCCGCTGCTAGCAGGCCTAGACAGTTCCCCGATGTAGTCACACAAGAACACAAGCATTGCTCTGCTGCCAGTGAACCTGGTTATTACCCTGGCGGAGTTACTTGCATCACCTCTCTGCACAAGAGGCCTTTCTCTTCTTTTTCCATTTTCATTTTCATTTTGAAAATTTTCACTTTTCACTTTTATCATTTTTCATTTTCATAACTATACATAACACTTATTCATTTCAAAGGCGAAAGAGGTATCTCGACTTATTGAGAGCAAAAGAGGTTGTTCCTTCAGAGAAGTAATCTATATATACCTCTGACATTCTTGTTAAGGTTTTCCCCCTCACCTTAGTCTACTTGACTGAGTCGCCAAGGGTTAACGCAAAACCAACAGACTAGAGTAGGTGATATTAGTTAGCGCGCAAGTGTTTGTGTTTTCACCAAGGTTCACTTCGAACAGTACGTATTTTCCATTGGCGTATCATGGATTGAAGATAACAAGTTCTTCACACATAGGTAGGATGAAATATAACCAAGTATTGATAATTGCACAAGTTCTCTTGTGCTTTACCCAGCTTATTTCAAGAGTGAGACACAGTTTCATGTGAAACTAACCTACTAGTGCAAAACAAGCAAACAAACAAAAAACAAAGAAAATGAAGAAGTAAATACGAAAGAAAAGTAGAAAGGAAACAAGCGAACAAACAAACAAACATGCAAGGTAAGTAAGCGAACAAGCAAACAAGCAAACAACCAAAAGCAAACACTACTCCTACTCCTAAGCTAATGGTGCATGGGCCTGATCACATGAAGTGATACTTCCAAAGCAGCCACCGACGCATTGGTTGACCCAAGTTGGTGAAGGCATGGTTCACAAACAACACAACTGTGTGAACTAGCAAACAAGAAAGATATAACAATGAAGACAAACACACTCTAAGATTAATTGTGTCCACAGAACATAAGTGAGTGCAAGTACATGACATGCAGTCCGTGGACTTATTGTGGTGTTGTGCGACACTACGTGTAGTTGTGAAGCATACACATACTCTTGACTATGACATGTAAGCAAACAAAAGAAACAAAGACAACTTGCGTCATGCACATGTGCTTGCTATGTAAGATTCCTCCAATGCATGAGTGATGGGATCATGTAGTTGAAGTGGAGGAAGTATGATTTGTGTGTGAGATTGATCTTTAATACATACAGATGAGTGATGAGGAGCCTTGGGTGTTTCAACAATTTCCTAATTGGAAGTGAAACCAACCTTAGTACAGCAAGGGCATGACATAACCATCAGCTCGGGCTGAAGTGCCTCGATAGTCTGGGGGATTTGACTTCGTCGACAGATAGATCATCATAAACAAGTGGCTTCGAAAAATCAACTGCGATAGAATCATCATCGTGATCGAATACGGGAGTAAATAGATCACGACAGCTACGATCAACAAAATCAATGATTTCATCGGCATCCTCATGATCTGATGAATCAAACAAAGGGGTAGATGAAAAGCGGATAAATTCACCCTCTATGTTTCCGAAAAAGTCATATGAAAAGTCGAGTGGATTTTCAATGAATAATTGGTCCTCTCCGTTGTCGAATGCTGGACTGACATTCGGTGTGTTCTGCGAATGATCAACAATGGGTGCATCCGTAGATGGAGATACACATGCGAAATCATGGATGGTAGGTCCACCAAATATGGCAGGAAAGAACGGAGGAGGCTTGGATAGAAGGAAGTCATCCTTCGCTGAGTGTTGATGGTCAAGATCCTAGTCATACTCTTCATGAATGACAGCGCATGTTGGTTGTGCAACAACAACTTTATTGATGGATTGATCCTCATTCACAATAAGTGTAGAGTCCGGAATGGAAGAACACAAGATAGTATCATTCGAAGGATCATCAGAGTATGAAGATGGAGGTTGAGGTACAAAATGCATGTGACAACTCAATGGAATCACAACCAAATCTGCATGAAAATTAAGCGAAGTGATGTTGGGAGGATGTGATAGTTGAACAAATGTGTGTGCCTGTTCTCCCACATCACTCTACAGTGGTGGAGCTGTTTGATGAGGGGACGGTGGAGAGTCACTAGTGATAGTGACCGTAACCATATGTGATTGTGCAACTCCATCACTGAAGTATGCTGCGTGAGGATTGGGCTCAAAATTCTTGTTAGGATGGACTGATTTGTTAAGACAGTACTCGAATCTATCCCAAAGATAAGAAAATTTTATTTGGCTTTTCGGAGCTTTAAACTGCAAAACATGGAAGCATTGCCAAAAATCCATAGGCGATTCATGCAAGGCCTTCCGTTGCTGTAACAATTTTTGGTCAAGAGGTTCTGGATAAAAATGATGAAAAGTAGATTCAATGATATCACAAAACTGATTGAGTGAGTGCACGTTGTCAACCGGTAGGATGAAACACCACCTTTGTGGGGATTCACAAAGTCTGTATGCAAGCAGCAAACTGACCTCTTCTGCATATAACTCATCTACATTCTGAAGTAATGTATATAATTCTTCTAAGTACTCAAGCCATGCCACTTCACCTTCACCACCATACGTGAATTCAGATAAGAGATCAAAAAATCCCCTTGTGATGTTGAGAGGTTCAGCATGCGAAAAACATCGTGGAGGGGTGAGTGTAATAGAATCCATGATAGATGTGCAAAGGTTCAAAATAGGATGAGAGGACACAACTTGTCATCTGGCCCGCCTTCTAGCACCGTAAATGTTGATGGTGCTAGACCCGCCAACAGGTCATGGGATCTCCCTGGTACAAATTCCCAACTAGACCTGAGACTATTTGGTATAGGAGTCCCAGCAGTGGGTTGTCGGTATCGTCTTGACCATGGTTTCACACATAGGAAAGTAAGATGTCCCTGTTGGTAGCAAGGGTCTGACATATGGAGCAAGTCAAGGAAGGTGCATGAGCAGTTCTAACACATGGAGGGGGAAGTGAGTGTGCCCCATGGAAACTTGTGAAAGCACGGGGTTAAGAAGGGAACACACGAGCAAAGATGCATCACAACATGGAAGGAAAGTAAGCTAGCAATATAAAGTGATGATTAAACCAACAACACATTTCACTAAGATTCATACATACATATACAGAAAATAACTACACATGTATGTGTAAACAAACAGATACATATATCATTTAGAGTAAACCATATAGCTGAAATACAATACGACATGCATGAAACATGTTGTCTTTGTTATATTAAGAAGTGTAAGTTCCAATCATACAATACAACCATGACCAACCACTAGTTCTAACAGTAGAATGTTATAGTCATTAGCGCCTACTCCTCCAAAGAGATATACTAGCTATGCACAGTAGAGAAGCCAAGGCTTGTTACAATACTCTCCAAGCTTTCTCTAAGATACTCCTAACAGAAGCTTGGCTAACCAAAAGCCCTTACAAGGAGTTATGAGGGACTATATATAGCAAAGGGTGGGGTGCCCCTTGACATTCCCCTTTGTGATAGTTCAACTACCCTCATGACTCTTCATCTACTCTATGACTGTTACATCCAACTATCGACACTTGAACTTCCACTTGACAAGACATTACATACAATCTACACATGTACCCATGTGAGACAAAATAGGCTTCAGCAAGCCATGCAAGACATCACTATGACTCAGACAACTATGAGAAGACCAGCTCTTTGACATCCTCACGGTGGTCGACAGTAGTGAACTGATGCCAAGCTCAGTAGTCCGCTATGGTGTCTGTGTACTCTAAGGTGACATCTTTCTAGGAATGAATTCTTGCCTCCATAGCATCCGGGTACACTGCTCGAGCTCCTCTATCCAACTCGTCTGATAACATGCGCATCATTGTCTTGAGTGTGGCTAGACCAGCAACATACTAATGCATGGTGGCTGCACTAATCACCAATTCTGGGCTGGTGGCTATGTGCATCAACTCATCAAAGTACGAGTCAAGCTCCAGTCGGACTTATGCCTTTACCTCTACCTGGGTGAGTGTCCCAATAGATGGGATCATGTGTGTGTGCACACAAACATCCATACTCCTGAATACCGTGCATGGGAAGCCTGCAAAATAGTGATGAGCTGCGAGAGAACTTCATAGTTCCAGATCTGACTCTGGATGTATGCCTTCAGCTCGACCACTCTAGGCTTCATCATATTAGGCAAGTGTAACAGGGCTCCCTTGTATCTCATTGTCCATGTTTTCATGTAATCAATAGCATCATGCACATTCGACAAGATACGTGCTCTCCTAACACATCACTGCTGCCAACCGTTTAGATGGACAATTGCCTTATGCATGGTTCCAAACTTGGAATACAACTCCCACATGACTGTGTCAAGGGACAATACTTCATCCAGTATTGTCTTCTTCAACTCTTCTTGGATGAATGTTGTAACCAGTTCTCCTCCCTGCTTAGCCATCTGTAACTCCCTAGCCATTCGCTCGTTTTCAGCTATCAAGAAGCAAACACTCGAGCTAGTGACTTCGACATATGCTCTGGTAGCATTGGCCAATGTTGTTGGATGATTGAGCACATCAGACATGATCTCTTATTCCTCAAACTGCGCAGGAGATGTTTGATCATCGGGAGTCGACACTCTGTGAGATTATACAACTCTATGTTGGGACTCATCGAATGGGATATTATGCATTTCTACCTCCGGATTGTCTCCAAGGATTTCAGCATCTGCTTGGTCACTTAGGACTTGCTCCACTTTTGGATCCGCTGAAGCTGGTGGGTCGACCTCTTGGTGGTTAGGCATGAGGTCAATGTCTTGCTCTAACTCTTCTTGCTCCATGTCTATATCCATCTGCTCAAGTGCTTGTTCAATCTCTTAAGCGAAGTCCTGCTCCTGCGACTGCTCACACTATTTGCTTGGTTCCAGCTGTTCGGATGAGTCGACTACCTTTATAGGCACAATTTCATCTAGTTGTACATGTTGTGCCCCCTGCTGTATCTGTTCTTGGTGTGCTTCCTTCTCCTTTCTGCGTAGCTCTTGTTCCTTCCGGAGTTGCTCCTTCAACCCATGCAACTCCTTCTTTGTTTCATCCATTCTCCATTTTTCTCTCTGCCTTTGCACATTCTTCTTGTCACAATGTTGCCTATTTGCCTCTATTACCAAAGCTTCTTTTTGAATAAGTGGGTTTGCTCAGAACTTGCATCTTTTTTCCTCCTCCGCATTGTCGACAATCTTCCTCTTGCCTTTGTCACGCACTGGTGTGTTTACCTTTGTTATTGATTCTTTCTTGGATGCTACTGCATGTTTCTTCACTAACCATTCCACAGTGATGTTGACCAATTCATTGGGCCTAGAGAAGGTGTAACAATATCTCCATGGGTCCTCCTTCACCCAATGACATGCCCCGTGGATCCACTAGAACTCTACTCTCACACAGTGATCTTTTACAAAATAATGTGGGTCATACAGATTGTAGCTTCAGGCGTTGAAATGATATTTCTTGGTCTCCTCTACTTCAACATCCACATGCTTGAAATTCTGTATCTCGTATAACCTGATCCGCAATGAAAGAGTGGGCCAAGGTGCCTTCTTCTTCTGGTGTAGCCTGGTTGACAGTCCTGCCTAGATGTTGTATGATACTTCTTGCATGACAAGCTTGTCCATGGAAAACTTCGACAAAACATGTGAAGGATTCTCTGCACTGTAAATCTATATGAAGGTACCAGAAAATGAGGCATACCAATCTGCTATGTCAATAAATGCCTCCATTCCTGCCTTCGACATGCAAGGTGGACCCCACTCAAATATCATCTTGTACACCAGGGTGAAAAAATGATCTAACAGCTGTGTGATAACTCCTTTGAAGCTGCATTCAGACAACATTTTACAAGAAGTGTTCAGAGAGGTCTCCACCAATATCCATTCCAACTTCAAGCCCGAGAATTGATGATGGGCACAGATTGCATCCAATATGTAAGCGAACACGTAGATTTATGCTTTCTGACCTTTGGGCGACTGTCGAGCTCTTGTTACTTGTTCCTTTAGCCTATGACCCAACATGTCGGACCAATTGCATGCTTTTCCTTCACTGGCTAGTTGATCCAACGCGATCACCCAACACTATGGAAAGGTTTCCGTGATCTCTTGTCCATACAAGCGACATGGAAAGATGACCAAGTATTGATACACCTTCCGCAGTCTCTTTGTCTTGTAAACCTGGTTGGGTGTCATCTTGAATTTGGCCAGCTCCTTCACCTAGTTCTTCAAGATATCCCTGGAGTTGGCATTACTGTTGGGTATGCTGAAGGGTGTCTCCATGGTGCTCACTAGCTTCAACATATGGTGCATCTATTCATAATCCTGTGCCCTGAAGGCAGCATTCTCCGCCCCGTTGACGCTACTCAATGTCATCTTCTTAGGATCAGTGTGCAATACGATCCAATGTATCATGTCTGTGCATGGGAACACGAGATATCTGCATGAAATCTGGTACAAGTCGGACTTGTGAATGTTCACATAGACTTGGCAGTCTTCGAGGTCTTCTCCAAATGTGCCTGCAAATGTATCATTAATCTCTTTCCATTTCAGCTTGATGTCCTTGTCTACAATCAACTTGGTGTCTTCATAGATTGACAAACTTGTAGACACTCACTCAAATGTTGCTCCAATTGCGCTTCCTTCGGTGTCCTTAGATCCTGCTCTCTTGGAGGCCATTGATCCTGAACTGCTGAGAGGCAGAAGAACACCTGCTATATCTGGAGACATGGCGACATGCATGGAAAGGAATCTGTCAGCTAAAACCAAAGAAAACTTTAGGAATGACATGTAACATACCTAGGGATTGACTAGCAAGGATTGCATAATTTTTCCTAGGAGGCAAGGAGACTGGCTACCGGAACTACGCAAGAGGAAGTCCAGACCGCTAGGAGACTAGTTGGCTACTGGAATTGCGCAATGTGCAATCCAGATTGGCCTGATGGGTGTTGGGATTGCGCAATGCGCAATTTTAGCTGGAAAGGGTTCCAGGCCCAATGACTAACTGCATTGCTCAATTTTCTAGGCCAGCACTCATTGCCCCTCAGAATTGCATAATGCAAGATTGGAGGACAGTCACTGGGTAGAAATGCGCATTTTCTGGGAGGAAGGCAGAGCCTTCCCTCTTAGGATTGTGCAATGTTGTCTTGGTGAGGTAGAGTCTAGGCCAAGGTTGCCCAGACCCGCCTACGGGAAACTGAAAGAAAATGGGCATGTGAATGCATGATGATACTAAGTGTAAGAAGGAGTGAATGATGGTGCATGCAAACAGTGAATGCAAGATTCAGAAAATGGAACAACATGCATGTGTGTGAAGCAAGTCGCTGAATCGATGACCGTTCGTGCAAAACAATGTCATGCATGCGACAATAGTGATATGCTTACAAAAACTAAAATGGTGCTAGTAAAAGCTAATATGCATGCACACAACAACAAGCGTTCACAGAAATCAAGCAGACAACACTCATAGAAGCCAAAACACAAAAAGCGACAAAAATGCTGCAAAAGACAAGCTAAGAGGACTTACCTGTAAATAGTTGAGATGGATGTGTCAAAGACTCCTGGATGTGCTCTAGGATTTAAGAGATCCAAGATCGATGTGAATAAGTGAGCCTTGAAGCATCGAATAAATAAGTTTGAGGCTCATGATGTGCATGCCACAAATCTAGGAAAAAGTGACAATTGAAGGAAAGTTTCTGAATTGACCTTTGCATGTAACCTCTAGCTGCTAAAAATAGCTCCCTAAAATCTAGGGATGTTTTTTTCATGTTGTTTTTCCTGCTTCGGTAAAAAGCAGCCCATGCATGCAAGTCAAGTTTTCTCGGTCCCGGGTGGAACCAATCAACTCGAAGGCACATGCAACAACCTGTCTGACTGAGGGCAACGTTTGCGCAGTTTCTGGGAGGAAGCTAGGCTAGTTTCCTAGAGGGATTGCACAATTTCTGGCAGCAGCTGACTGTTGCCCAGAATTACGCAATTTCTGGGTTGAGCAGTCTTACTAGGACAAGATTGCACAATTTTCACTCGGAAGGTTGACTTAGAGGATTGCATAGTTTCTGAGCTCAGCAGGCTGCCAATTAGGATTACACAATTTCTAGAGGGAAGACTGGTTCCCCTCCAGAATTGCGTAATTTCTTGAGGGAGCTGCTTAGGGTGCAGCTGGACCATGTCCGGAGAAACAACCTGTGAGGAGAGTGAAACAATACATCAGGCAAAGGTTGTCATGCTGGTAGAAAACCACTGAAGCTAATGTACTTGACAGTGCAAGACATGGTGCTAAGGGTGGTTGGTAGGTATGCTCCAAATCAAAGCTAAGGCAAAATTCTGGAGGGTGGTTGTAGCCACTACAACAATAGGATAAACTTATATTTTGGAGAAGGTTCATGGGTTAGAAGTCATATTTTTTTTTTACTGGTCATGATAGACTTTAGGTACATCGAGAGATGATTAGTGTTGTTTCCAATGTTTTTGATAGTTAGAGGTTGTGGAATAGGAAGGGAAGGATGTTACTTTTGTATGTCCAATAACCCTCATGGAAAAGGAATTCTCACCCTACCACTTCAATTCTTACTATATAGATATGTACAAAATTTACATGAGTAGACATATTTTATATGATTACTATATTTTTATTATTACTATATAGATATGTATAAAATTTACATGATTAAATACATGCTTCATATAGGTTTTATGATTACTTGTAATAGAGATTGGTTTAAAACCTAACATGATAAAAAAAAATAATGATAAACTCTATCTAGTTAATGGTAGATTTTATGAAAAAAAATATGATAATGTATTTAGACAGTTGGGAATGTGAAGCAAATTAAAAATATAATCTATATCATGGATTAAAAAAAATCTATTCTTAGTTTTAATAATCACATGTCAAGGTTTGAAACTTGAATTTGTGAAGCTAGTTTGTCATGTGAAGGATATACAGGATAACTATAAAGTCATATAAAAAAAAAACTAAGTGGGAGGCCTATACAAACTTGATGCTACTATTGAGATTCATCAAGATTTTTTATTTACAAACATGTTTGTAAAAGAGCTATGGCATTTTAGATTTGGACATTTAAATCTCAAAGGTCTATTTTACTTCAATGAAAAAATATGGTGAAATATCTTCCACTCTTTTAAAATGAACATCATGAATGCAATGGTTGTGGACTGAGAAAAATACATAGAAATGAGTTTCCAATGAGGATAGATAAATGAAAAAGATATTTTTTTGAACTAGTACATACTAATGCAAACTAAATCACTTGGGCACCGGGGGGGGTGTATTTATACTGTAACATTCATTGATGAGAGAACGAGCTTCACATGTGTCTATTCATAAAAAAGAAAAGTGATATTTTGAATATTTCATAGTATCTTATTTATGGCTAAAATACAAACAGGAAAACATATCAATGTACTTACATCATATCAAGGGGGAGAATAAAATTCAAGAGAGTTCTTAAAGTCTTGCAAAGACAATGGAATTTATAAATAGTGAATGGTTCCACATACCCATTAGAAAAATGGTGTGGCTGAGACGAAGAGTAGAACCATAGTAAAGTGTGGCTACAAGCATGCTCAAATATAAGAATATTCCTAATAGTTTGTGGGATGAAGCTACAAGAATAGCTATGTATCTATCAAATAGAAGTCCAATCAATTTTTTAGATCATAAAACTACTTATGAATCATGCAATGGATATAAAGTAGTTGTTAATCATTTGATAATTTTGGGCAGTGAATCGTTTTACCACATCCTAAAGGAAAATAGAATGAAACTTGATGCAAATTCAGTCAAATGTATTTTCATTTGTTATTTTGCGCCTAACCATAAAGCTTTCAAAATGCATAATCCTATTACTCATAAAATATTTGCAAGTATGTATGTTAATTTCATGAGTATGGAGATGTTGATAGTTAACATGTAAAAAAACTTCCTGAATAAAGCATTGATAGTTCCAAATTAGAATAAAGTTAAGATCAACAAGATGATAATATCAAAGTGGTATTGAAGCTACAAGTGGTTGGAGTACACCAAGAAAGAATGTAGCTACTCCATGAAGCAATAATGCACTAAAAATATCAACAAGGAAAATCAAAACTTTAACTAACTATAAAGATTATTCTTTGATGTCTAAAATCATGAGCATTGAAGAGATTTTAAATTATGAGAAGGCAAAGGATCAAAAAGTATGGATGGATGCTATGCAAGAGGAATATGATTCTATTGTGAAAAATGATGCTTCAAGAGTAATTGAACTTCCTAAAAATAATTTTCTTATAGGTTTAAAATGGATGTATAAATCTAAGTTCAATATCCATAAACGAAAGGAATATGAGGACACATTTGCACTTGTAGCTAAAATAAATCTCATTAAACTTATAATTGCACTAGCTACTAAGCACAATTAAAGCTTAAATTGAATGGATGTAAGGTCATCATTTTTTAATGGTGAATTAAAAGAAGAAGTGTCCCTTGTTCAACTATAATGTTTTGTAAATTATAAATAAGAATCTTTTGTATGCAAGTTAAAGAAAGCACTATATGGTCTCAAACAAGATTGGAGATCATGGTATATAAAATTGATCACTTCTTCTAGCGAGGATTCATCAAAAAGTATAGTGATTCAAACCTTTACATAAAGGAAGATGAATATGGTAATGAAGCTTTAATTTCATGTGATTTAATCATAACAAGTAGTTTTACAAGTTTAATTAATGAAATCAAAAGTGATATATTGCAAGAATTTGAAATAAAGGATCTTGGACAAATGTAATATTATTTACATTTTAAGGTGTGGGATGAAGATAGTAAAACTTTCATCACTCAAAGTAAGAATGAAAAGGAAATATCAAAAGATTCAATATGAATGAGTTCAAATTAATGTTTAATCTATTAGAATATAATGCTAATATTTTCATTAATGATGATACAAAAGAAGTAAACGATACTTTGTATAGATAGCTAGTGGGAAGTGTAAATTAATTAACCTCAAAAAGATCTAATATTCCATATTCAATCACCATACACACTCAGTTCATGGTCAATACACGAGTGCCATTCGAAAAACACCAAGAGAGTCATTCAATACCTAAAATGTTGATTTTGGTATTGAATACACTAATTGTTTGAATGCAAGGTTGACATGTTATTTAGAATTTGATTGAGTGGGCGATATAAATAATAGAAAATCAACCACTGGATATGCATTTAGTATAAAATTAGGGATTGTGTATTGGTGCAGAAAGAGGAAACCAAATGTTTCATCTACTAAAGTTTAGCACAAGGCATTGTGCAGTGTTACCCATGAGAAAATTTGGATAAGGTTTATTCTTAAAGAGATGGGAGAATGGTGGCCATCCTTATCTAGAATGAAAATTCCACGAATATTCTAGAATCTAATGGGCAAGAGTGAAGTGAAACAATTGACTTTGCTCTTTTCTGTCAAATTCCAAAATATTCTTGAAATTTGCAATCAAGTTGTGTCCAAGTGAGAAAGGAAAGAAGTACCTACAACTACAAAGTGTAACAATCAATGTTCTATGAAATTAAACCCAATTTATTATGCAAGATAAAAGGACTTTGAAACTCAGTATTTTTTTGTAAGAGAAAAGATTCAATTAAAAGTGATTGATGTAATATATTGTAGCAAAAAGGAGAATATGGTTTACATATTCTCTAAACCATTGGGAAACAAATTTTAATATATATAGATATTTTGTAAGTATCATAGAAAATTTATTTATTCATTAAGGGAGAGTGTTAGAAATAAATGAAGAAAATGAATTATTGGCATGTCGTTGCAATGTTGCCACCAAATTTTGAGGTTGTTAATATGGAGGCAAATAATTGAGGGAGTTTGTTAGAGAAGTGGTTGTAAGAATCCAATTCAAGTTTTAAGGGATTTGTTGATCTATAAAAAACCTTGTGTATATATATTTCCATATTAAATATAAGTAATGGAGAAATAGCTCTTTGCATACAATTTCATTTGTTGTGTGGTTAATTTTTATTCTATCCCTGGGAAATAGTGGATGCCCATCCACACTTGTCAGTCCTTTTTTCCCTTAAAAAATGAGAAATGAGATTAAACATGGGGATGGGTAACTTGTAAATGTCATAGAATACATACTACCCATAATTGTTGTGTTCTCCTGATCCAAAACCTATATGTATTTAAACTTCTTGTATGTGTAAATCATTTTGTATGTAAGACTCTTATTAAGAGCTATTTGGCGGCGCAGATGTTCAGGAGGTCCGGCGCATTCACCGTCTCGCCGCAGTGCGAGTGACTGAGAATATTCCGGAGCATCAAGCCCATCTCTGCGTTCCTCACCGGCTGCCAATCTTCCAACACCTTCCCTCCCAACATGTGCAGGTTGCAGACCTTGCGTTCCATCTTTCATCGTCCTCCGTATGCTGCCCAGACCATGTCCTGTAAGGAAATAAATGTCATACTTTATAGGAAAGCGAATCTTCCTGGCGTGATGAAAAATATATTTAAAAAAGAAACATGAAATTTGTATAAGACAAAAATAGGTAAGAATTTCATCAAGCATGTCAGAGGTAGTAATTTCCAGAAGCATAACACAAGAAGGATTTCCAGGTGTGTTTGTGAACAGAAATAAACTTCTGAAAAAACATGCAACTTACCTAAGACAAGCAAAAATTACCAGTCGTGACCAAAGATATATGCAAAATACATGCAACCTACAGAAGGCAAGCGTGTCCTAAGTAAGAATTTCCCGGGGAAAGAAAGAGCAAAAGAAGAAAATATTCAGAAGGGAAGAGAGAATTTCCGTTTGCGAGTAAACACATACCAACAAAAAGGCATACTCCCACAACAGAAAGACATACAAAAAAAAAGGAAACATACGAATAAGTCGCAGAGAAGGAAGTATATCACAAGCAAAAAATCAGAGTACAGTGAAGCGTTGTTGGAGTTTTGCCTGGCAAAAGGAGGCGTAAACCTGTGCCCAGGGGAAAAGTTTAAAGGCCAACGCCTATGTAAAGTGTGTGAGCTGAGAGCCAGAGCTGTAAGCTTGATGATGTGCAGAGTTGTGGGCTCTGTGGTGTGAAGAGCCAGAGAAGGGCTAGGTAGTGGTGAAGGGCAAGTGGAGTCTCCCTGTTGTTGACGTTGTTAGAGAGGGTTGTTTCTAGTGGAGTGTTCGCTGCTGCCCATGATGTTTGTGTGGCATATAGTGGAGGGTTGGCATATAAGAGGTTCTGCAATTGAGTGTCTGTTGTTGATGAAGATTGTATCCACCGTGACCTTTGTGTTCGTAGATCCACTGGAGTGTTGGCAGATAGGAGTGTCCGCTGATGAAGATTGTATCGACCGTGACGACTGTGTGACACAGATATATCTAGTGGAATGTGGAGTGTTTGCAATCTAGTGTCCACTGAGATTGTATCGATTGTGACGCCTGTGTGGCACAGATATATCCAGTGGAGTGTTGGCATATAAGAGTGTTTGCAACCGAGTGTCGATTAATCTAGTGGAGTGTTGGCAGACAAGAGTGTTTGCAACCTAGTGTCTGTTGATGAAGATTGTGATCCCTATGTGGCATAGATCCAGTGGAGTGTTGGCAGATAAGAGTGTCTGGTGTGATGAATACCGTGACGCCCGTGTGGCGTAGATTGCAGAGAATATCTAGTGGAGTGTTAGCAGATAGGAATGTCTGCAAAGCTGTGGCAGATAAGAGTGTCTGCAAGCGAGAGTGTAGGCTGATGAAGACCGTGACCTCTGTGTGGCGTAGATCACAGAGAATATCCAGTGGAGTGTTAGCAGATAGGAGTGTCTGGAACACTGTGTCTACTGAAGAAAGTTGTGCTATGTGAAATCAACAATGAAATATGAAAACCCTCTTATCAAGTTATTTTTATGTATTTTTGTAAACCTTAGCTGAGATTCAGACCAGCAGATACTTTAAAATTTAGGTCGTGACGATTAAGAGGAGGTTTGTTAGAATAATCTCGAGTTGTATATCCCTATTCATGTGACGTCTATGCTTGTTCATGTGACAGCAAATTCAGTGTTAGTCGGCGATAGTGGGTGAAGTCGGCAAAGACAGTTGAAAATTAATGACAGATTACTGTGGAAACTCCGGCAGCCCAGATGTATAAATGTTCATGTTTGTGAATGAAATGATTAAGCTCTTTTGGAAAGTCTTCCCAGTTCTATGACACCTGATAATCGTAGGCAGTGTACGTGGCCTGCACTGCCCGGCCGGTTGGAGAAATTTATATCAAAGTCTTCAGAAACACCTTAGCCGCAGTAGGCGTGAAGGCCACCACCATGTCGGACGTTTCCAGTTTCAGAGAGATAACGGCGCCGTATTTCTTATACATGTTGTAGAGGGTAACGTGACGCATCGCTCCCAGCAATGGCAGGCTCCCCACCAACGGCCATCCGGGTGGCCCCGGTGGGAGCTGCCTCTTCTTCAGCTTCAAGTTCGATCTCAAAAGAGAGAAACCACTTTACCATTCGTATTGGGCAGTATTTCTTGAATTTTGTATTTACTTAGCTTAATCGCTGGCATATACTACCTTATCGCATTAATGGAGCTATAATTCTAACTCCATTACATTAATAAAATTATAACTCCATAAATATTTATAGCTATCTAATTGTAAATTTAAACGGTTTAATATATGTAATTTAAATATTTAAAAAATTAAATATTAAATTTATTTATAAATTCAAAAATACTCTAATTTTATTTAAAATTATATTTTCAATTTTTTTTTAAATTAAAATTTATAAAACTGCCTTATAAAAAATGGAAATTGAAAACTATTTATTACATTTTTGTTATTATCAAATTTTGAATGTGAAAATCTTCCTACTAAAATTGTATTTTCAAAATTTCTTTACCAATCAAATTTTTATAAAGTTACACTTAAAAAAATGGAAATTAGGAGTTAAGTTTGAGTGATTTTCAAAATTTTTTTACCAATCAAATTTTTATAAAATTACACTAAAAAAATGGAAATTAGGAGTTAAGTTTGAGTGATTTTTGAAGTCCTCATTTTCTAAATAATCTTTTAAGTTCACATTTTCAACAAAGTGCTGTATTTAGAGAACATTTGACAAATAATTTTTTATGGGCTTCCCAACCGTTAATATTTTGATGAATAGTATATAGATAATGGGATTCTAAGTACTTTAATATTGTGATGAGTTGTATATAAATATTTGACCAGTAATTTTTGATGAGCTTCCCCATCTTTAATATTGTGATTACTATATAGATAATGGGATTCTAAGTATTTTAATAATGTGATTAGTATATAGATAGTGAGATTCTAAGTATTTTAGAAAGTTTTGAAGAACTTCCGAGAGTTTAATGACTATTGTGATTAGTATATACATAATGAGATTTTAAATATTTTAATACTGTGATGAGTGATATATAGATAATGGAATTCTAAGTACTTTAAAATAGGAAGTTTTGGAGAGCTCCTCAGAGTTTAATATTGTAACGAGTGGTATATAGATAGTGGAATTCTAATTATTTTAAAATCTGAAATTTTGTATAGTTCCCCAGCATTATTAATATTATGATAAGTGGTATATAGATGATGGGATTCTACGCATTTTAGTAATGTGATGAGTAATATATACATGTGGGATTCACAGTGTATTCCGTAAACAATTCAAAATTGCCACATAAATATAAATATGGACCCCATTGGAAAAAAGGACTGACAGATTAGATATTAAAACAAGTGCTATATGATTTTAATAGTCTAGTATGATCTTAATAGAGAATGAATAAAGTGTTTCTCCTGCTCTGCATTCTGTCGGTCGCAGCGATGAATAGCTGACTGGTAATAGAAAATAAGGCAATGAGTAGGAAATCTTTAATGCAGTGTAGTTTTATTTCCTAACTAATAGTTATAGTTTCTTCGTCATCTTCACACCAGTCATCTTCAACAATCGTGGAGTTCGACTTTTACTGACAAATTTTATTGCACCTTTTATGTGAATGACCATGGTTAAATTTTATTTATTTTTACCAACTTTGTTAAGAATTTTGGTTAAATTTATTCAATTATTAAACTTACGAAGAATTTTGAAATAAAGGTTCAATTAATTATATTTTTGGTTGACATTCTCATCGATTTTGCTTTTATGTTTTCGCAAAGAGTTTAATTTTCCCATGCTTTTACGTTTTTACAAAGAATTTCATTTCCTCTTTATTTAATCATAAAATTAAATGATTTTTTTTTAATAAGCATAGATTGAAATTTTGATTTTTTTTTTTTTTTTTTTTTATATAAAAAATAATAATATTAAAATTATTACCCGGATGTGGGTGCTTTCAAAGCTTAATCAATGCGGGCTCATGTCAAGCCGGCATCTGGACTTGCACTTGGCAATCCTGCACGGCCTTCAATCTCCTCCCGCGGATGAAATGAATCACTCTCAGTACCGGCAGTTCTTCAAGCATTCGGAATTGAATGCGCTCCCTGTTCGAGACTCTTCGCAGGTTGTTATATTCATGGCTTCGTCTGTGGTTTCTGCTGTCATTCTTATCGGGTCTCTCTTCATCAGCCTGTCCTTATTCCTACATCCTTGTGTTGCTCTGGTAGCTTTTCCAGTGTAAGCTCCTTACCTGGCTTTCCCACCTTCGATCCTGCTCTGTCTGGCCCTGTTCATCTCTTCCCTCAGGTCTCTTTGTTCCCCTGATGATGGTGCGTCGCCGTGGTTGCTCTCGCCGTGGAGGCAGCGGTGGAAACCGCGGACGTTCTCAGCCTGCTCCCCAGAACATCATACCTTTGGCTTCGGCTTCCCCGTCCTCTGATCATGGTAAGCCCTTCCCGCATAATTCATTCCAAACCACCCGCTTTAAATTCCACAGTCGTCTCAATAGACCGATTCTCTCAGCCAGCATTACTGTCATTTTGGCTGAGGAAGAAGACAGGCCCAGTGTCTCTGTCCATACCTCACCCTCGCAGTCTCAGGATGATAGCGTGCTCCAGGGAGAAGTTGTAGGAACTGTGTTTGATCATGGTGACTTGCAGGCTGAGGGGAACATTCCTGATGTCCCTAAGCCTCCAGAAGATAATGCTCAGGACAGTTTGGCCGCGGTCGATCCGGTGCACCCATCAGATTGCAATCTGTGCTTGGCAGCTCCTCCAGGTGGCAGCGACACGGGCGCCGGGGACAATGTCGATGATACGTGGATGGGCTTTCCTAGTCGGGTGGAGAAGGATGCTCGGGACCCTCTGCAAAATGCATGATGCCTCTGGAACCTCGCCTGATGTCGCAGTTTCCCTTCTGGTTCTTCTATCCTATGTGTTATGCTATTCTGGCTTTTGTCAACATGTTTTGTATCAGGTCTTGGCTCGGCATAGATATCAGCTCTCATGGTCATATGCTCTGTATCAGGTCTTGGCTCGGCAAGTTTATCAGGCCTTTGTTTTTGTTCAGTTTTGCATATGGTTATCAGGGCAACACAAAAATTATCATGGCTACAGTTCTCATATGCCCTGTAATGTTGTTTACCATCTTGGCCAGCGTTTTTTGTATGTACGGATTCTGGGAATTATGTATTGGGTCATCTCAATCCGGGAATTGGGTTATCTGGTTATCTGGTCATCTAGTTATCTGGTCTTATGTTCTCTGGGTCAGTGTTGTTGGATGGCTTCGGCTTCCTCTGAGGTCTTGACCTCCATGTAAATATTTTCTCTTTATTAATAGATTTAGCCTTTACTTAGAAAAAAAAAAATAATAATATTAAAATTATTTATTTTTATAAATTTGGTGAGAATTTTTTTATGATTTTATTAAGATTTGATAAATAAAATTTTGGAAAATACCCATAAATGATAAAGAAGAAAAATTACATTACAATTATGTTTATATTTACATTAGATATTATCTATATAAACTAGTACAACCGCGTTAAAAATATTAATGTGGTTGATATATCCAAAGGCTTCATAAATATAACAAAAAAAACCTATTGTAATAAGAAGAATACCTTACTAATGCACATATTTACATGATTAACCATCTATAAAAATGTTATGGGTCAACTTTAACTTAAAAAAAAAGGAAGGAATTACACATCTTATTGTAAAATTGACCATTTTGATAAATAAATTTTTCTTATATATAAATGAACGTTATAAATAATAATGAGGAACTTATTAGAATTGAAATAATTTCAAATCCCTAGGAAATTGGTGGGTAGGGAGACAATTGACACGAATCTAATTTTTTTAATTTATTAAAAGTAATGGACTATTTTTCCAAATAAAATTTGTTTATATATAAATAAATGTTATAAATAATAACCAGGAACTTATCATGGAGGAACTTTTTGTGGAGGAACTTATTAGACTTAGAGTAATCTCAAATCCTTAAGAAATTGGTGGGTGAGGAGCCAATGAATATAATTTTTTAAATTTTATTAAAAGTCAATGCAACCTAAGGAACTCTATAATACACTACAACCATTGATAAAAATTAAGGCTAAGCATATGTTGAGCATATTCCCTTGAGAATCAATCTAGGCCCTCAATTAAAATAATAATTAAAAGTTAACAGATCCTCATCCACCTTAAGTTGAAATAAGAAACATTAGGCAATTATTGAAAGATTGCATAATTATCTGCCATATAAAATTGATAAAATACTTTAAAAAATGTAGATATTATCTATATAAATTATAGGAGATTGCATAATTATCTACCATATATAATGGATAGAAATACTTGATATATATATATATATATATATAATAATAAATAAAATAAAATTTGTTAAGAAAATTATTTGGGTTATAGTGAAATTATATAATATTGCTGTAGTAACATATATTTACATCACATGGTATTTATTTGAAAAAAAAATACATACATCATAATAAAATTTCAAATATATATTTGGAAAATTACAAATAAACAAACATTAATTTAGTTTTTAATAGATTTATATGATTGTCTAAATTTCACATAATTATTTTGTATTATTTTACTAAGAAGAAAATAAAAATAGAAATTATTTTAAAGCCATATGGGGTTTATAGAATTTTATTATTATTCACAAAATTTAATATATATTTATAAAAAAATCATGCACGAACCAATAATGTAAAATAATTATAAACAATTATCTATTTTCTTATAACTTTTAAGAATATGAATTTTTTAATATAAAATCTTAATTTTACTAAATATTAATAATAGTAAAATAAATTTAATTTATATTATTATATTAATTAATTAATATAAATTTAGTTTATCTACTAATTTACCAAAAATTGTAATCCCTTAGGCATGTCAGATTAAGTAAAGGACCAACGCTAATTAAAATATATTTGGAAAACTCCAACAAAATGTATACTTAATACTCACATTTGATGAATATTAGCTATGTATACTCAAATGCTCACATTTGATGAATGTGCTCCTGCAGAACATACGACCATAGCTTATACAAAGTAATGTGTGACCTGTAATTTCGGACTGTTACGTGTGTCCAAAGAATTTTAATACTAATCCTATTACATTATCTTAAGAATTATCAGGCACGCCCTAGACCGGTTTTTATGCATATGTATTGTAAAGGTCAAATAATACATGGACCTGTTTCAATTATATTTGATCATAATTTCCCTTCAATCTCAAAGAAAGGTGATGCATTTTGATATATATGAAAGATGGACTCGTGAAACATTGAGCCTATTTTTTTCAAATCATTAAAAAGGAAGAATGTGGAAGGTGATGCCACGGTTCTGTATCCATTTTAAAGTTATTGTTTTTATGAATTAAATTAAAAGTATTTAGATTTATTTTTTTATTTTTTTAATATAGTTTATTTTAATTATTAAATTAAATTAAAATTATGTTTATAAAATTTCGATGATGATTTAGTCTTTTATTAAAGTATTTTTTGATGTGAAATTACTTATTCAATTCCATGCACCAATCAAAAAGTAATATATTGAACATAATGATATATTATACATAGTGAAGATGTAATTCCACAAAACATAAAAATAAATAAAATTATATTTTTTAATAAATAAATATTAATATTAATATTTATTTTGAAATTATATTTATTTATAAATGTATTTTATTAAAAATTAATATAATATAATATATACTATATTCACAATATTTTAATTTTATTTATTAATATATTTTGTTATAAAATGTTGGCTTGAGGAGGTCTGACCCAGGTTCAGATTTAGTTAGTCAAAAAAACCCCTATCTTATTGGCCTTTTTGGCATTAGTCCACGGAGCGCGGACTAAAGTCTCACCTGAAGCAGTATGAGGGTTTGTTGGAACCAAGTTTCCACACCCTTGAGATGGTTGTGATGTCGATTTATCCTGGCTATACCTGCCTGCGCGCAGGTTGCTTAGCCTTCTGCTCCACCCTTCAGTACCTTCGCGAACGGATACAATCAGCTTTCGCGCAGCCCTAACCAGGGGATGATATACTTTCGCACTATTTGGGTAGCGAACTGCGATATCTCCAAGCTAGGCTAAGTGTCTTACTTATCTTATTAACCAATCTTAGTTAACTTCGCATAAACAGATGTTCTTACTTGCATTACATATATTCACGCATCATATAAGCATTATAAGTGAAATTCATACCCAACATAACCAGATGCATAAACAAGAAATAAAGACACATAAATTGTAGAATGCTTCTCTTTATTGATAATTTCGAACAATTATAGACTCGACCCGCCCTGCGCACTCAGCTGCCGACTTCTAGGCCTCTATGCACTTAGCTGCAGAGCCTCTACCTATGCTACAACCTAAGCTTTAGAATTCTACTTCAGAGCTATCTCATACATGTTCGATCTTCTTGCCTTAAACTACTTAGAGCTTAGCTCTATTTATACAATCCCATGGTCCGCGGACCATGGGTAGATCTTCTACAACCGACATTACATTTCCAAAATAAGGGCGGACAACCCTAAGACTCTTTAACATCTACGCGCTTCGCAACCACAAAATCCAGAGTCTTTACACTTCGATTGCAAAATTTGACCAAAATATGGGCTTTAAGCCCCAAAACTGCCCTTGGGGGATCCCGCGACCAATAGACCCCTAACACAAACATCGTGACTCACCCTCGAGTCACTCTGTAGCTGCAGATATCTTAGTGCAAAGAATTCCTAGCTCCATTTAGATCACCGCAACCTCGACAACGCATTGAGCGGCCGCTGTTGGACTTCTTCCACTCATTGCTCGGTGATTGTTACTGAACTGCTACCCTGAATCATCTGCTGAGTTGCTTGCAGTTGCATGAGCTTTCCTTCAATGGAGGTTGTGATCGCATAAGCCTCGTCTATCCATGGCTATAGGCGCGCTTTTAACACTGCTTCTTTGTGTTGAGCGGCATCCCCTTGTTCCTTGAGTGCCTTTGCCTCCTGCATCCGTGCGAGCCTCTGTGTAAGGGAAATCGTCTGTGCGGTCCCTTTGACCTCGTCATACCTTTGTTGTATCTCGCGCGCCTCTGTCTCAAGGCACTCTACATTCAGGTCCTCCTGCAGGGTGGTTAAGACCTTGAATGACTATTCAAAAAGTTACATGTAGTCTGCCACTGCACTGTCAACCGCCGTTATTTCTTTTGTAACAGCGGTGGTACATTGTTCCTTGACTTCTAGCGGAGTTGAAGGATGAGCCTTCAACTGCAATTCTACGATCTACAGGTTCAACTCCAGCTGAACCCTAGCCATCTTTGCTTGAGCGTTGCACACCCTTGTGGCTAACTTGCAGACGCGCGCCTCCATCGCTTCTTCTGCTTGAATGTCTAACTCCAGGACCATTTGATAGGCTTCCTCCACTACCTTCATTATTTTCTTTTTCTACTCCACTGCCTTGTTGCACTACAGGCCCAACTGCTCAATGTTGATACACTGCTCTCTCATCACCTACAGAGCACGACTCTAACGGGTCTTGAGTTTCGCAGTGACTACACCCTGAAAGAGGTAGATCGTCTCCCGATGGAGCGCGGCCATATTCAATCATACCCCTTTCAAGCTGCTGATCGTGGGCTTGTCGGCCTCATTCTCTATAGTAAGTGCCTAGCACTATCGTGTTGGTCACCCTTGTGTGCAACATCTCCTCGACAGCTGAAGTGCCGATCGCGAGGCTGGTGGATATTGTGCCAGCTTGTGTAATGCATACCTGCAACTCCTGCAACTCTGTCTAGAGAGCCCCCAATACCAACTATTGCTGCTCTTCGAACTATTAGAGGGCCTCCCTAGTGACATCCCTCACCGTTTCTTCGATGTCATGCAAATCCCCCTCAATGAGGGTGATTGGGTCAAAGGATGTCTTTGATGCCTTGGTTTTCTTTCGTGGCACTGCCTACTCTCGCGGTCGCGGATGCTTGATTTAGGTGGACGTCATCTACAGGTCCTTGCCACCTTGTTCTGTCTCTGTTTCTGCCTCAGTTCCAGGCAAAGGTGACTTATGTCCTTTACACTCTTCTCCTCCTGTTTTCTATTGTTCCGCCAATTTCGCAACATCGCGCGTTGCCTAGGCCTTAGCCTCTGCTTCCTCCTTTCTGTGCTTCTCAGCTAGCTACGCCATTTGGAGCTTTATTTCTTCCTTCTTACGTTGTGCAGTGGACTTGTCTGTTTCCACCACGAAGCCAGCTGGAGCACGCCACTTCAGTGGCCAAGACTTGAGGACTGTGAAAATTACATCATCGATCACCAGATATGGTATGTTATGCCATGTCTTCGTAGGGTCCTTCTGCGCCTTGATAAAGGCATGGTGGAAATCCGCTTTGAACTCTGCAAAGCTTTGCAAACTGGCATATATTGTGGGCGACAACTATGGCTTGCGATTAATCCCCATCTAGATACTCATCTCCATCAAGACCCAAAAGATATTGGTTTCCTTTATTTGTTGCGTGTCCTTGGTTGCCCATAGCGAAGCGTACTTCACTGCCTCTGGAAGGTTCGGCATGACCGAAGGGAATTGGAACTCTGCTTCTATATACCAATTCATTGGGATAACATCCAAGGTATGACATAATAGGTGCACCCATTCAGGTTGTGGTTTTTCTCCATAGGTCTGTGTCCATCTGGCCAAATGCACGCACAGACCATTCTGCCCATCATATTTGTTTGTCAGTCACATCTTAGGCTTCCCAAATTGTGCTCTCATCATTCTCCTACATTCGCACCAATCATCGAAACTCCCCTTGTACATACCCCACCATCTAGCGGGTGTAGCGCGCAGTGCCCAGTCTAAGGCTTGGAACTGTTGCTTTTTTGGCACCTCTCTTTCAAATGCATCCAATAAGATATCTACCTCATTTAGACCACCATAAATAGGCAGATTTCTTACCTCTGATGACACACAGTGCAGTGACCGGATCATCATGTTGCAATTCAGCGTAGTTACTTCGTGTAACCGATTCTGCAAGCATTCTTTTTCTTCGTCAGAATCCGAAGTGTAGGAACTCTCGCGCTCCCATGTAATCCATCCATCTGTGGTGGGATTCACCTAGTCTTGGTCTCGCGCCGTTATCTTATAGATGCAGTCCAGATCATCATCACTCTCATAATCGCGAATTGGTTCCTTATAGCATGATCCTTCAACAGGATCCACGTGTATTATTACGCACAGTGATTTCTTCTCAAAGATCATTTTTTGCTTCTTCAAATTGATTATCCTGTTCATATTAGTAGCCTAGTCAATTCCCAGGAGCATAGGGTAGGGATTGTTTTCATCAACAATCTCTATTACTTCAAAATCTGCCAGCGCGCTCGCTCCCTCAATATCCATGGTCACTCCCTGCAGCCACCCCATGGGTATGATTTTCTGTTGATTCACCATCCTTAGCTGAATCGGGGACCATTGCAGTGCAGGTATCCCCATTCGCTCCCATGTCTATTTCGGTAGAACATTCGCATCTGATCCCAAATCTAGAATGAATTGATCCATTTTGTATTCTCCGATCTGCGCGGTGAGTCTCATTTCACGCCCCGTCCTTGTCTTATGCTTTTCGATCTTGTGGACTATGCACGATTCACCTGGTGTGGTCCCAGCACATCTATTGATAAGTTCATGTAACCCTTTCATAGCCTTACTGTTGCGCAGTAACTTCATACAGGTTTCCAGGAAAGTTGTGAGCATAGACGGATCCATCTCCAACTCCGGTTTATCCTTGCTTCCTGAAGTTGAGGCCTCAACGAAGCTCTTCTTAGCTTCCATGAATGCTTCATGAGCGTGCTCCAAATCGAACTCAGCCTCTTTCGCTGGGGCTTTGCAAACCCATGTATTGTCTTCTAGTTGTTTCCCCTTGTCATCTCCTATCGCGATTCCACTTCAGAGCACTATATTTACGTTTGGATCTTCCTCGCGTTGCTCAGACCTCATCATCTGCAGGTTCTGAGTCGAGGGGCGTAGTAGCACTCCTTTGTCATGTATCCTAGCTATCAGTGTAGGACAATCTTCTATTTCATGATCAAACAATGTGTAATACTTGCACGAAGGGTGCATTAGATTAGTGGAATCATGGGCATAGTGTCCCAGCCCTCCGCAATTGTAGCAAATCAACTATTCGTGACCTCTACCAAGTCCTCCTCTGCCTCAACCTTGTTTGCGCCCTTGAAATCCTGTCCATGCCATCCCGACATTCTGGTCAAGGGGTCGCGTTTCAGCCTGAACCCTGTAGGCGGGAGTTCTATCCATCATCAATTCATATTTCCTGCAAGTACGCTCATCATGTCCTACTAACCTACAAAAGTTGCAGAACAACTGTTGCAGTTCTTGCGCATACTACTGTAGCAAGTGACAGTTATCAGTGGTATGTTTTCCGGCCACATGAAAAATAGCGCACCATAAGGCAGGCGCTGCGCTAGGTCCTACTTGAGCTTCTGACCTTAAAGGCATCGGTCCTCCTCCTGCAAGGTAATTTTTAAATATCGGGCAGTGGTCTCTGTCATGACCCTAACTCTTGCATTTCAAACACCATACCTCTTCACGTACCTCTGGTCGAACCGTCCTATCCTGCTTCAAGATTTGCATCTCAAGGCATAGATTCTTCAGCTGCGCATGGATCTGTTAAACACCTAGATTAGGATCTTGCGTTAGAGTCTCATGTAGTCTCATGGAAATCTCCAAGGCCTCTGCCTGAGTTGTTATCCTCTGCTGTGACAACACACTCCTTAAGTGTGGTAGTAGCAAAGCCACAAACCACTCTCGATGTTTTCCATCTGTCAAATTCATGTTGGCTTCGTGGATCGTACATTTTAGCCTCTGATATAGTTCCCAAGGAGTCTCGCCTGGTTGCATCACGATCTATTTGAATCCCACGATTGACTGCGCTTCAGATTTAGGCCTTCTAAATTCCCTATTCAGTGCTGCATGGATGTCTATTACTCTAGCATTCGAGTTATCATTGTAGTACTTAATATACCAGGTTAGCGCGTGATCTTGCAGAGCACTAACCAGTGTTTCCTTCTTTATGTGATCATCTATAACACCTTGAGCTTTCCATACAGCCCTCACAATGAACCAGAATTGGTCTGGGTCCTCATTTGGCAAGCCTTGAACAAAGGCAACTTCACTGTGTTTTCCATACTAAATCGCAGTGGATTTGAAGGTGGTACGGGTTGTTGGGTTGAGTTATATTCTTTCCACAACTAGCCCACATAGTTAACCGGGGGGTTAGAGGGGGGGCGGAGCCCCTCCTTTGTTGCGCTGATTGTGCAACGGGGGGGTCACAGGGGGGGCAGCAGCCTCCCCTGTCTAGGGTGTTTGAGGGGGGGGGGGGGGTAGGCCAGCTCTACGAGGTCCGGGGTAGCACCCCAGGGAAATTTTTTGTTGGACCCTATATTAGGTTGGGCAGACCTACCTATGGTTTTGTGCATGGTTTTCACACAAGGTTTTGGATGTGATGGTTTTCGGTCCATGGTTTTGGACGTGATGGTTTTTGGTCCATGGTATTGGATGCTTCGGTATGTATAAATATGTATTGTAACATTGAAAGGAATATAATGAAAGATCAGACTGGTAGTCCCAGTTTTGGGATCCAAGGGAAAATCTCTATGTATATGTTTTTTATGTGTTACGCTCTCGCATTGTTTATTTTCTGTGTTTTAGAATTCATATGTAGGTAATTTTTGTACGAGGTTAAAACCTACATTTGGTATCAGAGCTATTTTGTCTTCAAGGGGATGCCTTTATTGCTGAGGGGTTTTTCTCGGGCTTGTGGTAGACCCTGTTTAGTGGGAGATCTACAGGATCGATTTTGGTGGTGAAAGAAGATGCTGAGCAGTGGAAAGAGAGAGATCGAGAAATTTAATGGTCATAGTTTTGAGTTATGGAAACTAAAGATAGAGGATCTGTTGGTGGATAAAGATTAATGGATTGTGGTAGATCCAGGTACTAAACCAACGGGAGTGTCTGATGAAGAATGGAAGAAGTTGGATCGAAAGGCAAAGAGCACAATACGATTTTGTGTCTCAGATTCAGTATTGCTGAATGTATCAGGGGAAGCTACGGCTAAGGCTTTGTGGGACAAGTTAGGGACTTTGTACCAATCTAAGTCTCTGGTGAATAAACTGTTCATACAGAAAAATCTGTATAACCTGAGGATCAAAGATGGAGACTCGGTGACAGAGCATCTGAACGCATTTAATACTATGGTAAGTCAGTTATTATTTGTTGATATTAAAATTTCCGATGAAGATAAGTGCATTAGTTTGTTGTGTTTTCTACTAGACTCGTGGGATAGTCTAGTTATTGCAATAGGTATAAATGCAAATGCTTTGCAGTTTGATGAAATAGTCTCATCCTTGCTGACGGAGGAGATGAGACAGAAAAATATGAAGAGCCAGAATGGTGATGCCTTGTCTGTACGAGGACAATCCCATAACAGAAACAAAAATAAGTCATCGAGTGGAAGATCTAAATCTAGAGGGAGATCTAAATCTCCACGAAAACCTGTAAAGGTGGTGTGCTGGAAATGCAGAAAGGAAGGGAACTACAAAAGGGACTATAAATTTAAAGCTCTTGACAAAGGAAATGGATCTGATGATGCTCCTTTTGCAGAGGCGAAAACCACCTCAGACAAAGGTGGGGATGTGTACTTGGCTCTTCAAGTACACATGTAGATCATGGGCATGGTTGATTGACTCAAGTGCATCCATTCACTTCACTCCCCATAGAGAGTGGTTCTGCGAGTATGAGAAATATGATGGTGGTGATGTCTTCTTAGAGGATGATAGGAAGGCTAGAATCATTGGTCGTGGAAATGTAAAGTTGAAGTTACAAGGTGGAAGGGTTAGAACACTTCCAGGTGTTCTGCATATTCCTGCATTGGCCAAAAATTTGATTTTTGTAAACAAGCTAGATGATGCAGGTGTAAAAATAATGTTTGAGAAAGATACTTGCAAGATGGTTCGAGGAGCACTGGTATTGATGCGGGGAGTTTGGATTGGAACTCTGTACAAGATGCAAGGTAGCACTGTTATTGACCGGTGCAACAGTTCTGTGGTTCCTGAAAGTGGAGCAAAAAATCTAGAGGTCTCTGGAGAAAAGACCATGTTATGGCATCAAAGGCTTGGAAATATTGGAGAGAAGGGCCTTCGAATACTTCATGGTAAAGGTATGGTAGAAGGTATGACTAATAGCTCTCTGGATTTTGATTTCTATGAAAATTGTGTATATGAGAAGCAAAATCGAGTGAGTTTCCCCTCTTGTGGTAAGAGGGCAAAACAAATATTAGAGCTTGTGCACAGTGATGTGTTTGGACCTGTGAAGGTTCCATCATTGGGTAATTTTGTGTACTATGTATCATTTATAGATGACTTTCAAGGAATACATGGATATATTTCCTTAAGAAGAAATCTGAAGTCTTTGACAGGTTTAAAGAATTTAAGGCTCTAGTGGAAAACCAAATAGAGAAGAAAATAAAGGTGTTGAGGTCAGATAACGGTGGAGAGTTTTGTAGCAAGGAATTTGAAGAATTCTGTAAGAAGTGTGGTATAGCACGGCAGAAGACTATTCCATACACACTTGAGAAAAATGGAGTTGAAAAAAGAATGAACAAGACATTGATAGAAAGGGTAAGAAGCATGCTTAGTGGTGCCATGTTAGGATAAGAATTCTGGGCAGAGGTGGTGGAGACAACATGTTACCTGGTCAATAGATCACCTTCATCAGCGTTGGAGGATAAGACTCTACAAGAGGTATGGACTAGTAAGAAACCCTCTCTTTCACATATGAGGGTATTTGGATGTGATGCATATGTACATGTTCCAAAGGAGAAAAGAACCAAGTTGGATAGTAAATTTGAAAAGTTCATCTTTATTGGGTATAAGGATGGTTTAAAGGGTTGTAAGCTTTGGAATCCAGTAACAAGGAAGGTTGTGTACAACCAAGATGTGGTGTTCAGAGAGGTGAAATATGTTATTAAACATGAAGTCCAACCAAAGGAACCTGAGAAGATAGAGTTTGATCTTAATGAGGAAGAATCAGACTCTACAACAAAAGAGGAATCAGAAGATGAAGAGCCACAAACTCTGGGTGTGAGAAGATCAGTTCGAGAAAGAAGACAGCCAGAAAGGTATACTCCATCTGCTTTCTGTTCAAATTTTTCTTTATCTATTACTGATCATGATCCCAGAACTATGAAGGAAGCAGTAGATTCAGAGGATGGAAAACTCTGGAAAGAGGCCATGTTTGATGAAATGGCATATTTGCACAAAAATGAGGCATGGGATCTGGTGGAGTTGCTGGATGGAAGGAAACCCATTGGCAGCAAATGGGTGTTTAAGAAGAAGACAAATGAAGAAGGAAAGGTGGAGAAATACAAAGCTCGGTTGGTAGCTGTTAGAAAATTATATATTACATAGCGATGGAACACATAAAATATTGCAAAGATACAGAAAACGGATAAAACAAGAGAGACATAGATATACGTGGTTCGCCCAGTTTGGGTTACGTCCACCCTGAACAGCCAGTCCTTCCTTTCTATTATCCAGCAAAATGAAGAGACACAACCTACAGCAGATCCGCTGTAATATCCTCTATTTTCTCTCACAGTATCACCTCTCTACTTCTCGCTTGGAGAATACACATATATTACACAGACTCAATACAATGCCCTCATACAAAGAGATGGGTTACCTTCTAGGGCAAAAAACCCTCAACTAAACATAATTTCTACCGTCAGATCATCTGCCTAATGAACGGCCCAGATTGACTACAAATTACTATACTTTTACAAGGCAATTTTACATCTGTTTTTAGCTTCGGGGGCGCTGCCCCCGCAACCCCCCACCAGGGGAGGCTCCCCAAAGGTCACAGCCGCCCCCCCCCCCCCCCGGACCCCCCCTGCAGTGAATATTTTATGGGTGGCGTTGCCGCCCCATTTTGAAGTAGGGTCCAATGTGGTGATACCTTTGAATACAGAAGATAATCAGGCTCCACACCTAACAATCTCCCACTTGGAGACTGATTATAGCAACTCCACCGCTGCTTCATTTGCTGGACAATGACTCCTCTTTGGACTTGGTTGTTTCTCATCTTCATTGTCATCCTTGAAGACCAATTGAAACTGAGCATATTCTCAATCTCTCCCTGGTTACAACTTTTGTTAGCATATCTGCAGGATTCTGGCTAGTGTGTATCTTTTTCAGCTTCAAATCTCCATCTTCCAACACTGATAGTATGAAATGGTACTTGCGCTGTATGTGTTTAGTCTTGGAATGAAATGCTGAGTTCTTTACAAGATGAATGGCACTTTGGCTATCACTGTATAACGTGCCCATATCATGCTTCTTACCCAATTCACCCATAAACCTTTGTAACCAAATCATTTCTTTACTAGCCTTTGTAGCAACGACATACTATACTTCTGTTGTTGAAAGTGCAACAACACTTTGGATTTTTGAAACCCAACTGATAGTTGTTCCACCAACAGTAAATACATATCCTGTAGTGCTCCTCCTATTATCTCTGTCACCTGCCATATCTGCATCAACATATCCCTATAGAGAAATGTTTGAACCACCAAAGCATAATGCTTGATTTGTGGTACCTTTCAAATATCTGAGAATCCATTCACTGCCATCCAATGTTCCTTTCCTGGATTGTTCATGTAACTACTTACAACTCCCACTGCATGTGCAATATCAGGCCTTGTGCAGACCATTGCATACATTAAGCTTCCAACTACTGATGCATATGGAACTTTAGACATATAATCTATGTCTTCTTGGGTCTTTGGGCACATTTCCTTACTAAGTTTGAAATGGCTAGCAAAAGGTGTACTAACTGGTTTTGCATTATGCATATTAAATCTTTTCAACACCTTTTGTATGTACTCATTCTGAGACCATGCTAATTTATGATTTTTCCTGTCTCTAGTTATTCTCATACCAAGGATTTGTTTTGCAGCTCCCAAATCCTTCATTGCAAATGAATTTGCCAATTTTCTTTTGATCACATTTATTTCCTGCATGTTAGACCCTACAACAAGCATGTCGTCTACATACAATAACAATATAATATAGCTGCCATCATTTTGCTTTTTTAGATAAATACAATGATCAGAGTGACATCTAGTATAACCTTGTTTAGACATAGACTTGTCAAATTTTAGATACCACTGCCTTGGAGCCTGTTTTAAGCCATACAAGCTCTTCTTCAACCTGCACACTAGTTTCTCCTTCCCTTTCACTTCATATCCTTGTGGTTGCTGCATATATATCTCTTCCTCCAAATCCCCATGGAGAAAGGCTGTCTTTACATCTAACTGCTCAAGATGCAAATCTTCAACTACTACTAGACTTAAAATAGTTCTGATTGAAGTCATTTTAACAACAGGAGAAAATATTTCATCAAAATCAATACCTTTCTTCTATGCAAACCCCTTCACCACAAGTCTAGCTTTGTACCTCTGTTTTCCTCCATCTTCTTCCTTCAGCCTATAAACCCATTTATTCTTCAATGTAGTTTTTCCTGCAGGTAACATGACTAAGTCCCAAGTCTGGTTATGCATTAAGGAGTCCATCTCTTCTTCCATGGCTACCTCCCACTTCTTCCTGCTTTCAACCTGCATTGCTTCTTCATAACATTCGGGTTCCCCAGAATCAGTCAACAATAAATAATATAATGAAGGAGAGTATCGTTCCGGGGGGCTACTTATCCTTGTAGATCTTCTAACACCACTTTCAGGTGTTTGGGGTGCTTGTTGCTGTTGTGGTGGTTGCTGTTGTTGTGGTTGTTGATTATTATTATTTTCAGGCACCTTTACTTTTTTAGTGATTTCATCAAGAACTGCGTATTCCTTGTTTTCTTTTTCCTGTTTCTTTTCCTGTAACTGATTCTTATACAAGACCTTTTCATTGAATATTACATCTCTGCTCCTAATGATTTTGTGATTTTCGTAATCATATAAGCGATAACCAAAATCATTAACACCATATCCAATAAAGGTACATTTCTTTGACTTTGCTCTATTTTTTTTATCAACATGGACAAAGACCTCACAACCAAAAGGCTTTAAAAAGGAGTAGTTTACCTTTTTACCTGTCCATGCTTCCTCTAGAACACCACCATCCAAGGAACTTGAAGGCCTTCTGTTTATTAGATAAACAACAGTATCTACACCATCTGCCCAAAATTGTAAAGGCAATCCTGCATGCAATCTCATGCACCTTGCACGCTCCATGATTGTTCTGTTCATCCTTTTTGACACACCATTTTCTTGTGGTGTTCTTGGAACTGTCTTCTCTCTACGAATTCCATGCTCTGAACAGTACCTATCGAACTCTTTGCTACAATATTCAACTCCATTTTCTGATCTGAGACACTTTAATTTCTTTCCTGTCTCAATCTCAACCTAAGCTTTCCATTTCTTGAAAGTATCAAATACATCAAATTTATTCTTAATACAATAAATCCAAGTTTTTATAGTTGCATCATCAATAAAAGTAACATAATAACGAGAGCCACCGAGAGATGATACATGAGCTGGTCCCCATACATCTGTATGCACAAGCTCTAATTTTTCGCTCTTCTTTTCTTTCCCAACTCTAAGAAATTTGACTTTCTTCTGTTTTCCATAAATGCAATTCTCACAGAAGTCCAAATCAACATTCTTCAAACTCAGCAACAAATTTCTTGAGTGAAGAATCTTCATCCCCTTTTCACTCATGTGTCCGAGCCTATGATGCCATAATGTTGCATCTGCTCCTTTGGAAGTTAAAGCATTAACAGAGTTAAAAATACCATTGCATAAATACAATTTACCAACATTTTCGCCTTTTGCTATTACCAGGGCTCCTTTGGTAACCTTCCAAGCTTTATCAGTGAAAGTGGTCACACAACCTTCACCGCCTAACTACCCTGTTGAAATCAGATTTTTCTTTAGATCTGGAACATGCCTTACCTCCTTTAGTAGCCATTAGTTTCCATTCTGCTGTTTTACAAGAACCTTACCCATTCCAAAAATTTTATAGGGCTTATCATCACCCAAACGAACTTGTCCAAAATCTCCTTGAACATAATCATGAAAGTATTTCTTATCAGGTGTGGCATGGAATGAAGCCCCTGAATCTACCACCCAGGAATTAGTAATATTTTCAAAAGAAAGAATCAAAGCATCTTGTAACACCTCACCTGTCACATTTGCTTCATGATTGTTTTCTTGGTGTGCATCTCCTTCTTTTCCCTTCTGATATCTACAGTCTTTCTTTAAGTGTCCATTCTTTCCACATTTCTAGCACACTATCCCCGATCTAGACTTGGATCTGCCTTTCCTTGATTTACTGCGATATCCTGAACTCTTTCCTCTTTCCATTTTCTTCCCCTACACTCTGCACTTAAAGCATTACTCGATGTCTCACCGGAGCTTTTCCGTCACATTTCCTCGCTAAGGATAGCACCAACAACATCATCAAACTTGAAAGTACTAGATCCGAAAACAAAGTTAATAATAGCCATTACTAAACCATTCCAACTTTATGGTAATGAGCAAAAGAATAACAGATCTCTAACTTCATCATCAAAGTTTTACCCTACAGAACATGATTGACTTGTAACAGTATTAAAATCATTTAAATGGTTTGCAATAGATCCACCTTCCGACATCTTCATATAAAGTAACCGTTTCATAAGAAATACCTTGTTTGATGCCGAGGGTTTTTCATATAGTTTCTCCAACGCCTTAATCAAACCCTCTATTGTTGTTTCCTTCGAAATGTTGAAGGCGACCGACACTGTGAGGCACGACCGTACTTTTCCGAGTGCCTTTCTATCAAGAAGGTTCCATTCTTCATCTGTCATTCCTGTCGGCATCTTTGTTTTTCTGCCCAATGGTAGGTACAAATCTTTTTGATACAGATGATCTTCCATCTGCATCTTCTACAGCGAGAAGTTTTGGTTGTTAAATTTCTCGACCCTAAACTTACCATCTTCTGCCATTGCTCCCACTCGAATGAGGAACCTTTCTTTCCTGCGAGTTTATCAGCCAAATATACCTTCGGCTTTGATACCAGTTGTTAGAAAATTATATATTACGGAGAAATGGAACACATAAAATATTGCAGAGATATAAACACAAGAATGCATAAAACAAGAGAGACATAGATATACATGGTTCACCCAGTTTGGGCTACGTCCACCCCGAACAGTCAGTCCTTCCTTTCTATTATCTAGCAAAATGAAGAGACACAACCTACCGCAGATCCGCTGTAATATCCTCTATTTTCTCTCACAATCTCACCTCTCTACTTCTCGCTCGGAGAATACACATATATTACAAAGACTCAATACAATGCCCTCATACAAAGAGAGGGTTGCCTTCTAGGGCAAAAAACCCTAAACTAAACATAAGTTCTACCGTCAGATATTTGCCTAATGAACGAACCAGATTGACTAGAAATTACTATACTTTTACAAGGCAATTTTACATCTTTTTTTAGCTTCGAGGGCGCTGCCCCTGAAACCCCTCGCCAAGGGGGGGCTCCCCAAAGGTCGCAGCCGCCCCCCCCCCTTGGACCCCCCCTGTAGCGAATATTTTACGGGCGGCGTTGCCGCCCCGTTTCGAGCCGGGGTCCAATGTGGCGATACCTTTGAATACATAAGATAATCAGGCTCCACACCCAACAGTAGCAAAAGGTTATTCCCAGGTGCCAGGAATTGATTTTGGTGATATTTTTTCTCTTGTTGCCATGGTAGCTTCTATTAGATTACTTTTATTTGTTGTTGTTGCTTTTGATTTTGAGGTAGAATAGATGGATGTGAAGACAACATTTCTTCACGGGGATCTGGAAGAGGAGATCAACATGAAGCAACCTAAAGGCTTTTTGGTGAAGGGTAAGAAAGAAATGGTATGCAAGTTAAAGAAGTCTCTGTATGGGCTAAAATAGTCACCAAGGATGTGGTATTAGAAATTTGATACATTTATACGGGGACTTGGCTTCACCAGAAGCAAAGAAAATCACTTTGTGTATTTTAAATTAATTGGTGACCGTGTTATTTATCTGGTCTTGTATGTGGATGATATGTTGCTGGTTGGAAATGACAAACAAATTATCCAGGATTTGAAGACCCAATTGTCCTCCAAACTTAACATGAAAGATCTTGGTGCTGCAAACTATATTTTGGGCATGGAAATTAAAAGAGATCGGGCAAAGAGGAAGCTCTGATTAAACTAGAGGAAGTATGTCGAGACAATATTACAGAGGTTTAATATGCAGGATAGTAAACCGGTGAAGGTTCATATTCCTGTAGGTGTAAAGTTATCTACTGAATAGTGTCCCAAGACCCAAGAAGAGGAAGAGGACATGTCCCATGTTCCGTATGAAAGTGAAATCGGAAGCCTGATGTATGTAATGGTATGTACTAGACCAAACATTACACATGCAGTGCGAGTATTGAGAAGGTTTATGTCAAAACTAGGGAAGGAGCACAGGACAATAGTGAAGCAGGTTTTCAGGTATTTGCATGGCACTAGTGATTATGGCTTGTGCTACCAAGGAAGACCAGGATTGGACAGAGTGTTGGATATTCATGGCTTTGTTGATGCAGACTGGGCTAGAGATCTAGATCAGATAAGATCTACATGTGGGTATGTGTTTAACTTATTTGAAGGTGCAGTCAGTTGGATAAGTAAGAAACAATTTGCAGTGGCACTATCAACTAAAGAGGCATAATACGTGGCAGTGATTCATGCAAGCAAGGAAGCAGTTTGGTTGCAGAGATTGTGTTCAGGTATGGGGTTAGTACCTGGAGCTATAAGGATAGACTGTGACAACCAAAGTGCAATTTTCTTGGCAAAGAACCCTGCTTATCATTCAAAGCCAAATCACATTGATGTTCAGTATCACTTTGTGAGGGATATGATAGAAGGCAAAAGGGTGTTGCTGGTAAAGGTGGACACTTTGAAGAATACTGCAGATGCATTGACAAAATTTGTGAGCTTTGAGAAATCCTCTTGGTGTAGATAAACAATGGGTGTTGCAGGGCTGGATAAATGACTAAGCTCTCCTGTGGCCCTCTATGGAAAGAAAATAACAAGTGGGAGAATGTTGGGTTGTGTTATATTCTTTCCATGACTAGCCCACATAGTTAACCAGGGGGTGGCAACCCCCCCTGTCCAGGGGGTTTGAGGGGGGCAGTTAGCCCCCCTCTATGGGGTCTGGGGCAGTGCCCTAGGGAAATTTTTTTTTGGACCCTATATTAGGTTGGAAGGACCTACCTATGGTTTTGTGCATGGTTTTCGCACATGGTTTTGGACGTGATGGTTTTCGGTACATGGTTTTGGACACGATGGTTTTCGGTCCACGATATTGGATGCTTCAGTATGCATAAATATGTACTATAACATTGAAAGGAATATAATGAAAAATCAAGCTGGTAGTCCCGATTTTGGGATCCAGGGGAAAATCTCTGTGTATATGGGTTTTATGTGTTATGCTCTCGCATTGTTTATTTTCTGTGTTTTAGAATTCGTATGTAGGTAATTTTTGTACAAGGTTAAAACCTACATGGATGAAGTTGGAGGTGATGGCGGTGAGCATGGAGGTGGTTTTCGCGGAAATCCTTGTCTTATCAACTAAATAGCACTTCGTGGAGAGACCTTCACTATCCCTTCTTCGTCCCTTTACAGAGGTGAAATCAAGGGGCTATACTCCAGACCCTTATTTCCTTCGTTTCTATAACTTTTTCTGCTTTGCATAGTCCCAAACATCAAGGTAGCTGCATAACTCGTTTTTTGCACAACAACATTTCAATCCAAGTATTCAAAGATTCTACGTACTTACCTCACGGTCCTTTGAAAAATCTTCTCTCCACCTCACTATAGCTGACTGAGGTGTCGACCATGAATTCAATAAAAAATTCTCCTATGATGCGATCAAGCCAATGATCGACAGCTCGTGCGATCTTATCCTCCGATTCTTCCAACCTTCGCACTAGCTCTAGGGTCCACACAACAGGATCGTCAAGTTTCCACCTTCCTTGGCTATCTGCTAGCTTCGCGATCCACTACTATAGCTCAGTAGGAAAGGAGACGAAAAAGATTTTGTTGATCTCTGAATACAGGTATTGGTCCAACCACTGTTCTTTTGACAACCATGGGTTTCTTTTTTCTTGTGCTGCAAAATCGTGAATCCTTCTGTCCAACTAGCCTTCGACTTCTTTCTTAGTTGGATTATAGTGATACGACATCACACATCTCTATGCAGATTCTGGTCTCGACAACGGAACTATTTGTTGGCTTGAGGGGGTCTGACCCGAGTTCAACATTAGTTAGCCAAAAAAATCCCTACACTACTGGCCCTTTCGGCATCATTCCGTGGAGTGCGGATTGAAGTCTCACCCGAAGCAGTATCAGGGAATGCTAGAACCAAGTTTCCGCACCCTTGAGATGGTTGTGATTTCAGTTTATCCCGGCTATACATGCCTGTGAGCAGGTTGCTTAGCCCTCTACTCCACCCTTTAGTACCTTCACGAAAGGATACAATCGGCTTTCGCGCAACCCTAACCAGGGGCCGATATACTTTCGTGCTGCTAGGGCAGCGAACTGTGATATCTCCCAAGCTAGGCTACTTTTCTTGCTTATCTTATTAACCAATCTTAGTTAGATTCGCGTAAACATATGTTCTTACTTACGTTCACTTAACTAGCACAATTACATATATTCGCGCATCATATAAGCATTATAAGTGAAATTCATACCCAACATAACCAGATGCATAAATAGGAAATAAAGACGCAGAAATTGTAGAATACTTCTCTTTATTGATAATTCTGAACAATTACAGACTCGACCCGCCCTGTGCACTCAGTTGCAGGGATCCACGCCTTCAGCTGTAGACTTCTAGGCCTCTGTGCACTCAGCTGTGGACTTCTAGGCCTCTGTGCACTCAGCTGTAGATCCTCTACCTACGCTATGACCAAAGCTTTAGACTTCTACTTCAGAGCTATCTCATACATGTTCGATCTTCTTCCCTTAAACTACTTAGAGCTTAGCTCTATTTATACAATCCAATGGTCCGCGGACCATGGGTAGATATTCTACAGGCGACATTTCATTTCCAAAATAAGGGCGGAAAACCATATGAATCTTTAACATCTACATTCTTCGCGACCACAAAATGCGGAGTCTTTACACTTGGATTACAAAATTTGACCAAAATATGGGCTTTAAGCCCCAAAATTGTCGTGGGGGGATCCCACGCCCAACACAAAGTTAATATAACGTAATGTATAGTGTCACGCCTCTGTCACGGTGGTAGTCTTTCAACCACACATAGGCAGGTGTGGCACCACTACACTTTTTATTTTCATGAATACTTAAGTGTACAGACTATGCTTAACACAACACTTAGTTAATTTCCCAATAAATGTCTTCAATAATGTAGTAGAATAAATATTCAACAATAACCATACAAGTATAACACACTTATACTTGGGAGGGGCAACTCCCATAAAGTCTGCCTAAATTAATTAATATACAACTTCAATATTATACAAGTATGTAATATTTTACAGCTAAGTCATGTAGCCAACCATTCATTCTGCATACTTAGACAAATCACCAAACCGTGCAGCTACTGTTGTTGTTGTTCGCACTACCGGAAACCCCCAAATCAATTTTGTCACAAATTACAACTACCCCATTCAACTCTTCCCAAATTCTACTCACCTCTCCTGGTCCATGTGCATCCCTTGTGCCCTAATGCATGGCCTGCACTACCACAACACCACCCGAACCCATGTCGCAATACTCGTTTAGACCTCCAATCAAAACTATGTCAGTCATTTAGCTTTGCCCATTGGTGCGGGTGCATGACCCACACACCATACAGTCTTACCTGCTCAACTCATCTCACCTACTGAACCCATTCTACAACTCAACTTGGCCTGCCTGTAACCTCAGCCCTCAACCTTTGTTGCCCCATGACTCTTCTCCTTGTTGTCTTTGCTTGGTCCCTTCTTCGCACTTGTTGTTCTGTTCTATAAAGTCCAAGTTCGGATGCCTAATTTCCATCAAACTCTCCTCCTATATATATCCATGCCATCGTCGTGTCATCTTCTTAACCATCGTGACCCTTTGTTTAATCAAAGGTCAACCCAATGTTTCGTCCACACGTCTACCTACATATATGTATCGATCCATTATTCAGGTCGACCTGCCCATGTGTTAGCCCAAGCATATCGCAAGTCGACCCATCATATAAGTGTTGCCACTTGGTGTGATATGAAAATGAGATCTTAGAATAATATTAAGGTATTACAGACTCATGTACATGGATTTCCCTATATTACTTAGTGCAACGGATCGATAAGATTGCGAATAATATAAATAATGAGCAGTTAGAGAAACATAATAGACAAACACACATAACACAACAAGTTTAATATGGAGTTCACCCAAAACTCTTGGGCTACGTCTCCTGGTCCAGCCTTTAGTGGTGACCTTTCTATTATGTCTTCAAGAGCAGAGTTTTACAAAATGTGAGCTCAAATTGAGTCTCAACACAACAGATACAAAACATCAAGAGTTTGCTTGAATCCCTCAAGCCTCTCTAAGTACATAGACTCTTTCTCTCCTTCTTTGGCTATGTTTTCTCTCTTTCTCAGTACTGCTTCCTCTGTCTCTGTCATTCTGTGGCTTTTAAGCCAATCGGTGCTGTCTATTCATTTCCTCTTCTGGGCTCTCTAGCTCCCGGCCTCTGTCCACTTAAATCCCCCTCTGAGCATTAAGTAATCATTGCTAAACATCTCCAAGGATGGTGGCCACTTGTTCTGCAACGGAGGACCATCGGTGCCTTTGAAATTCCAAAAATGGTCATTCTCTGTTTACATAAAGAAATACTCTAAAAAACAGGAAAATCCACCAATATATCATTTATTGGACCTGAAATATCATCAAATCCGCCCTATACTCCTATCGGGTCCGCCTGTAATCGCTATTGCAAGTCGCAAGTGCCCAGGTGCCATGGTTTCATTTGTATTTAAAAAAGACATTAAAACACTAAAGTCCTAACGAAATGGCTTTATGGTGGACTTCAAGTAATATACAGATGCATTGATAAACCCTTTCAGGTCCAGCTTCATCACATCGGGCACATTTCCCTTGCATTTCATTTATTTGACAAAATTGCGAAATACATAGGAAAAGCCCTTTTTCGAAACTCAAAATATATTAAATCTCATTCATAACCTCGTTGGGTCCTGCTATCACAAGTCGCATGTATCGGCCTTGCTCCTTGGTATTGCTCTGATGCGATATTGCGATGTGACATGTCGCAATCGCATATCGCATAGTCCCCGGGCTGTTGGTAAGCTCTCCTTGTATTTTTCTGATGCGATATTGCAGGTTAACCTAGGCCGTCGATCTGCACGCTTGATTAACAGTCCTCATTGACTCGTGCTAATCGCTGTCACAACGTTCACATGGTAGCCTCCGATAGCCTCCGCCTGCCATCACCGATTGCGAGATGTCGATCGGATCTGGACCATTGATTAGCTAGATCCAACGACTCTTGTGCATCGCTATCCAAGCCTCCGATAACTCTGTTTTTGGCCATTTCTTCATGTTTTTCAGGCCCGATAGTGTAATCCGCCTTTTGTAAGGTTTTTCCTTATGTGATAGTTTTTTAATTTTGAAGACTTAGAGGGTTTTTAGGATCCATTTTGGATCACGCCTTCCCATTGAAAAAGCTTTTGGACCACCAAAATTTGGTTTTTAAGCATCAATCAAGTGAGGATATAGCTTCCTCACTTGTCCAATCTCTATCCATCTTGCACTGCTTGGTTTTGAACCTTTGATTCTGATTCTCAGGTACTCAACATCCCCTCTGCACATAGTTATCACCTTCCTGTCCAGAATTGTATCTTCCTGCAACTCATTGAGATATTCAGGTAACAGATCATCAATCAAAGGCAACTGACTTTGCTCTTCGGGATCTTCAATCAATGAAGGTTCATATAGTCTCAGGTTTTCTGCATTAATGACTGAATATATATGCATATAGGCTTGAAAATCAAGGCGAAAAGTGTTTTCACCAATTTTCTCAAGTATCTTGAAAGGCCCATACCTTATTGGCTTCAGCTTCTTACCTTCACCTTGCATTTTGTCTTTGCTAATGTACAGCCAGACTTGATCACCAACTTGGAAGCTATGCTCAATTCAATGCTTGTCATGCCTTGCCTTGTACTTGGCATGGCCTCTTTCCAGTTGTTCTTGTACTGCCTACTGAATTTCTTGGATTTTTTCAATGAACTTGATTGCTTTTCCACATCACTATCTCCATCAACTGCTATGTCCTTAAAATCCAAGGGAGACTTTGGTGTAAACCCAAAACAAGTCTCAAAAGGAGATCCTTGTGTAGAAGAGTGCTTGGCACGGTTGTAAGCATGTTGCACATAACACAAATGTTCATCCCAAAGCTTGGAGTGCTTGCTGCAATAGCCCCTGAGCAACTGGATCACTGTCCTATTGACCACCTCTATTTGGCCATCTGCTTGTGGATGAAATGTTGTGCTCTTCTTCAATATGGTGTCCATCAACTCCCATAGACTTAACGAAAACTTCCCAAAAAATAGGGAATCTCGATCAGATACAATAGAAGTGGTTAACCCAAAATGAACCCATACATGCTGAAAGAAAAACTTCGCTATTTGTTCAGCTATAATCTGCTTGCTACAAGGTATTAAAATACACATTTTTTTGAACCTTTCCACAATAACATATAAATAATCATGACCCTTTCTAGATTTTGGAAATCCCCCAGTGAAGTCCATAGAAACACTTTCCCAAGGACGAGAGGGAACTGGAAGTGGAGTGTACAAGCCTAATTTTCTATTACTGGGCTTGCTTGTAGTACACATGGTACACCCTTTAATATATCTAGAAACTGTTTCATGCATTCTTGGCCAATAACAGAACCTTTGCAACTGTTTTACTTACACCAAAATGACCTGAGATTAGAGAAGTATGTACTTCTCAGATTATGTTAACTCTTTCAGTTTGTGGAATGCATAATTTTTTTAAATGATACAAGAGCTGGTCCTTAACATAATAATCCAATTCTTCTACTTGTTTGCCATGACTTAAAGTTGCATATACATCTTTAAAATCTACATCTTGAGCATATTGTTCAATTTAGCTTTCATGCATTACTGAGTTATGCTTAAGTATAGTAGATGCATTTATGATTGGTCTTGATAGCATATCTACAACCTTATTTTGTATGCCCTTCTTATATCTGATGACAAGATGAAACTGCTATAGAAAACCCATCCACCTATAGTGTCTTGATTGCTGCAATTTAGTTTGTGAGTGTAAATATTGAAGTGTTTGATGAACTGTATGTATAATTGTTTCTTTGCCCATTAGGTAATATTTCCACTTTTTCACACTCTGTACTAATGCATACAATTCTTTATCATATGTGGGATAATTAACTACTGTAGAAATAAATGTCTCAGAATGATAACATATGGGTTTACTGTGTTGTGTCAACACTACTCTCATGACATAGTCACTAGCATCTATTTCAATCTCAAATGGTCGTTGAAGATATGGCAGTGCTAGTACTGGTGCTGTACTAATTTTTTCTTTCAAGGTGTGGAAGGCTTTCTGCTATTTTCGTACCCACTGAAACACCTTGTTCAATCCTGTTAAAGCATGTAAGGGAGCTGCAATCAAGGAAAAGTTAGCAATAAAATTTCTCCAATATTGTGCTGCTCCTAGGAAACTCCTAACTTTTGTAGTAGATTTGGGTTTAGGTCAGTTCACAATGACTTCATCTTTAGAGGGATCTATCTTCAATTCACCACCCCCTACAATATGACCCAAATAATTTAAAGATGTTTTGCCAAATTCACATTTTGATAACTTCACATAGAGATTTTCTCTTTTCAAAACATCTAAAATTTTCTTTACATGCTTCAAATGTTCTTCCCATGTTTTACTAAAAAAAAGAATGTCATCTAAATATACAATTACAAAATCATCAATAAAAGGTCGAAGTACATCATTCATAACTCTCATGAAAGTGGCAGGAGCATTAGTTAAGCCAAAAGGCAGAACCAGCCATTCATACAGCCCTTGCTTTGTTTTGAAAGCAGTCTTCCATGCATCTTGTTCTACTACCCTGACCTGATGATAGCCACTACGCAAGTCCAACTTGGAAAAGTAAACTGCTTCTTTCAACTGATCTAATAGATCATCAATGCCAGGAAGACGATAACAATTCTTGATCGTTATTTTATTCAGTTCTTTGTAATCAATGCACATCCTCCACGAACCATCTTTCTTTCTCACCAACATAGATGGAGATCCACATGGTGATGTGCTTGGTCTTATGAACACTTTATCGAGCAGATCCTGTACCTGCTTCTTGATCTCTGCATTCTCTAAAGCGGATAACCTGTACATTCCGATGTTAGGCAATGGAGCATCTTGCTGCAATTGAATATCATGTACTATTTCCCTTTTGGGTGGTAGACCTTTAGGTTCTTGAAATAGGATATCATATTCTGAAACAACTTTATCTAAATCAGCTTTCTGTTTAGCATCACAGCTTTCAAATACATTGGTTTTATTAGGGTTCTTTTCCTTTACAACCATTAGTAAAAATTGCTTGCATGAATTTACAATTCTTTTCATCTGCCCTGAGTTTATGAGAGAGTAGTTATTTTTGAGTTTATGAGATCTTACAATATATTCTATTCCATCTTTAGTAAGTTGATACTTATTTTCATCTCTATAGAAAATGACTTTTCTATCATACAAGTAAGGACTTCCTAAAACAATACCACATATATTCAAGGGAACTATATCTAACTCAACCTCATCTACAAATGCTGACCCAATAGCAAACCTAAGTTTACATTGTCTAGTCACTTGTAGCTTTGCTTTATCACATACCCAACCTAATGGATATGGCTTCTTGTGAGATATTGTTAGTAAGTCCAACATCTTTACAATTGTTTCAGAAATCAAGTTTACTTGTGAACCACTATCAAATAAAGTATCAATCTTTTGGTGCTTGGAAATAACTCTAATATGAAAAAGCTCATGTCTTTTCCTCTCATTATCATCATTATCAATAGATTGGGTAGAATTACTAGTAGATGCTTTAGAATTTTTACCTTTTATACCTGTGGCTGTGACTTTTGTTTCATCACCTGAGTCTAACCCCAAGTCTTTCTGAATAGCAGTAGCAGTCTTGTTATTCTTACCATCGAACTTCTTGGGTTTCAGCTCTGGATGTAAAGACCAGTAGTGTTCATCATCGTGTCCATCCTTCTTGCAGTGAGTGCATGAAGGTTTGTCTTTCTATAAAGAGTTTTCTTTCCTCTCTTTTCATTTCAGCTTCTTCTTTTCATTGTTCTTGCTTGCAGAGGGTTTTGATGGTCCCCCAATCTCTGGGTTCACATTCTTGCCTCTAGTCTCTAGATGTGTAGCCTGAACTAATACATCATCTAGGCTAGTGGGGTTAAACATGAGAATGGCGTGCCTCAAATAGCTATGCATACCACCTATATACTTCAACAAAGTTTCAGGTGAGTCTAGAGAAATGCCTAGAGTTAAAGCTCTTTTTCTAAATTCCTGGGTATAGCTTTGCACATTTTCCCCTTTAATTGGTGAAGAGTTTGCCAACTCATCATTGCTTGCTACATATAAGCTAGTGGATAGAATTGTTTTTTAATGGCAGAAACAAATTCATTCCATGTAGAAAGAATTTTACCATGCTTCTTCAAATTAGCTTGTGTCCTACCTTCCCAACACACTAGTGCAGTTCCTCCATGGCGAAGGCTAGCTAGCTGAATCTTTCTCCTTTCTGAATCAATGTTCTGCACCCTGCAATATACATCAATCTGTCTAATCCAGTTATCTAGCTTTTCTACATTTAATTCTCCATCATAGATTGGAAAATCAAACTTTACATCTAATTTAATCAAAGATGTTTTCTTCTTTTTCTTTTTAGGGCTAGGAGATGAGGATGATGAAGGTGATGGTGGAGGAGATGATGGAGGAAGATTTTACCCTTTCCCTTTGCCCTCTGGGGCATCTAGAGAAGGTTCCTCTACTCCCTGGTCTTGTTTGGGTGTTGAAGTGCTTTCACCTCGGCCCTTGTTGAATTCTCGATACATCTCTTCTACCATGGCTCTCATGGTCATGAAACTTTCCATGAACTGAGATTCTGATTCCAATGGGACTTGTTCTGACATTTTCCTCCTAGGACAGAATCTTCCAATTTCTGGATTAGCCTCAGAAAGTTCCCCTTCTCATAGTTTGAGCTTTGACCTTGTTAGCATTCAACAATCCAACACAAGCTTGTCTAACCTTAGAAAACCTAAAGCTCTGATACCACTTGATCTGAAAATGAGATCTTAGACTAATATTAAGGTATTACAGACTCATGTGCATGGATTTGCCTATATTACTTAGTGCAACGGATCGATAAGATTGCGAATAATATAGACAATGAGCAGTTAGAGAAACATAATAGACAAACACACATAACACAACAAGTTTAATATGGAGTTCACCCAAAACTCTTGGGTTACGTCTCTTGGTCTAGCCTTCAGTGGTGACCTCTCTATTATGTCTTTAAGAGCAGGGTTTTACAAAATGTGAGCTCAAATTGAGTCTCAACACAACAGATACAAAACAAGAGGAGTTTTCTTGAATCCCTCAAGCCTCTCTGAGTACACAGACTCTTTCTCTCCTTCTCTAGCTCTGTTTCCTCTCTGTCTCAATACTGCTTCCTGCCTCTGTGTCATTCTATGGCTTTTAAGAAAATCAACGCTGTTTGGTCATTTCCTCTTCTGGGCTCTCTGGCTCCCAGCCTCTGTCTACTCAAATCCCCCTTTGAGCGTTAAGCAATCATTGCTAAATGTCTTTAGGGATGGTGGCCACCTATTCTGCAACGGAAGGACCATCGACGCCTTTAAAATCCCAAAAATGGTCGTTCTCTGTTTACGCAGAGAAATACTCTAAAACACAGGAAAATCCACCAATCTTCCATTTATCAGACCTGAAATATCATCAAATCTACCCTATACTCCTATCGGGTATGCCTGTAATCGCTATCGCAAGTCTCAAGTGCCCTAGTGCCGTGGTTTCCTTTGTATTTAAAAAATACATTAAAACACTAAAATCCTGACAAAATGGCTTTATGGCAGACTTCAAGTAATATGCATTTGCATTGATAAACCCTTTCGGGTCCGGCTTCATCACATCGAGTGCATTTCCCTTACATTTCGTTTATTTGACGAAATTGCGAAATACGTAGGAAAAGCCCTTTTTTCGGAACTCAAAATATATTAAATCTCATTCATAACCCCCTCAGGTCCAGCTATCGCAAGTCACATGTATCGGCCCTACTCCTTGGTATTTCTTCGATGCAATATTGCGATGCGACATGTCGCAATCGCATATCGCATAGTCCCTGGGCCATTGGTAAACACTCCTTGTATTTTTCCGATGCGATATTGTGGGTTAACCTGAGCCGTCGATCTGCACACTTGATCGACGTCCTCATTGACTCATGCTGATTGTTGTCGCAATGTTCACATGGTAGCCTCCTATAGCCTCTGCTTGCCATCGTCGATTGCGATATGCCGATTGGATCTGGACCGTTGATCAGCCAGATCCAACGGCTCCTGTGCATCGCTGTCCAAGCCTCCGATAACTCTGTTTTTGGCCATTTCTTCATGTTTTTCAGGCCCGATAGTGTAATCTGCCTTTTCTAAGGTTTTCCCTTATGCAATAGTTTTTTAATTTTGAAGACTTAGAGGGTTTTTTGGATTCATTTTGGATCATGGTTGGTCTATCTACCTACTTACTCAACCTTCATACTTCAGTTGCCCTAATGTCCAATATCTCTGCTCAGTCCACCGATTGCACTTTGGGTCACCTGTATCTAGTGTGGGTGTACCTAACCGTTCACCATGTTGCCGAGCCCATGGGCGCCTACCCTGGTCATGCGGCTACTTGAATACCCAACTCAAGTCGCCTGACGTGCTTGTCTGTTGTACACTCCCATCACACAACTCATCGCACTTCCTTATCACACAACTCGTCACACATCCTGACATCCACCTTCGAGTTTCCTTTAACAGAATGCGGGTGCTTGTCGCACTTCTGTTGCGACCACATGCCTTAACCGCAATCATCAATTTTTTGACTCTCTTAGGCGCTCACCAACTCGAGGCCTTGACATCCTTTGCCACTCTAGAAATGTTTTCGTCCTCGACAACACCATCATCATCAATCTTCGCAAAGTGTCGCTAGCTCCAATATCCACTGTCCATGCTACCCAACTCTACTCATCATTGCATAAACCCCCATCAAAGTCTATATATCGAATAGGGAAAATTCTCCTCAATCAATGATCATCAACCACATCCGTCACAACCTCCATGCTACTCCACTGTGAAGAGGCCAACCCATCCAACTCAAGATACATTGCAACGCATATCGTGTCAACTCATCATGTGAAATCTCTGCCATGATACTCCATCCCAAGGCAACATATATCGGTCATCCCTCAATACATCTTTGACATAGATCGGTGCAATGCTAGTTCCCATGGCTCGAACTAGTTGGGTGATCAATCCAACTTTTGCATCCAAATCCATGAGAATTCTCCTCCTCATCCCACCACTGGTCCTTTCTCTAGAATCCTGTCACAATATCAACTCGATCAAGAATCCATCTAAAGTGTAAAATAATCCATGCTCAGGCCCATGAAGTAATCCATCATCTCATCTAAAACATGATATCATTAATGCTAGTGTCCATGTGTTGCTCTAGGTGATGCCCCAATAGCCACATACATCCCAACACCATCATGTGTAAAAGAAAGGCCTCATCACCAAAGGCCCCTTTGTGAGGATGGTACAATCCTTCTCATCATCAAGGGACTGCACACACCCACCTCCAATGGTCTATTGCATAAGAAGGGACAGGAATGAGCCTCCCTGGCTCTCATCCACCCATGTATCAGACTGGTGTTGCATCCTCAAGTACTCATGCACAACAACAATCTCTGCATGTGTACATCCAAGCTTCCCAAGCTTGTCTTTCATCAACTAAAAGTCATATATTGCCATAGCATACTTGTAAAAGTCCACAATGTCAGCTGGACTTCTACATACATAATCTTCCCCAACCACTGCTTTAGAATAAGTGCTCAGACTTCCCCTCTTATCAGCAACTCCATGGTGAAGTATCTCAATAGAAGATGCACTTGTCATACTCCTCAAGATGTGATGAACTGCCCTTCCACCCCCATCTTTCTTCCTAGCTCTCTCAACAAAATCAATCATCCCCTTCTCCTTCCTTTCTTGAGTCATACATCCAAGTTCCCTTTGCTCCATATAATCATGCTTCACATATGGGTCCTTTGGATACAAATTCATCAAAGAAATCCTTGGTTGATATCCCAAGCGACTCTTCCTTGTCATCGGAACAATCATGGTCCGTCCTCTAGTTGTAATCAAGAGTATGTCATGGTCCACCATTGGTATCACTTGTGCACCTATCAAGAAGTTTTTCCCTAGCACCATAGCATGATTATCCATATCAATCACCCTCAAATCCAATCGGCCAAACCACGAACCTACTCTCACATGTGTGTTCTTCAAAACACCTACCACAACTTTCATGGTAGAGTTTATAGCTTTGAAAGCACTCAACTCCCTTTATACTTCAACTTTATTCCCAAAAGATGTTGTTTCCTTCTTGCTAAGGAATCTATGTGTAGCTCCTGTATCAACCAATGCAACAAACTTCTTGCCATGTATGGTTACCTGCACAAAACTCAGTCTCAAGGAATATCCATCCTTTGTAGGCTTTATCTTACATCTTACATCAACAACCTTCTTGAAAAATTCAACCTCATATGTGTCTTTCAACTTGCATTTTGACCTAACTGTTCTCTTAAGGTGTGCAATCTCCACTTTTGGTTCATCCAAGCAATCCAATCCTAGTCTAGGTTGAGTTCCATCAAGCTTCTCCTTCATTGCACCCTGCTCAAGTGCACCTACTTGGCACACATTGACCTCCTCCACTCGAAGTGACCCAACCATCTACATATCATCCTGCATGGCCCAATAATAAGCTCCAAGTTTGTCAATGTAATCAAGCTCAGCTTCTTCTATAACAACGGGTTTATGATCAAGAAAGTTCCTCTTGATATGATCCGCAAGTCCCTTGACTTTATTCTGCAACATGGTACTTCTCTCCATTAAGCGAACTCAATCCTCTATGAGTTCTTGGAATATTTAGTCACCTTGTTGTATCTTCTCACCAATTTCATCAAGTTCAGCAGACCTGCCATGAATATTATCCAATTCCTTCCACACCTTCACTATCCCATCTCCAATGTGCCCCAAGAGTTGCCACTCTTGCACAAGAGCCTCGTAGTGTTGCTTCTTCTTTTCCTTCCAATAACCTATCATGTCATCAATCTTTTTAAAATCTCCCTTTGCCATTTTCCTCCGTTCAGCTTAGCCCAAGCTCAATGCTTCACCACCTGCTTCACTTTTCCTCAATCAAAGTTCCAAAGCTTCAATACCAACTACAACACTGTCGTTGTATCCCTGCTTCACAATTTCCAATCTTCAAATCAAAGCCCTGTGAAAAGTGGGCTCTGATACTATCTGTTACGCTCCTATCCTGGCGGTAGTCTTCCAACCACACATAGGTGGGTGCGACACTGCTACACTTTTTTTCACTAATACTTAATTGTATGGACTATGCCTAACACAACACTTAGTTAATTTCCCAATAAATGTCTTCAATAGTGCAGTGAAATAAACATTCAATGATAACCATACAAGTATAACACACTTATAATTGGGAGGGGAAACTCCCGTAAATTATGCTCAAATCAATTAATACACAACTTCAGTATTATACAAGCATACAATATTTTACAACTAAGTCATGAAACAAACCATTTGGCCTGCACATTTAGAAAAATCACAAAACCACGCCTCAACCATGTAGTTGTTGTTGCCATTGTCCGCACTACTAGAAACCCCCAAAGTAGTATTGTCACAAATCACAACTGCCTCGTTCAACTCTGCCTGAATTATTCTCACCTCTCCTAGTCCTCATGCAGCACTATCATGTGACCCTTGTGCCTTAGCACATGGCCTATACTACCATAGCTCCACCCGTACTCGTGTAGAAGTAATCGTTTAGACCTCCAACCAAAACCGTGTCACTTGTTCAACTTTGCCCGTCGGCGTGGGTGCATGACCCATAAACCCTGCAGTATTTCCTGATCGACTCAAATCACCCACCAAGCCCATCCTACAACTTGACCCAGCATGCCTGCAACCTTGTCCCTTAGCCTTTGCTGCCCCATGGCTCTTCTCCTTGTTGTCTTCACTTGGTCCCTTCTTCGCACTTGTTTTTTAGTATTATGAAGTCTGAGTTTGGATGTCCAAATGCGATCGAACTCTCCTCCTATATATATCCATGCCACCGTTATGTCATCTTCTCAACCATCATGATGCTTCACTTAATCGAAGGTCGACCCAACATTTCGTCTACACGTCGGCTTGTGTATATGTGTCAGTCCATTGTTTAGGTTGGCCCGCCCATGTGTTGACCCAACCATATTGCATGTTGGCCTGTCGTATAAGTGTTGTCACTTGGTCGGTCATTCACCTTCTCACTCAACCTTCATACTTGGGTCGCTCTCATGCCCAATATCTCCACTCAGTCCATCGGTCGCACTTCGGGTCACCTGCATCAAGTGTGGGTGCGCCCGACCGCTCACTATGTCACCTCGCCTGAACACCCAACTCAGGTTTCCTGTTGTTCCATGTGGGTATTGGTGGCCACCCGCCTATTCCACTTTGACCCCCACCATTTTTTCTTTCAGTTTTTTAGTTTCCTTATTTGTAGCACAATTTACTATTTTTGGTAGGTTTTTGGGTCCTAAACTTTCAGAGCCATTTTGAGGCCCTAAACAACATTTTTTGGGAAAATTGGGACCGACATGGGTTCGGTACTAATGTTGGTCATTCAAAATTTGTATTCCTTGGATATATCTTTCTAACGAGGTATTGTGAACGTCAAACGAAGATCGTATGCCAAAGTTACTACCCAAGGAAGTTGGTGTACCAATTTACCCCAATGGGGTCAATAGTTTGCCCCTTCATCTCCTAGGGTTAGGTTTTTGGATGTTTAGGGTTTTCCATTGTTTCTCAATAATAAATAGGACTTTGAGCCTCATTGTAACATAGTTCAGAGGCATGTAGCCACCATATCTCTTCTCAGAGATAAGCTACCATTGCCCGTGTTGGAAATAATACTGAGAGGGGGGGTGAATCAGTATTATCAGATCAATCAAACTTTTCAATGCTCAGAAACATATACGCTACTTCAGTTAAGTGAACCAGCGTGTACACGCTACTGTGACTAAGTAAAACAGCGTATAAGAAGAAAACTCACAATTTAGTTGCTTATTCTTCAGTTAAGTGCATCAGGACATTATTCACCACATTAACAGTAAACATGTGCAGTATAATAGAACAGATCAAAAGCCACACACATGAACACCAAGATATAAGGTGGAAACCCAATGTGGGTGAAAACCACCTGCTGCAAGTTATCTCTATCTTTCTTTAATATGAAACTTCAGTTTACAATCTTTTGTACTGGTGCAGCCTTATACCAGTACGCAGGCTACAACCTGCAGAAGGCTACAACCTTCTCTCGTTCTCCAAACTTCCTTGGAAGGGAGCTCCAACCCCCTTTGCTCTTGTACTAGCCAAGATACTAGTACGTAGGTGCTGACCTACAATCTTCTTTCTTTCAGGTATCACTTTTCATACATTTTCAGACTTGGATATTCCTGAAGCACAACATTACAATCTGAAGACCACAATTCATTCAATTTCCACAACAGATCATTGAAGCATAAAACAACCAAACTTTGAATCACTGAACCACTGAACCCTGTCAATCACCAGTTACCAGAACACAGAGCAGACTACAGAACTCTGCAGTAACAGTCAGACCCTACTGTAAACCCAAAATCAAGCTTCAAAAGATATACGCTACTTCAATGAGCAAAACCCGCGTATACACGCGCTTTTACCGAAGCCAAACTGCGTACAGATCTAAAAATAAACTTTCTCAATTTGCAGCTGTGCCAGACATTAGTTAGACCCAGAACATAATATTGCGACAATATGCAGATCTAGAAATACGCATAATCAACCATATCATGATAGTGCATTTCAAACCATTAGATCCCGATCTATCCTTAGATCTAGTCTTCCATCAACCGATGTGATCTCTCCTTGGCTTAGATCAAGCAACCCAGAACCTGCATATCAGATCTCTTTCTCTCTTAGATATTCAAGCCTTGTCGAAAGATGATTTTGCCTAATGATCTTCTTCTCCTTATATAGTCTTAGGCCTAGCTCAATACCAAGAGCCAAAACCATAGTAACACAATACCATCAACTTCAAAACTAGGGATCGACACGCCCGTCGAGACACAATGGTTCGAAATCATAGGCACAACTTCCAAGGACTAACCACCATGGACCAAAGATACTTTTCCACATACACGCGCTTTTTATGAATCCAACTAGCGTGTACACGCGACTTGGGCTTAACGAACTTGCGTATATGAACTTCCTTGGCATGCTGTACTAAGATCTGTCTTCTGATTAAGTTGCCATCACCTGTACCAACCTCTGAGCACCTGTACCATCCTCTGAGTGAGTTGCCATCAAGGACAACACTTGAATCATAATGCCAACAATCTCCCCCTTTGGACTTGATGGCAACCACCACACCAAGTCACTCTCCCCCTTTGACATCAAGGGCAAAGGGCTGTGCTCCCCCTGAGGACATGCTGATACCTCTGCTTGGCTGTGCTGACTCGTGCTCCCCCTGACAGTAGGCCAGATCTGCAAAAGATGTTCTTCAACAAGAACCAAGACTTATACACCATAAGGGACCTTCCTATCACCAAAAGACTCAATACATACATCCATACTCCCTACCAAGAGGGGACATATCAGAGACAACCAATTATATTACAGCATTCATCCCAGGCATAGTGGGGAAACCAACATAGGCCGTTACATGACCTTGACATCATAAAAGAGATATGACAAGAGAGATACATGACATAGAGACAACAGATCTAGACCAAGACTTAGGAAAGGCACCAGCAGCATCTGATAAACATCTTGTTAGATCAGCAACCAGGATTTCTTTCTGAGCTCCTTCTCCTGAAACCAACAACCAAAACATCTGAATGCCAACAATGCTTTATGAGACTTTTAAGCTGCTCCCCCTGAACCTGTGCCTGTTGCACTCCCTGAAACTGTGCCTGAAGAATTCTGACATTCCCATTGCTGTTCAGAACTTCAGAGTTTTCCCTTGCTGTTCAGAACTTCATATACGCGATTTCTCCTGTATAAAACAGCGTATGTACGCGGATATTCTTTCTGCAACAAGCGTCCAACATACACGCGACTTACCCAGCAGGAATCCGCGTATATACGCGCATATCCCTTCCGTAACCTGCGTATACCAACTTTTCTGTAGAACAAACAAACTTCAACAACAGGATGAAGCATCAACTACTCCCAGCTTTTGTCTGAGATATTCAAAAGTTTCCCTGGGCAGTGGCTTTGTGAGAATATCAGCAACTTGCTCCTTAGAAGGAACATACTCCAACTTGACCTTCTGCTCAAGCACTTGTTCCCGAAGAAAATGGTACTTGATTGGTATGTGCTTGGTCTTTGAGTGCATGACTGGATTCTTTGAAATGCTGATTGCACTTGTATTATCACATAAGATAGAGACAGGTGGAGTGCAAGTGATTTGAAAGTCCTGCAAGGTCTGCATCATCCAAAGAAGTTGTGTGCAACAAGATGCTGCAGCCACATATTCTGCTTCAGCTGTAGATAAGGCAATCGAACTTTGTTTCTTGCTGAACCAAGATACTAATCTGGAACCCATGAAGAAAGCACCTCCACTTGTGCTTTTCCTATCATCCACACTTCCAGCCCAATCTGCATCTGTGTAAGCATGAAGAGTGAGATCTGTATTTCTAGGATACCATAAGCCATAGTTTTGGGTCCCTTGAAGATATTTGAAGATTCTTTTGACTGCCTGAAGATGAGTTTCCTTTGGGTTGGCTTGAAATCTTCCAACCATTCCTACTGCATGTGTAATATCTGGTCGAGTACCTGTCAAATAAAGCAAACTCCCAATCATGGATCTATAAGTGGGTTGGTGAACTGCTGCTGATTCATCATTTGCACTGAGGCTGCATCCTGTAACCATGGGTGTACATACTGGCTTTGACTCTTCCATGCCATACTTCTTCAAGATCTGCTTGAGGTATTTGGTTTGAGACAAGAAGATACCTCCTTCATTTTGTTGGATTTGCAATCCAAGAAAATATGTCAATTCTCCAAGAAGTGACATTTCGAATTCTTTCTGCATAACCAAGGCAAAGTTTTGACTCATAGTCTCTTCATTGCTGCCAAAAATAATATCATCTACATAAACAACAAGAATTAGCAATTTGTTATTTTCAACTTTTATATAGAGATTGCTATCTGCTGATCCTTTTGAAAAGCCTTGTTGGTGAAGATATTTGTCCAACCGATAGTACCAAGCCCTTGGAGCTTGTTTGAGCCCATAGAGTGCCTTTTTCAATCTGCATACAAGGTTTGGATCATTCCCAAGAATGAAACCATCTGGCTGCTCAATATATACTTCTTCTTCTAAGTCTCCATTCAGGAAGGCTGATTTCACGTCCATTTGAAATACCTTGAAGTTTTGAAAGCTTGAGAGAGCAAGGAACATTCGGATGGCCTCTAGTCTTGCCACAGGAGCAAAGGTCTCTTCAAAATCTATTCCTTCTTGCTGTGCATACCCTTTACAAACAAGTCTGGCCTTGTTTCTAATTACTTCTCCATTTTCATTTAATTTATTCTTGAAGACCCATTTTGTTCCTATTACATTCTTATCTTTTGGTCTAGGAACTAATTCCCAAGTGTTGTTCTTTTCGATTTGCTCAAGTTCTTCATCCATTGCTTTGACCCAACATTCATCTTTGCATGCTTCTTTCACATTTTGTGGTTCAATGGAGGAGAGTAGAGCCAAGTAGCTTGAAGCTTCTGCAAGTGTCCTTCTTGTTTGTACTCCTGCTTCTTTCTGCCCCACAATCTGAGTTTCTGGATGATTCTTTTGGACATATCTGGATGGAGTCTTCTCTTCTATTCTTGTCTGCTCCTCTGGTTCTTCTTGAGATTCTTCTTCTTCTTGAGGTTCTTCTTCTTCATTATTTCGCCTTTGAGAGTAACCTTCATCTTCTTCAATGTCTTCATGATGAACTTGCCTAGGAATATATCCCTTCTCATCAACCACTATATCAATACTGTCAACAATTCTGCCAAGTCTTTTATTGTAGCACTTGTATGCTTTGCTATGTGGAGAATAACCAAGAAGAATGCCCTCATCTGCTCTAGGTTCAAGTTTGCCAAGTTGCTCATCAGTATTCTTAATATAACATTTGCTCCCAAAGATTTTGAAATGCTTCACGGAAGGAGTTTTACCACTCCAAAGCTCATGAGGTGTTTGAGTGCTGTTTACTCGGACATTTGTTTTGTTAAGAATGATAACAGCACATGTGCAGCTTCACCCCAGAAGGTTGCAGGAGTACCTGATTCATCGAGCATAGCACGAGCCATTTGTTGGATAGTTCTGTTCATTCTTTCCACAACCCCATTTTGCTGAGGAGTTCTAGCTGTAGAGAATTCTCTTCTTATCCCATGTTCATCGCAGAAATCGAAAAATTCATTTGATGTGAACTCCCCACCTCTGTCAGATCTGAGGCACTTAATTTTGTGTCCTGATTCATTTTCAGCCAATGCTTTGAAGGATTTGAATTTTTCGAATGCTTCATCTTTGTGCTTCATAAGCCCTAACCAAACAAACCTTGAGAAATCATCAATGAATAATATCAGATATTCTTCTCCTCGAGGTGTCCTTTTCCTAAATGGACCACATACATCTGTATGGACTAGCTCAAGAGGCAAGCTAGCTGACCCTTCCTTCTCTGGAAAGTTAGTTCTGGTTTGCTTTCCAAACTGACAAGATTTGCATATGGTGTTGTCTGGAATTTTGATATCTGGAAGATCGCGAACTGCCTGATATTTGCATGCTTTCCTTATTTGTGAGAAGCTTAGATGTCCCAACCTTCGATGCCATAACCAGTGCTCTTCATCCTTGCTAAGATAGCATTGTTGTTGTCCTTCTTCAAATATGTACAGATTATTTGGAGTTCTTTTGCCTTTGAGAACTGTTTTACCTGTATCAAGATCACGAACAAGACATCCATTCGATCTGAAAATAACCTCGGTTTTTTGATCACACATCTGGCTGACACTTAGTAGATTATGCTTCAATCCATCAACATACAAAACATTTCCAGCCTTGACCTTTTCCTTCAAAGGAGCAATACCTTTTCCTTTTATAGTTGCAGGAGTATCATTTCCAAAAGAAACTTTCTTTCCCTTTTCTAAAGTAGAATAAGATTCAAGTTTTTCTTTATCACCTGTCATATGTTTCGAACATCCACTGTCAATGTACCATAGATTTTCCTGTCCTTCTGCATAAAAAGCTATCCCACATCTTTCTGTCTGAGGTTCCTTTATTCTCCATTTTTTGGTGCTCGTGGCTTGTTCCTTTTTCTCCTGAAACCTGCTCCTGCATTCAGATTCTTTATGACCAAAATTATTGCAAATAGAACATTCAACTTCATTTTCAAGAATCGAAAAGTTGTTATAGGTCCTCTTTGTAATCCCTGTCATACTTCTTTGTTTTTGAGCTTCCCTAGTCATGATTGTTTTATATGCAACACATTGAGCTGCTTTGTGACCAAAGTTATGGCAAGAAAAGCATTGTCCATTGAAGAAGCTTCTGCGGTTATTGAATCTACCAGCCAACTGATTGTAATTTCTATTTTCATCTATTCTTGTGCCAAACTGAGAAGATTTTACCTGTGGTTGGTTGTAGCTTTTGTTCACCTTTAAGAAGGATTGTCCCTGATAGTTTCTGTTTGTAATTCGTCCCTGCTTTACCTGATTATCTTCATTGTTCTTCTGCTCATTTCTTCTTGCTGCATCAAGATAACTTTTTGAGGTGGATGCTTGAGAGGTTTCTCCATTATAGCCCAAACCTGTCTTGTTTAGAGGAGACCGCTGCACATTGATAATCTCATCCAAAGTTTCAGATCCTTTGACAAACTTAAGATTAATAGCTTTTGTTTTCTCAATTTCTTTTCTGAGACCAACAATTTCACTTTCTAGTTTTTCAAGATGTTTTTCCTTTTCATCAATTTGAAATTGCAAAGTATCAATGATCACACTCTTTTCTTCTATGCATCTCTTGAGTCTAGTAATTTCATTATAGAGATTATCCACATCTACAGCATCCTCATAATCATCATCTTCAAATGCCATTAATAGCTTATATTTATTACCTTGTTCATCTTCATCACTGTTTGATAAGCCATCACTATCTTCATGGGTGTAGTAGCTTTTCTTATTTGCACTTTGTTTCTTATTCCATCTAGCAGGTTCTTTTCCTTTATCCTTATTAGGACATTTTGCAGCATAATGACCTACTCTTCCACAAGCAAAGCATTTGAAAGGTAGCTTACCTCTGAACCTTCCAGCACCCCTTTGAAGATTTCTGACAAAATTTGATTCTTCTTCCTCTTCTTCTGGAACATGGCTTGCCTCATAGTAATCTTCTTTTCCTGATGCCTTAAAAGCAGCTTCCCTTCTGTCTGATGGACCTCCCTTTCTCATTTCATAAGCAGTTAGAATTCCATGTAGCTGAGACATAGTGAGAACTTTGAGATTTTCCTTTTCTTCTATTGCAGATACTTTAGATTCAAACTTGGGGGATAATGATCTTAGAATCTTTTGAACTACTATAGTCTCTTTTACTTCTTCACCCAAATTTTTCATACAATTGACAATCTCATCTACCCGAAGAAAATAATTAGCCACACTTTCATCATTATACATCTTGAGAGTCTCATATTGAATCCTGAGAGTTTGAAGTTTAGCTTGCTTTACCTGTTCATCTCCTTCATAGCTAGTGATCATTTTGTCCCATATCTCTTTTGCTGATTTGAAGTGCATGACCTTCATGAATTCTGTTTGGGATATACTTCCTAATAGAGTACTGACTGCTTTTGCATTTGTTTCATATGTCTTTTTCTCAGCTGGATCTGTAGGAGTAGCTGAAGGAAAAGCATAGCCTGTTTCTACAATGTTCCAAACTTCTGTACCAAGAGATTGAAGATATGCAGTAACTCTTACCTTCCAATAATTGAAATTTGTTCCATCAAAAATCGGTGGCCTGATTGATGCTTCTTTCTCGTAGTTGCTCATGATGAATGATCTACCTTCAAGCGATCAAGCTTCTCTGAAGGACCTGCTCTGATACCAATTGTTGGAAATAATACTGAGAGGGGGGTGAATCAGTATTATCAGATCAATCAAACTTTTCAATGCTCAGAAACATATACGCTACTTCAGTTAAGTGAACCAGCGTGTACACGCTACTGTGACTAAGTAAAACAGCGTATAAGAAGAAAACTCACAATTTAGTTAGCTTATTCTTCAGTTAAGTGCATCAGGACATTATTCACCACATTAACAGTAAACATGTGCAGTATAATAGAACAGATCAAAAGCCACACACATGAACACCAAGATATAAGGTGGAAACCCAATGTGGGTGAAAACCACCTGCTGCAAGTTATCTCTATCTTTCTTTAATATGAAACTTCAGTTTACAATCTTTTGTACTGGTGCAGCCTTATACCAGTACGCAGGCTACAACCTGCAGAAGGCTACAACCTTCTCTCGTTCTCCAAACTTCCTTGGAAGGGAGCTCCAACCCCCTTTGCTCTTGTACTAGCCAAGATACTAGTACGTAGGTGCTGACCTACAATCTTCTTTCTTTCAGGTATCACTTTTCATACATTTTCAGACTTGGATATTCCTGAAGCACAACATTACAATCTGAAGACCACAATTCATTCAATTTCCACAACAGATCATTGAAGCATAAAACAACCAAACTTTGAATCACTGAACCACTGAACCCTGTCAATCACCAGTTACCAGAACACAGAGCAGACTACAGAACTCTGCAGTAACAGTCAGACCCTACTGTAAACCCAAAATCAAGCTTCAAAAGATATACGCTACTTCAATGAGCAAAACCCGCGTATACACGCGCTTTTACCGAAGCCAAACTGCGTACAGATCTAAAAATAAACTTTCTCAATTTGCAGCTGTGCCAGACATTAGTTAGACCCAGAACATAATATTGCGACAATATGCAGATCTAGAAATACGCATAATCAACCATATCATGATAGTGCATTTCAAACCATTAGATCCCGATCTATCCTTAGATCTAGTCTTCCATCAACCGATGTGATCTCTCCTTGGCTTAGATCAAGCAACCCAGAACCTGCATATCAGATCTCTTTCTCTCTTAGATATTCAAGCCTTGTCGAAAGATGATTTTGCCTAATGATCTTCTTCTCCTTATATAGTCTTAGGCCTAGCTCAATACCAAGAGCCAAAACCATAGTAACACAATACCATCAACTTCAAAACTAGGGATCGACACGCCCGTCGAGACACAATGGTCCGAAATCATAGGCACAACTTCCAAGGACTAACCACCATGGACCAAAGATACTTTTCCACATACACGCGCTTTTTATGAATCCAACTAGCGTGTACACGCGACTTGGGCTTAACGAACTTGCGTATATGAACTTCCTTGGCATGCTGTACTAAGATCTGTCTTCTGATTAAGTTGCCATCACCTGTACCAACCTCTGAGCACCTGTACCATCCTCTGAGTGAGTTGCCATCAAGGACAACACTTGAATCATAATGCCAACAGCCCGAGCTAGTCTTATTTCCATTCAGTTTGTAAGCATATTTTAGTATTAGAGATTAATGAAATGAAGTTTTATTTCTACTACATATTTGTATTTATGGTTATATTTGTAATTTTTTGCATTCCTGTTTAAATCCGGATTAGTGGTATCAAAGTGGTCTTCTCTTTCTCTATTTTTATTTGCACATCCCCAACGAGGTCAGGATATAAGGAGTTAGGGATCGATTTAGTTGAACCTTTCCAAGATCAACCTCGCAAACCTTGATGGTCGCCCATGGAGGAAGAGAAGAAATACGAGGGGGCAGGAGATCCTATCAAAATATTGCTCAAGGAGGCCCTCGAGAAACAAAGGAACGTGATGATGGATAAATTTTCCCAAATCCTTCAACAGTTGTCCACTGGCAATGCATCCACATCCAACAGCCACTCTGGAGGCTCCACTCCTTTTAAGGTACAAGTAAACTTTTACATTCCCATATTTGAGGGCCAAATAGATGCAGATGTCATAGATAAATGGTTAAATCTGCTAGAAGAATATTTTTCTCTTCATGATTTTTCTAGCTGAGAAAAGATTACATTTTCTCTTCTCAAAGCCACCCCCCACATCAAGGACTGGTGGGAAACCTACTTTGAGTAGAAGAATGAATGTACGACCTCACTTTTTTCAGCCGCACCCACTTGGAATTCATTTCAGGATGCCATCAAGGAGAAGTACTACACTATCGAGAGCTATGAGGATAAATACATAAAGTGGACAACACTACGATAGGGAAGGGACCAAGATGTGCGAGAGTTTACAAATTTTTTTCATACCCTTCGCACAAAGTTGGGTATCAAGGATTTTGAGAAATATTTGGTACTCAAGTACCGCGACTACCTACATAGGTGCATCTAGGAAAATATAGAGTTCCTGGACATCTCCTTCTTCGGCACGACATACCGATACGCCGTCAAGATTGAGCAAAAGTTTAAACACAAGAAATGAGACTTTGGATCTGTAAATCCGAAGCAAGGGAATGGTGCCCCCAAACCACAAAACAAAGGACAAAGCCAAGTCAGGGTGGCCTAGGACAACTTGCCAAATCCATAAGCAAAGAACAACATCATGAAGCCGAAGAAGGATACGGGAAAGTGGTGTGAGTTACATAAGAGCTCCACTCACAACACAAGTGAGTGTCAGATCAAGAAGTCATTAGAGGTCGAGTTGAAGGCTTCGGAATCAGATGCATGTTCTAACTTTGAGTCATAACCTAACAAAGGGAATGAAAAATGGAAGCAGATTATCGATGCGGAGCCCAATGCCACCGTTGTCACCACGAAGATCCAGAAGGAGGAACCTGGAGATCAAGAGGAGGAGGAGCACCTCTTCCACTCCCAGATGTAGGTAAAGGATTCCCCATTATAATTCATTGTCACTAGCGGGAGCCAAAAGAAACTCATTTTGGCAAAGGTCATGAAGCGGCTGGGCTTACCGACCACAACAAACCCACAACCATACAACATTGGGTGGCTTCACCAAGGACGAGATCTTCACGTGAACCAACAGTGTCGCCTTCCATACAACATCAAGTCCTTCACGGATGAGGTATTATGTGACGTTTCTCCCCTTGATGTTTGTGATGTATTATTAGCCCAACCATACTTATGGAAGCGACATGTTGTGTATGAGTTAAGGCCTTGCGCTGTTATTGTTACTTTGGGAAATAAGTTGTACAAGATAATGGAGGTAGCACTGCCTACCGCCATATCTTTGGTTACTGCAAAACAATACAATAAGCTCATTTCCAAAACCGGGAAATTTATTTTCCTAATGATACGCGCTTAGGGAAAGAAGAAGATGGTGGCCACGACCTCTAGAGAGGGCCCCTCTACATGACAACAACAGATAGACAAGGTCATGGAGGAGTACGAGGACATTTTCACCTCCCCTGTAGGGGTGCCTTTGCAATGTCAAGTCAAGCACTCCATTGACCTGACCCCAGGTGCATCATTTCCCAATGGACCAATCTATCGACGCTCCATTCTGGAGAACGACAAAATCGAGAGGCAGATTCAAGAGCTGTTGTAGAAAGGTCACATCTGGCTGAGTTCATCACCTTATGGGAGCTCGATCATGTTGGTAGAGAAGAAGGATGGGACTTGGTGGCTATGTATTGACTATAGGGTGTTGAACAAGATCACTGTCTGGAATAGGTACCTGATCCCACGAATTGATGACCTTCTAGACCAACTCAAGGGGGCAAAATTTTCAACAAGATCAACTTGAAGTATGTATATCACTAGGTATCAATCAAACCCTCCGATGTGTGGAAGACTGCCTTCAAAGCCAAGGAGGACCTTTTCGAATGGTTGGTTATGCCTTTCGGGTTGACGAATGCTCCTGCAACCTTCATGAGGTTTGTGGATGATGTCTTGTAGCCATTCACCAACTCATTTGTAGTGGTATACTTGGATGACATCCTGATCTTTAGCTAGAGTTGGGAAGAGCACCTCCACTACATTCGACATGTTCTCCAAAACATGCGGCAACACAAGTTGTGTGCCAATTTGGAGAAATACACTTTTGGTATGACCCAGGTTCAGTATTTGGGATACATTATTGATGAACGGGAGGTGCATGTGGATCTAGCCAAGATCCAAGTAATTCGAAATTGGCCATCCCCACCACTCTGATAGAGCTCTAAAGCTTTTTGGGTCTTGCCAATTTCTACCACAGGTTCATTTTGTGATTCTCTCATATCACTTGGCCCTTGAGTCAAGTCACCAAGGGAGGAGCGAAAGAAAAATTCTTTTGGTCTGAATCTCAACAGAAGGAATTCACAGAGTTGAAACATTGCCTCTCCTCTACACTAGTGCTCACTTTACCAAACTTGCAATAGCCATTTGAGATCGAGACAGATGCCTATGACTGTGCTATTGGGGCAGTCCCTACTCAACAGTGGCATATCACAGTGAGACACTTTCAGACGCAGTCTAGAAGTATCCCACTTATGACAAAGAGATGTATTCCATTGTGAAAATCTTCCAATAATTGAAGCATTACATTTTGGGGAAGGAAACGGGCATCCCACATACCACTGACCCCTGCAATTCATACAGACGCAAGGGAAGATGTTGAATGATTGCCATCAGAAGTGGTCCACATACCTGCAATGGTTTCATTTGAATATCAAGTATAAGAAGGGCAACACCAATAATGTTGTAGACTGCCTCAGCCAACCACTAATCATGGCGTTAACCACCGTGCTCAACTCTTGTGGGCATGAGACTTTTGATTGGATACTTCTCTACAAAAGTGGCCTAGAATTTGACCACACATACCAGATGCTCTTGGAGGGCCAACAAGTTATAGATTTTCAAATCTAGTATGCCTTGCTATGGCACCTGGGACACCTTTGTGTTCCTTTAAGCGAGCATGCCAAGATGATTTGGGAAGTGCACTACAGTCGAGCCGCTGGGAATTTCATGGTCGAGAAAATGATGGTAGTACTGCAAAAGTATTTCTATTGGCCCAATCTTCGACAGAATGTCAGGAAGTATATCAGATCCTCCACTGCCTGCGCCATTTCCAAACTGACCATCATGAAGCAAGGCCTCTATACTCTGTTGCCTACCCCTAGTCGACTGTGGGAATCCATCTCCATGGATTACACGTCGAGCCTTCCTTCTAATAAGCATGGAAACGATTATGTTTTTGTGGTCGTCGACAAATTCTCGAAGATGACCATTATGGCGGCCTGCAATAAGAATATCACAGTAAAAGCCATTGCTAAACTATTCTTTGAAAGAGTTTGGGTACACTTTGGGATCCCACAGTCTATCATCTCAGATCAGGACAGGAGGTTCCTCAGTGCATTTTGGTCCAGTCTCTAGTTGATGCTGGACACCAAACTCACTAAGTCCACAAATTTCCATCCCCAAACTGATGGCAAAACAGAGGTCATCAACAAGATGATCGTACACATTCTGTGAATGTACAACTCAAAGAATCCACGCACATGGGATGAGAGCCTCCCCTATGTCCAATATAGCTATAACTGGTCTCTCCACGACTCGATTGGCCACATCCCTTTACAGGTGGGCTTGGGATTCCATCCACTATGTCCAAATGATGTGGCCATACCATTTGCAACTACTCAGGTAGGTTCGCCTCATGTCTAGTCGTAAGCTGATAAGGAAAACAACCTCATTGAGCACATCCAACATATCCGCCAACACGTCCATGACATTATAGAGAAATCAAATGCCAAGTACAAGCAACGACATGATTACCATGGGGTGCCACACAGGTTTCAGGTGGGTCACAAATTCTGGTTGCATTTGCAGAAGGAACCCCTTACCGGAGCCGATCGCAAACTCAGACCACTCCAATATGGTCCTTACACCATTACTAAGGCTATGGGAGACTGTTAAACACACACATGGCAGCAAGATAATATGAAAGATAAAACATGAGAGTACAATTTTTATTAACAAAACATATACATTTATAGAACATGGTTTGACCGTTGGGTACCACATCCCAAGGTCTCTTGGACTTCCTTAGTCTATTTTGCTTCCACACTAACCCATAGAGGATTAGGTGTCCAACATTCCCCCCCTTAATCTGAAGGGTTATGTATGTGATATGATATTCACCCTATGAGTGACATCAGTTAAAGATTTATTAAACTAGGGTATTACAGACTCATGTGCTGGTGTGTGTTCTGTGTTATTGAAACAATGGATCAAATAGATTGCCAATACACAGACAATAAAATGGAAAGACAGCAGAGAAATACAACAAGAAATACAAAGACACAAACAATTTTAATAAGGAGTTCACCCTATTCTCCAGGGCTACGTCTCCAGTCCAACTTCAGTGGTGGCCTTGTTTTATTGTGTCTTTAAGTAGAGAAATTACAATACAGGGACTCAATATGAGTTCTCCTGAAGCAGATTCTGCTTGGCAGGGTGGTTCTTGGATTCCCCAAGCCACTTGGAGTACACAGACTCTTCTTCTTCCTAACAGCTCTATGACCTCTTGGTCTACAATGGAAAGAGCCAAATGTGATGCTCAGTCCGGACAGATTCCTCTATGGGAAGGCTTGAATATTCAAGCTCTCTGGTGCTCGACGCTGCCTATGGTTAGCTCAACCCTCTATCTCTTTTGCTTAGCTTTACTGTTCTCTGTGTTCAGTCCTCTTCTCAGGGTTCACTGTTTACTTCTTCGTCTCTCGACTTCTGTCTCTTATTTATTGATTTGTCTATCTCTGTTCATGGCTTTAGCCATTCGATCCCTATGCCTATTCACTTCCTCTTCCACCTGTGCTGATTCACCTTCTGCAGCTACGCTTGGAGTTCCCTGTGTTTGGTGTCATCATGAACGCTCAAGGAGTGGCCACTTGTCCTCCTCTAAATGGTGCCAGCATGCTTCGTCGATTCATTTCTTCAGTTACGCCACGAATGTGTTCTTCCTCCACCATGGAAGTCAAACGGATTCCAAATCTCTTCAAACGCGGCTTAATTCCCTGTCGATTCTTCTTCTTTCCATCAGGTGCAATCTCAGCCATCCGATCTGAGCCCTCTAGATCTGACGTCATACGCACGTTTCGCGCGGTTGACTTGCTTGACCGATAGCACACAATCAACGATGGTTTTCTCTCATGTCTGCCTGCCACGCATCGATCGGTGTATGGAATTTCTCTGCTCCTATCCAAAACCTCATACCATTCACAGGTGCCCTGATCAATACCACCGGTTTTCTAGTGCGCGGGCCCACCTTCGTACATTAGCATTTTTCGCTTTTTCTGCCCGCGGTTTCCTAGCTCCCGATGTGACCGAGTGCTCGGGCTTCCCCTTCAGGACCCTGTTCGCTTAGCGATGCGTGATTAGCACTAATTGCGCATCAAAAGCCTCATCCTTTTCCCATTCCGGGGCTCCCAAGGGCTACCTTGGCCTCCTGCGCGGTCTCCATGGGCCTCAGTCAGTGCGCTTTGACCGAGGTCCTCGTCATTCCATGTTGGCTGCCATGGCCACTAGTTCAGGGTGTTTTTGATACTATTTTGGATTTCTTTAGAGATTTGTTTGACTTGATTCAGTCATGGTTCTCAACAGTCTTTCTATGGATCCAATTCGGATCATGACCTCCCTACTGAAAAACTTTTGGACCACCAAAAGTTGGTTTTCAAGCATAGACTAAGTGAGGATATTGTTTCTTCACTTGTCCAATCTCAATCCACTTTGCGCTGCTCGGCTTTGAACCTTTGAGCCCAATCATGAGGTACTCAACTTCTCCCCTATGCGTTGTCCTCACCTTCCTATCCAGCACTGTGTCTTCCTACAACTCATTGAGGTATTTAGGTAGCAGGTCTCAATAGAAGGCAATTGACTTTGCTCTTCAGGGTCCTCAACCATTGAAGGTTCAAACAATCTCAAACATTTTGCATTTACGACTGAGTAGATGTGCATGTAAGCTGGTAGATCAAGGTGAAAACATTTTCACCAATCTTCTCAAGTACTCTAAAAGGTCCATACCTGATAAGCTTTAGCTTTTTACCTTCACCTTGCATCCTGTCCTTGCTGATATATAGCCAGACTTGGTCTCCAACTTGAAAACTATGCTCCATCCAATGCTTATCATGCCTAGCCTTGTACTTGACCTAGCTCTTTTCTAGCTGTTCCTGTACTACCTGATGGATCTCCTATATCTGTTCAATGAACCTATTTTCCTTGTCCACATAATTGTGTCCATCAACCATGGTATCTTTACCAAAGACAAAATCCAAAGGAGACCTTGGTGTGAAACCAAAGCAGGTCTCAAAAGGAGATCTCTGTGTAGAAGAGTGTTTGGCTCTGTTGTAAGAATGTTGCACATAACACAAGTGTTCATCCCAAAGCTTAGGATGTTTATTGCAATAACCTCTCAGTAATTGATCACAGTCCTATTTACTACTTCTGTCTGGCCGTCTGTTTGTGGATGAAAAGCTATGCTTTTCTTTAATTTTGTAGTCCGTCAATTCCCACAGACTAGACCAAAACTTCCCCACAAATCGGGTGTCTCAATTAGATACAATGGAAGTGGGTAATCCAAAATAAACCCATACATGTTTAAAGAACAATTTGCAGTCTGTTCAGCTGTGATCTATTTACCACAAGGTATCAAAATACACATTTTGTTGAACCTATCCACAACAACATATAGATAATCATGACCTTTCCTAGATTTAGGCAGTCCTCCAACAAAATCCATGGAAACACTTTCCCAACGGTGAGAAGGAATTGGCAATGGAGTGTACAAGCCTAGTTTTCTATTGCTGGGCTTGCTTTTAGCACACATAGCACTCCCTCTTACATATCTAGAAACCGTCTCATTCATTTTCGGCCAATAGTAGAATCTTTGCAGCTGTGCAACTATTTTGCTTACCCCAAAGTGACCTGATATCAGAGAAGTATGTGCTTCCCTAATTATCTTTATCCTCTCAATTTGTGGAATGCAGAGTTTCCCACAATGGTATAAGAGTCGGTCCTTTATATGATAGTCCAATTCTTCTACTCTTTTGCCTTGACTCAAAGTTGCATATACATCTTTAAAATCCATATCCTGAGCATATTGTTCTATGTAGCTTTCATGTAGCACAGAATTATGCTTAAGTATGGTAGATGCATTTATAATGGGTCTAGATAACATGTCTGCAACCTTGTTATGTATGCCTTTTTTATATCTGATGACTAAGTGAAACTGTTGTAGAAAACCCATCCATCTGTAATGTCTTGATTGCTGCAACTTAGTTTGGGAGTGTAGATATTGAAGTGGCTGATGATCAGTATGTATTACTGTCTCTTTGCCCATTAAGTAATGTTTCCACTTTTTCACACTCTTAACTAATGCATACAATTCTTTATCATATGTAGGATAGTTAACTACTGCAGGATCAAAAGTCTCAGAATGATAACATATGGGTTTGCCATGCTGCGTCAACACTACTCCCATGGCATAGTCACTGGCATCAGTTTGGATCTCAAATGGTCTTTGTAAATCTGGCAGTGCTAGTATAGGTGTTGTACTAATTTTCTCTTTCAAGGTGTTGAAGGCTTTCTGATGTTTGCCTCCCCACTGAAACACCTTATTCAATCCTGTTAAAGCATGTAAGGGAGCTACAATCGAGGAGAAGTTAGAAATGAACTTCCTCCAATATTGTGCTACTCCTAAGAAGCTTCTCGCTTCTATAGTAGACCTGGGTTTAGGCCAGTGCCCAATGACTTCCACTTTAGAGGGATCTATTTTCAATTCACCTCCCCCTACTATATGACCCAAGTAGTTTAGAGATGTTTTTCCAAATTCACATTTTGAGAGTTGAACATAAAGCTTTTCTATTTTCGAAACATCCAATGTCTGCTTAACATGATTTAAATGCTCTTCCCATGTTTTACTAAAAACCAGAATTTCATCCAGATACACAATAACAAAATCATCAAGAAAAGGTCTGAGTACATCATTCATTAATCTGATGAAAGTAGCAGGAGCATTAGTTAAGCCAAAAGGCATAACTAGCCATTCATACAATCCCTGCTTTGTTTTGAAAGTAGTCTTCCATGCATCTTGCTCTGCAACTCTGACCTAATGGTATCCACTGTGCAAATCTAGCTTGGTGAAGTAAACAACTTCCTTTAATTGATCTAGAAGATCATCTATGCGAGGAAGGGGATAACGGTTTTTGATTGTTATCTTATTCAGTGCTCGGTAATCTATGCACATTCTCCATGAGCCATCTTTCTTTCTCACCAAAACGATTGGTGATCCACATGGTGATGTGTTAGGCCCGATGAAGCCCTTATCAAGCAAATCCTGCACCTGCTTCTTGATTTCAACATTCTCTAAAGTAGACAACCTGTACATCCCCAATGTTAGGCAATGGAACATCTTGCTGCAAAATAATATCATGTACTATTCCCTTTTTGGGTGGCAGACCTTTAGGTTCTTGACACAAGACATCATACTCTAAAACAACATTTTCTATATTAGCTTGCTGTTCAACATTACAGCCCTCAAATACATTGGTTTTATCAGGTTTATTTTCCTTTACAGTCATCAGTAAGAATTGTTTGCATGAATTAATCATTATTTTCATCTATCTTGAGTTTATGAGAGTATAATTATTCTTGAGCTTATGAGCTCTTACAAAGTATTCGATATCATCTTTAACCAGTAGATACTTGTTCTCAGCTCTATAGAAAATAACATTTCTATCATACAAGTAAGGACTTCCTAAAACAATTCCACATATATCCAAAGGAATTATGTCTAACTCAACCTTATCTACAAATGCTGACTCAAAAGAAAACTTGAGTTTGCACTGTCTAGTCACTTGTAGTTGTGCTTTATTATTCAACCATCCTAATGGGTATGGTTTCTTGTGAGGTGTAGTTGCTAATCCCAAATTCTTTACAATTGCTTCAGAAATCAAATTTACTTGAGAGCCACTATCAAACAAAGTATCAATCTTTTTATTTTTGGAAATAACTCGAATATGGAAAAGCTCATGTCTTTTTCTCTCATTTTCTTTGTCAATAACAGATTGAGCAGAATTACTAGTAGATGCTTCAGAATTCTTACCTTTTATATCTGTGGCTGCTATAGTTGTTTCATCTCCCGAATCTGACCCCAAATCTCTCTGAATAGTTGCAGCTGTCTTCTTCTTCTTGCCCTCAGACTTCTTAGGTCTCAGCTCTAGATGCAGAATACAACAATGCTCATCATCATGCCCCTCCCTTTTACAGTGAGTGCATGAAGCTTTGGCTTTCTGTGCAGTGTTAGCCTTCCTTTCTTTCCACTTCTATTTTCTTTTCTCCTTGCTCTTGCTTACAGTGGGTTGGGATGGTCCCCCAACTTCTAGATTTCCATTCTTTCCTCTAGCCTCTAGATGAGTAGCTTGTACAAATACCTCATTTATACTAGTGGGATTAAACATGAGGATGGTATGCCTCATGTAGCTGTGTAGACCACCAATGTACTTCAAAAGAGTCTCTGGTGAGTCTAGTGAGATACCCAACGTCAATGCTCTCTTTCTGAACTCTTGAGTATACCCTTGTACACTTTGCCCCTTCAACTACCGAAGAATTTGCCAACTCATCATGGCTTGTTGCATGTAGGCCAATGGATAGAACTACTTTTTGATTGCAGAAACAAAGTCACTCCAGACAGATATGGTCTTGCCATGTCTTTTCATATCAACTTGGGTTCTACCTTCCCACCAAACCAAGGTAGTGCCTCCTAGGCGTAGGCTTGCCATCTAAATCTTACTCTTGTCTGAGTTTATGTTCTATACCCTGCAATACACATCAATTTGTCTAATCCAATTGTCCAATTTTTCAGCATTTAGCTCTCCATCATATATAGGCAAATCAAATTTAACATCTAGCTTAATCAAAGATGCTTTCTTATTATGTATAGGGCTATTAGGAGGTGTGAGAAAGTTTTCCTCTTTCCCCTTTCCTTTGGAGTTGTCATGGAAGTGAGACTCATCTTCTTCTTTCTCTTGCTTAGAGCCTGATGCATCTTCCACCTTTTGCTTTCTAAAGTCTCCATACATTTCTTCAACCATAGACTTTATAGCTAGGAAACTCTCTATGAATTGAGGGTCTGGCCCCATAGAACTTTCTTCTGACATGGTCTTTCGAGGATATAATCTCCCAATTTCAGGATTAGTTTCCATCAACTCTCCTCCTAATTTGAGCTTTGATCTTGTGAGCATTCACAGCTATACCAACACAAGCTTTTCTAACCTTACAACCTAGAGCTCTGATACCACTTGATCTGATATTCCCCCTATGAGTGACATCAGTTAAAGATTTACTAAACTAGGGTATTACAAACTCATGTGCTGGTGTGTGTTCTATGTTATTGAAACAACAGATCGATCAGATTGCCAATACACAGACAATAAAATGGAAAGACAGTAGAGAAATACAGTAAGAAACACAAAGACACAAAATTTTTTAATAAGGAGTTCACCCTATTCTCTAGGGCTATGTCTCTGGTCCAGCTTCAGTGGTGGCCTTGTTTTATTGTGTCTTTAAGCAGAGAAATTACAATACAAGGACTCAATATGAGTTCTCCTGAAGCAGATTTTGCTTGGCAAAGGTGGTTCTTGGATTCCCCAAGCCACTTGGAGTACACAGACTCTTCTTCTTCCTACTAGTTCTGTGACCTCTTGGTCTATAGTGGAAAGAGCCAAATGTGATGCTCAGTTCAAACAAATTCCTCTATGGGAAGGCTTGAATCTTCAAGCTCTCTGGTGCTTGATGCTACCTATGGTCATCTCGGCCCTCTGTCTCTTCTACTTACCTTTACTGTTCTCTATGTTCAGTCCTCCTCTTAGGGTTCACTGTTCACTTCTTCGTCTCTCGACTTCTGTCTCTTCTTTATTGATTCGATTGTCTCTATTCATGGCTTTAGCCATTCGATCCCTATGCCTGTTCAGTTCCTCTTCCGTCTGTGCCGATTCACCTTCCGCAGCTGCGCTTGGACTTCCTTGTGTTTGGCGTCATCATGAACGCTTAGGGAGTGGCCACTTGTCCTCCTCTAAATGGCGCCAACATGCTTCGTCGGTTCGTTTCTTCAGTTACGCCGTGGATGCATTCTTCCTCCACCGTGGCGGTCAAACGGATTCCAAATATTTTAAAACGTGGTTTAATTCCCTATCAATTCCACTTCTTTCCATCGGGTGCAATCTTAGTCGTTCGATCTGAGCCCTCCAAATCCGACATCATATGCATGTTTCGTGCGGTTGACTTGCTCAACCAATAGCGCGCGACCAATGAAGGTTTTCTCTCACCTTTGCCTGCCACGCGTCGATTGGTGTATGGAATTGCTCCGCTCCTGTCCAAAACCTCTTACCATTCACGGGCGCCCTAAGCAATACCTCCGGTTTTCTAGTGCATGGGTCCTGCCTTCGTACGTTAGCGTTTTTCGATTTTTCTGTCTACGGTTTCCTGGCTCCCGATGTGACCAAGTGCTTGGGCTTGCCCTTCAGGGCCCTGTTTGCCTAGATTGCACATCAAAAACCTCATCCTTTTCCCATTTCGGGGCTCCCGGGGGCTACCTTGGCCTCCTGCATAGTCTCCATGGGCCTCGGTCAGCGCGCTTTGACTGAGGTCCTCATCGTTCCACGTCGGCTGCCATGGCCACTAGTTCAGGGTGTTTTTGATACTGTTTTGGATTTATTTAGAGATTTGTTCGACCTGATTCAGTCATGGTTCTCGACAGTATTTCTATGGTTCCAATTCAGATCAGTATGAGTCTAAGAAGAGAGCTGTAATAGAAAATGTGCAAAAAAATGCATGGCAGCACTAGGCTGAATGTGCTCTCTGAAATGTTGGTTTAAAGGGTGGTGGTTTAATGATGACCACCAACACTGGAATGCTTAGTGCAGTTCCCATAACTCTTCCAAAAATGGCAAGAAGCTGCGTCTTCTGTTAGAGGAAGTGCTCCTATTGTTTTGAAGAGGGAAACCTTCAACCATGAAAGGGAGGTCTCACCCCACATAAAGGGAGAACTTCAACCTGAAAAGGGAAGTATCAACCTGTGATGGTTTAAGGATGACCAACAACTCTAGAATGCTTAATGCAATTCCTGGAACTCTTCCAAAACTGGCAAGAAGCTGAAATCTTATGCTAGAGGAAGTGTCCCCAATTCTATTCCTGGAATTCTTTCGAAGCTGACAAGAAGCTGAAGTCTTCTGCTAGATGAAGTGTCCCAGATTCTTTGAATAGGCATTACGAAATGAAGGCATGATCAGGGGCATCTTTGTCTGTGGCTGCAACTCTGAAACTTGTGTGGCAGGTTGTGGCTCAAGCTTGCTTGATGTGACTTTGAAGCTTGTAGATGACCATCATTTCCCCCCTTGTCAGATACAAGGTGAGATGATGGAGAAAACTCAACTACAAGACCGTCCTATACTCTGGAACAAGTTCTGACATGTGATTGGAATATCTTCTTGGCTGTTGATGCCCATTTCCAAGAAGCGATCCATCTAAGATGAATCTTTTTTCTTGCAGGACATTTGTTTCTGAAGCATCTGTGTGAAGAATGGGTTGTTTTATGACAGTGCTTACATGGATGAAAATCAAAACAGTGATCTTTCAAATGGCCAACTCGGTCATAGTGCTGGAATTTCACAATCTATTGTTGTTGCTATGGAAGAGGAGTAGAATCTGGAACAGCTGGAGGTGAACTGTCAAGAAGGAATCCAACACTCTGAAATTGGATTGGTTTGGAGTAGTCTAGAATATGAAAGGACACACCCTTATCATATCCAAGGGCGGTTTTGTGCTTGTTGTGGACAAGCTCTTCCCAAGGTTTGATGATGGGCTTGGGAAGTGCAAGCTGAACTTCTGCGTCTCCATGCAATTTTACTACTTCATTGGGCACTAGATCTAAATCAACTTGCTGCTTATGGGAGTCTGTTTCAATTTTCTGAACAAAAACATGTTCATAATGACGACTCCTCTATTTTAATTCTTCTTGCTGAAGCTGAGACTCCAGTTGCAAAAATTCAATGTTTTCTTGTACATTTTTCAAACACATTTGAATGTCTGCGACAATGGCTTTATCAATCATAATTGTATTGTCCATAGTAGAATGTATTAGAGTATTCAGTAATTCTAATACAACACCCATTCTATCCATTTCACAATAATATCACTGCAAAAAAATTGATTGGTGTACAACTTTGTCTTCAAAAAATCTTCAAGTATGTAGGCTCTCAATATACCTCCATATACCATGCAATTTCATACCATATGACATATTTTTTGCCATGAACATATTCTGTGCAAAATTACACAGAAAAACATCTTAGCCAACAAATTGTAATAAAGAAGTAGCTAGGAAGTAGAGAACCTGGTTACACAATGAGATCTCTTAAAAAATCTAAATCAATACATGACAACCCAAGCATTAGCAGAAGTCATAACACTTGTCTTATAACTTGAATATCTATGTATTTCAACAGCGAGACTTGAATTTCAAAACCCCTTCAAATAGGAAGACGAGTGTGAACTTCTAAGAATGGACAGTTGAAGGATACAACATTGCTTTGAGTCTGTTCAAAGCTTGAAGTCAAGAACATAAAGAATTTCATTCCATTTTAGTCACCAGAGACTTGATATTACACCTTCTATCTTCATCATCACTGTATACATAATTGCAATCCTTGATTGCTAATCTATAACACATCTTTCAAGTTTCTACAATAAATATCAACCTTAACTTGAGCATAAGAAGTTTCAAACCAAAGAATTCTTCAGGCTGCCTGTATAATAGGATCAAGAGAATATCTGGAATCTCCTCTACGACAATATTTTGAGGAGATTTTGCATCTACCATGTAGACTTTGCGGGCGATAGTAAGCCGAGTGCCTACTCATGTAGGTAGAAAACAACGTAAGCAAAAGGGTCTGAAGGTTGCTACACAGCTTCCCACTATTACCTCACTCACAAAATATAAGCTTAGTTCACAAAAAGGCCGAACGAAGTCCTTTTATGTAAATCGAATCACGCTTAGTTCACAAAAAGGCTGAACGAAGTCCTATGTCAAAATAATCCCACGTTGTTCACAAAAAAGCCGAACGAAGTCCTTCTATGTGAAAAGAATCCCTCTAAGTTCACAAAAATCCCCAGTGCTGTAAGTTTTAGAAGCACCTATATACTTGAATCTCGGAGATTGTGATCACAGAGTCGCATTAAACTCTAATAGGCATAGGGATTTTGCATCACGGTTTCATTCAAACCCTAATTGCCAGAGTATTATGTTGGCATTTTGTCCTTTGTCGACAAAGATCAGCTTGAGCCAGGGTGCATCGTCCTTATGCACAATAAGGTTCTCTTTGTGGTCAATCTTCTGCAAGATGAAGTGGACCCAATGGTTTATGTGGGTGATTGACAAAACTATAACACAAAACCCATCATCTAGAAAGTTCAGTGACAGAATTGAAAATATTTATTGGCAATAGCAGCCACACCACTATTTATTTATTAGATCCATGGATGTCGACCTGCACCAGAAACAATAACTTTGTCCTTGACTCCACTGCTCCTTTCAAGTTCAAAGACTAATAAAACCTAGCGATCATAGCACCACGAAAAACCTTGATAGATGCTCGATTTGCTTCTCTGCAGAGAAATATCCAGGCGACACGGGAACTGGTCCTTTGTGAGTAGACAAGAGCACATTCAGTTCAGAACACAATTTCTTTATACCACATCAAACACAACTTTCATTAATAGTAGCAAAAGCCCAATATTTTAGATGCAATCCCGTTCAACAGAGGTTGTGTTGGGTTTTTGTAGGAATGGAAGTTGGCCGAATATAGAGCCTTTGGTGCAGCCTGACATATATGTATATATTTTTGACATCCACTGTTACAATGCTCAACAGAGACTCTGACAGAGCCAGATGTGCATAGGGATGGAAAAAAGGTAAGTATTATAACACATAAGAATCTGAAGCACTGAGAGAATTATAATGCATAAGAATCTGAAGCACAGAGAGAATGTAGTGAAACATTAGGGGAATAATGCCAAAAATAAAACTCTGCAATCTGACAAGCATTCAGGGAAAAGAAATTGATATGTCAGCAGTCTTAGGAGAAAATGGCAGGGCAGAAACTCTAACACATAAACGCATAGTGATGAAGAAAAACTGACAAGTAGTGGTTGAGAAATGCACAATCCAATGCAACACACGCTAGTCAAGGACTGCTTCAATGCTCAAAAGATAGTCTCACAGGAACTCAAAGTTGTAGAAAATTCAACGCTCATAGAGATGGTATCCACGATATCAGTACTTAGAGCGTAGTTGTTGGGTATCCATGGTTCAGGGTATTGAAATCCAAGAGTAAACCGTTAAATGAAATGGCAGTAGTGTTCACATAGCCTTTGGAAATTTCTAATAGTGGAGAAGGATTACGGTGCAAAATTACCAGACTATATTACTCAAAACTCAACGCACAAAAATTGATTACGTTTGAGTTTTAACACAGTATTCCAGGGGTTCCACCCACTAAATGACTCATGGCTCAATGTCCATGTCACTCAAACAATTCATCGTTGCATAACACGAAGGATTCACAACTTCATCGCTACATTCTTTGAAGCCTGATAGCATTTAATGGATATAATATACATTCAACCAATGCACTAATAGACTAAAAATTTGCGCAAAGGATATGAGTTGATGCACAGAGAATGAGGATTAAGTTTGTACATTGTCTGAGAAATGAAAGGACTGAGTATAGAGTGTAGATTTTTAATTATTGCAAGTGCTCAGGGGAATTGATATGGCACCGTTGGTCTCTCTTAGAGCTACTACAGAACTAGGTAGGAAATCGCGACTACAATATAGCTGACAAGATTCACTATGAGGTAAATGTAACATTTTTGTAGGAGCGACAGTGCAAAAGGCAGAGAGGACAACTAAAATAGGGTACAATGCCAGAGTACATTCAGTTTAAAGAAGACCACACAACTAATGGTGGGAGAAGGCCACACATCATGGCTCTGATAGCATGTTAAACATACACATGGCAGCAAGATAATATGAAAGATAAAACATGAGAGTACAATTTTTATTAACAAAACATATACATTTATAGTACATGGTTTGACCATTGGGTTCCACATCCTAAGGTCTCCTGGACTTCCTTAGTCTATTTTGCTTCCACACTAACCCATAGAGGATTAGGTGTCCAACAGAGACAATTCATTTGAGCTCAACATTCCCCCATTCCTTGGTCTGCAAACGGTGTTCAATGTGGACTGCCTTCGACCATACATCCCACCATTGTTGGACACATCAAACATTGCAGAATAGCTATTAGGCGCGAGATCCCCCAAGGAAAGTCTTGGGGCTTAGAGCCCAGATTTTGGTCAAAGATTGTAATTCCGATGTAAAGACTCTGCATTTTGTGGGTGCAGAGTGCATAGTTGGTTAAGGAGTCTAGGGTTGTCCACCCTTAATTCTGTTATTGTAATGTCAGTTGTAGAGATCTACTCATGGTCCGCAGGCCATGGGATTATATAAATAGAGCAAGGCTCTAAGTAGCTAAGATAGTCAAGATGACAAGGATGAAGAATTTAGTCTTATTTGAAGCGTAAAGTTTAGTTTCGAGTCGTAGAGTAGGAGAAGGCTCTGTAGCTAAGTGTGCAGAGGCCTAGTCATCCGCAGCTAAGTGCACGAAACCCTGCAGCTGAGTGCACAGGGTGAGTCGAGTCTATAACAGTTGGAAGTATTAATAAAGAGAAGTTTCATATCATTTTTGTGTATCTATTTCCTATTTTATGGATTGGATATCTTAGGTATAAATTGCACTTCTATGGTTTATATGTTGTGTGAATATATATAACTGTTATTGATTAAGTGAACGCAGATAGAATATCTGTTTATGTGAAGTTAACTAAGATATTTTAAGAATATAAGTAAGATACGCAGTGTAGTTTTGAGAAATAGTGCAGTTCGCTGCCATAGCAGTGCAAAGCATATTAGCCCTTAGTTAGGGCTGCGTGAAAGATGATTGTAACATATCGCGAAGGCACTGAAGGTTGGAACAGTGCACAAAGTGACCTGCGCAAAGGCAGGCATAGTTGGACTAAAACGACATCTTAGACATCTCGAGGGTGTGGAAACTTGGTGCCAGCATCCCCCCATACTGCTTCAGGTGAGACTTCAGTCCGCACTCCGCAGGCTGATGCCGAAAGGGCCAGTAGTGTAGGGATTTGTTTGACTAAATAACTCTGAACTTGGGTTAAGCCCCCATAAGCCAACAAATGGTTCCGTTGCCAGGACCGGAATCTACATAGAGATGTCTGATGTCATATCATTGGAATCCAACTAAGAAAGAAATTGAAGGCTAGTTGGACAGAAGAATTCACAAGTTCGTGGTGCAGGAGAACAGAAACCCGTGACTGTCAAAAGAAGAGTGGATAGACAGTTACCTGTACATGGAGATCCACAAGATTTTCTTCGCGTCCTTCCCTACTGAGCTATACGAGTGGATCGCGAAGCTAGTAGATAACCAGGGAAGGTGGAAGCTTGACGGTCCTATTGTGTGGACCCAAGAGTTAGTACGAAGGTTGGAAGCATTGGAGGATAAGATTGTGTGCACCGTTGGTCATTGGCTTAATCAAATTATAGGAGGATTCATTACCGAGTTCGTGGTCGACACCCCAGTTAGCTACAACGAGGCAGAGTGACACTTTAGCAAAGGACCATGAGATAAGTATGTAAAGTCTTTGAATACTTGGATTAAAATGCTATTGTGCGAAAAGAGGGTTATGTAGTTACCTTGATGTTCAAGGCTACGCGACGTGGAAAAACTTACAGGAACGAAGGAAATAAGGGACCAGAAAATAGCCCCTTGATTTCACCTCTATGAGGGATGTGGAAGATCTCGCGAAGGTCTCTCCATGAAGTGCTATCCATTTGATAAGGAAAATAATTCCACATATACCACCTCCACCCACACCGCCACCAGCTTCACTACCATCACCTCCATCTTCACCCGTACCACCTCCACCACCACCGCGATTCAATATGGCAAGCACAGTGAAGTTGCCTATGTTCAAAGGTTTGGGAAATGAGGATCTGGACCAATTCTGGTTCGTTATAAGGGATGTATGGGAATCACAAGGAGTTACAGATGACAATATAAAGAAAGCGACACTAATTAGGGCCCTGTAGGACCGCACACTAACTTGGTATATTAAGCACTCCAATGATAATCCAAATGTAGGAATTGTGAACATCCAAGTGGCGCTAAATAGAGAATTTAGCAGGCCTAAGTCTAAAGCGTAGTTGATCGTTGGATTTAAAGAAATAATGATGCTACCAGGTGAGACACCTTAGGAGCTGATTCAGAGGCTGAAATGTACGATTCACGAAGCCAATATGAATCTAACAAATGGACAACATCGCGAGTGGTTTTTAGCTTCGCTACTACCACATTTAAGGAGTGCAATATCGCAGCAGAAGATAACAACTCAGGCAGAAGCTTTGGAGATTTCCATGAGGCTTCACAAGACTTCAATGCAGGATCCTAATTTGGGAGTTCGGCAGATCCATACGCAGCTAAAGAATCTGTGCCTTGAGATGCAGAGTTTGAAACAAGACAGGGCGGTTTGACCAGAAATGCGCGAAGAAGTGTGGTGCGTAAAATGCAAGAGCCAAGGTCATGACAAAGACCATTGCCCAGTTTTTACAAATTACCTTGTAGAAGGAGGACTGATGCCTTTAAGGTTAGAAGCTCAAGCAGGACCTAGTGCGGTGCCTGCTTTGTGGTGTGCGATCTGTCAAATAGTTGGAAAACATGCCACAGACAATTGTCACTTGTTACAGAAGTATATGCAAAATTCGCAACAATTGTTTTTCAACTTTTCTAGGTCAGTGGGACATGTTAGCGCACTTGCAAAATCTATGAGTTGATGATGGATAGAACTTCGACCTACAAAGTTCAGGCCGAAACGCGGCCCCTTGACCAAAATGCAGGAATGGCATGAATAAGATTTTAGGGGCGCAGACGAGGTCGAGGTCGAGGAGGACCTGGAAGAAGTCGTGGACAATTGATTTATTACAATTGCGAAGGGCCAGGACATTATGCCCACGATTGTATGAATCCAACACGCCCGTCATGTTTGTATTGCACATTGTTTGATCATGAGCCAGGAGATTGTCCTACACTGATAGCTAGGATACACAACAAAGGATTGCTACTGCCTCCCCCGACTCAGAACCTGTAGATGATGAGGTCTGAGCCGCACGAGGAAGATCTGAATGTGAACATTGTGCTCCGAAGTGGGATCGCGATGGGAGATGACAAAGGAAAACAACTAGAATATAGTACTTGGGTTCGCAAAGCTATGACAAAGGAAGCTGAGTTTTATTTGGAGTGCACTCAGGAAACCTTTATGGAAGCTAAGAAGAGCTTCGCTGATGCCTCCACTTTAGGAAGCAGAGACAAACTGGAGCTGGAAATGGACTCCTCTATGCTCACAACATTCCTAGAAACCTGTATGAAGTTACTATGTGATAATAAGGCTATGAAAGGATTACAGGAACTCATCAACAGATGCGCTAGGACTGTCCCAGGAGAACTGCGCATAGTTCGGAAGATTGGAAAACACAAGACAAGGATGGGACGAGAAATGAGGCTAACCACATAGATCGGATAATATGAAATGGATCAAGTCATCCTGGATTTGGGATTGGATGCAAATGTTCTGCCAAAATAGACATAGGAGCGAATGGGAAGACCTACACCGTAGTGGTCTCCAATTCAGCTGAGGATGGCGAACCAACAAAAAATAATACCCATGGGGTGATTTCAGGGAATAACTATGGATATTGAGGGAGCAAGCACGCTGGTTGATTTCGAAGTGATAGATATTGTTGATGACAACAATCCCTACCCCGCGCTCCTAGGAATTGACTGGGCCACTGACATGAACGGGGTAATCAATCTGAAGAAGCAAAAGATTATTTTTGAGAAGAAGTCACTACGCGTAATTATACCCCTGGACCTTGTTGAAGGATCACGCTATACGGAACCAGTTCATGACTATGAGAATGATGATGATTTATACTGCATCTATAAAATAACAGCACGAGACCAAGACTGGGTAAATCCCACCACAGATGGGCGGATTTTATGGGAGCGCGAGAGCTCTTGTACCTCAGATTCTGATGAAGAAATAGAGTGATGGCAGAATAGGTTACATGAGGTAACTACATTGAATTACAATATGATGACCAGGTCACTGCACTGTGTGTCGACAGAAGTAAGAGATATTCCTACTTATGATGGACTGAATGAGGTAGATACTTTCTTGGATAAATTTGAAAGGGAGGTGAAGGAAAAGCAAAGCTTCCAGGCCTTGGACTGGGTACTGCATGCTACACCCACGAGAAGGTGGGGTATGCACAAAGAAAGCTTTGATGATTGGTGCGAATGTAGGAGAATGATGCGCAAATGATTTGGGAAGCCTAGGGTGTGACTGATAGACAAGTATGATGGGCAGAATGATCTGCGCGTGCATCTGGCCAAGTGGACGTAGGCCGTTGGAGAAAAGCCACAACCTGAGTGGATGCACCTGTTCTGTCATACATTGGATGTTATACCAATGAATTGGTATATAGAAACAGATCACCATGGGACAGGTGAATGGGACCTCTTGCGCGAAGAGTTCATGATGACCTTCAGTTTTGAGGATGGGTGGTGTTGTCCCTTAAGAAACCAATTTCCTAGCTGTGTAGAAATTGTGCTTAAGACATTAATTTTTATTATGCATGTCACTTATTTGTATTATGTATCCTCATGTGAAGGGCCTGAAGGACCTGACTTTTAACCCTTAATATTTATCTGATATGAAAATCTCAGAATGCCATGTGATGCTAAATATGAATGTTGTGTGAAGAATGCCTTGAGAAGTTAAAGATAATATGTTGTGTTTGACAGGAACTATTATTTGTAACTTATAAGAAATATAGGGGTAGGAACTTTAAATATAGGAGCACTCTTTTAAGGAATTTTAACTTCATTCACATAAGTAAACAAATACCTACAACTTCATTACCATATTTAAAGAAAGGAAGAAATATGTTGACACATAATAGAGAAATTACAAAATCATACACAACAATGTGTGGAAAACTTATAATTCTTTCATTAATCATCAATTTATCAAGAATACAACAACATAGTCTCCAGGTTCTTCAAAATTCGGACCCATTTTCTATAATTTTTCCTCTTTTTATACATCATGGGACAGTTGGTAACTACCAAAACTGTAAAACTGTTTAACTATATTCTAACTATCTAAAGTAAAAGTCATTACAGAATATTACATTAGAGGGTAAAGACACCTCATTTTCCTCAAGAAGTAAGATAACAAAGAGTAACAGAATTTAAAGTATGACTGGTGAATGTTGCTCGCTATTTGAATTTGTGGCTTGAGTAGAAGGTCCTACTGCTACGTCCTTGGTCTTCTCTATCATCAATTCCTTGCACTTTCTCCATAATGGTACATTTCCCTTTGGTGCTTGATCTAACTTGTCAAGTGCTATTCTACAAGCTATAATCCTATTATAAGTAGGCTCATCTGTAAGTAGAGTCTTCACCATCCAGAGAAGCTTAAAATATTTGTTAATGTAGTTTACAATGGTGGCTCCCTTTAATACAATTGTCTTTTCATGAGTGTTATCCACTTTCCTCTTTGCCTCAACTAGAAAGGTCTCATATGTCTTCCATGGCAGCAAGTTTTCTTGTAGGTCCCAGTAAGAAGGAAGTCCAACTTTGACTCTTTTATCAAACAAGATATTAAACTTTGAAACTGCTTCCTTCATCTCATTAATCATCTTCTCAGCAGTATTCCTATGCATATTTCTGACAATAATTTTATTAAAATCTATTGCACATGATGTTCTGTCTAGCATGTCATGTTCCTTTAGTTCTGCAGTAGATTTAGAGTTAATGAAATCTATCATCCTCTTTGCAAACTTTGATCTATCTAAATCTTTTTGTTTATTTTTCATGACTACCTCTTCTGTATCTCGAACTAGTGTTTTCTCTTCAGATATAATACCAAGAAATTCCCAAATACCCTTGATAACCTCAATGAATTCATCCCATAGGATTTCTCTTGCCTAAATTAAGGACACATTTCCCTTCATTTTCTCCTTTAGCCTTTTGATTTCATCTTTAGCCTTTAGGAGGTCTTCCCTATATTTCTTTGCATTATCCTTCTCCCTTCTTGCTTCTTCTTCACTCAAATTCAATAGATTGCAAGTTATTTCCAACTATCTTTGGGCTTTCTTTACATCATGCTTAGCCATTTTAAGCTCTACTCCCAACTGTAAAACCTGTGCTGCTGGATCATCTGTGTTGGCTAGCATTACTATTATACAAACATGAGTGTCCACCTGTCATTGCATCTTGTCCAAAGATTCTTTAAGTAAAGAAACTTCTTTATTTTTCTGTAACACATCCTGTAGGAGCTTCTCCTTTTCATTTTCTACTTCAGCTATCCTTGCAGCTATGGGATGCTCACCTGTAGGTAGATTCAACTTCTTTTTCAAAACCCCAATCTCTGACGTGGCAGATTGCAATAATTTTTGAACAACAAGTTGGTCATCAGATTGACACCTATTTTAATGATGAGTTTCTTTAGCTCATCCACTTGAGAATTCAAAGCCCTAGATTTGGATTTCTCCAACTTTAATTGTTGAGTTACCTTATTTAGCATTTTTTCTATCTTAACAACTACTGCATTTGTTTTATGTAGATAATTTATGATCAATTTCCCAGTTTGCATGTGCAAATTGATCTTTTCAAGCACTGGAAGCTTGTGAGTACCAATAGTTAAATTCACGGTCTTCAAATTACTAGTGGACCCTGTTATCACTCAGGTTGTTCCCAAAAGTTGTAAGAAAGGGAATACAGCCGAGGTAACCACAGACCAATCTTTTAGATACAGATTCTAGCCAATTTGCATCCAGAGAGGGCTCTCTCTTTATGATTTAGCGTTGTTTTGAAATGTGTTAGGCTAGTTATGAAGTTCAAGGGTTTTGTTTTGGGTTTGGATGGTGGAATTCAATAGAACGGTGAGGCAAACTGAATAGTTCAGTCCATTGGGCATGATGGAGTCAAAGAAGGATGGCTTTCTAGATTTGGTTTCTTAATAGAGGATGGTATCGTAGAGCAAGGTAGTCAAACCTAGAGCAAATTTAGGCTAAAATCAGATGGAATGGACTCAAATGGGTGAAGGGCAGATAAGAATCCTTCAACATATTGAAAGAGGGAAAATGGATGATTACTGTTAAGGAGCAATTAAGAATTCCTTAGCAAATAGTTAATATGTGAGAATCAGGAAACAGGAGCAATTAAGAATTCACTGTTAAACAAATTCTGAAGAAAACACAGAGAATAATAGAGATTCAAAACAGAGTGCAGTTTAAGCAAATTCTGAATTAATCCTTTTCTTTACCATTCAGATTATGAAGCACAGATGATATAGCAAACAAGAAAACTGTAAAACATGAGATATAGGAGACTTATTGATCCGGAGTTTGATTCAAGAATTCTGTGACAAGTCTTCTGCATCAATTCCTCATCTAGTAGGCCAGACAACAAATGGTTCCAACAGTTCTTTATTCCGAAGATCAGTATTACAGTAGAGTCTAGGAATGCCCACCACCACCAAATACTTCGTTTGGGGGGTATTTATACAAAATATCTTTACAATATATATGATGGAGATAATATCTAGTGATGACTAATCCCATTTTTAACAAAATATAGAGACAAACAGTCTCAAAAACAGGGAAAGGATAAACTGATGTTGTGTTGGATGTTCCATCTTTATCAGATGTACTGGAGGTAGGTTCTGTGAGTCGGTTTATAGCTGTCTTCCACTAATACTCTGTGCTGGTTACTCTGTCTTTGTCGAATGTTCTTGGACCCTGATCAGATACACTTCGACCCGCTTGAGCCTCATTTATCTATGTTTATTTTATCATGGAAAAATAGCCCGAAATCTACGTTTTACCTTAGAGAAATTTACAAAATCCCCAACATGTCTTCCCACCATTTTTGCTCTGGAAATTTATGCCTCTGAAGTTTCCTCGGGGTTTCATCAGTTTCTGTATATCTGAAAAAATTAGGCTGGAGCTGAAACAGATGTTTTACCTCATGCTCAATATAAAATAGGTTCTCTAAGTTATCATAGAGAATTTGGCCTGTGGGGAGTGATTTTATTCCTGAAGCACTTGTTAATGAACTAGCTCGATCTACAACATGTTTATTCAATTTGTGTACATAATCTATGTGCTTCATTAATCGATCATTATTTCCTAAAAGACTTGGTAGCCCTTTATCCTACAAAACTGTAAACGTTTCCATGAAAAAATTAATTTCTACTTGCATATCCTGGCATCTTCTTTCCAAATTCTGCATTAAAGTTCTCTTGGTTAGAACTCTTTTGATTTCCAAAATGGTGTCTGTCCTGTCTGGGATGCTGAGTTGTTCCAGTTGTTCCCTATTTCTATTATTCAAAAAATGTATGAGCTGGTTGGCTTGATCAGGCGTTTCTCCTAATAAACCTCTTGATTTTTGAATTTCTCCATGTGCTGCATTCACTAAGTCAATCTGCTCATAAATAACTTGGATAAATGGCCAAACATTATTTAGGGATTGATTGATGTTGGTCGAAAAAATTCTTTTGATTTCTGCCAGAGGCTTATCCATAGTGAGATCCTTCTCTAATGTTCTCACTTTATTCTCTAATGCTTTAACCTCTCTTATTTTCTCTGTGACACTTATTTTGGATTTATCATAACTCTTTTCTACTTTTTCCAATTTCTCTTTTACTCGTTTTAATTCTGACACTTGGAGTCTCAATTCTTCCATGGCCTTTATCAATTCTTTTATGCTCATATTAGTACTGCTGCCTGGTGCTGCTCCTGCTGATGATGTACTTGTGATTACCTCTGTTGTGACTGCTGGGACATTTGGGGCCAATGCTGATCCAATTGTTGAGGGGACTGCAGTTGTGACTGTAGGGATTACCTCAGGTGGCTGGGAGGTCGACTCTCCATGCTTCTCTTTTAATTATTTTTCGAGTTCCTGCTCTATATCAGTTAATCTTTCATTGAGTTTCATGAGCAGGTCCATCATGTCTTCCTCTGATTTCTGCTCTATGATTTCTGTAGTCTGAGGGTGCCTTGAAGGAGGTAGCTTCAGCTGTTTCCTCAGGGCAGCAATGTCCTCTTCCTTCTTCTTGATTAGTGCCTTTATGCCTTTAGCATCTTTGGGGTCATGTCCTAGTTCCATGATGATCTCTTCTAAGGATTTGATTCTGTTATCCTTGGCCAGAGAAGAAGCTTTCTCCCAATGCAACTGAGCTGTTGTGTTGTCTAAGGAACTTTGTAACTGGTGGGCCAACATTGCTTTGTCAGTTAGTGTGGAATAAACCATTTCCCCAATCTATTTGTGAAGTTCAATTTGATCCAGTGGATGAATGTCTTTGGCTAGGATCTCCAAGTTTGTTGTGATGTAATTTGTTGCCAACTGGGGTTGCTGTACCTTTGGCTTAAAATAACTCATTAACATTTTGCCTTCTTTAATGTCATAGGCAGACATCAATCTTTGCTGGGTTGAGGGGGCCATTTTCAAGTATTGATTATAGATTTCAATTCTCACGGGATCATTCCTGGCCTTTATCTCTGTGAAAGTTTTCTTAATGTCTAAGGCCTGTTTGCTTTGTGGCCTGGTGGACAACACCTCTACACTGTGCTGCCTTTCTAGCTCCTGCCTATGGGAGCTAGTTGATGTTTCTATCACTAGGAAGCTTGTTGGATGACTACCCTCTCACCTCTTAGATTGTCTGTCGTTTCTTTAATAATTTCCTCTTCTGACAGAGGATTCAGTGTTTGTCTCTTTGCTCCTGGTTGTTCAGCAAGTCCACTGATAGGTGTGGTCTCTTCTCTGTCTCTCTTCTTGCTTCTTTCCTCATTTAGAGGAGTTTGCAGTGCTGGAATTTCTGGTGCTCTACTTTGGGCTGGAGGAATTTGCCATTGATTCTATTCTTTTGATATTGCTGGCTGATTTGTCATTATAGGATGCTCTGTGGTATCTACCACTTTACCCTTTGAAGTCCCTGTGATTGATGTGCTGGTTTTCTGTGCAAGCTGCTGAGAAGTTCCAGCAGAGGATGTTCCAACTCCTGATTGTTGAGGCAGCTTGAAAGATACCTGGATTAAGGAGGCAAATTGAGTAACTACAAGTCGAATGAAGGATTGCAGAGCACGCTGTCGTGGTCTCTTCGTCCGAGTGGCAGTTCAAAAGCTGGTACAGTGGCTCCAGTTGTTATTTTGCATGGGAGCTTGAACAAAGAGAACTACAGTGAAAATGATATTTCGTCGTTTTTTAACAAAATTCAGGTTAGCGAGGATTTTTTAGCACTTATTGGGTGGATGATGTCAGAGCGATGGGACATCTTGTCGTTTAGCGGGGAGTGGTAAGTGGTTTACCCCACACCGCTTTTGGGCTAGGGTGGTTTTGCACGAGGGGCGCGGGAGTGTGACGCGTGTCCACTGTACGGGAGCGAAACCGCCAGTTTCCCGGGCATTAACTTTCAGCGATGGAGGGGGGTGCGATATAGATCTCGGCCGTCGGATGCGAGGGCCGAGATCGACGGTGGACACGTATGAAACAAGGTGGGAAATTAACGCGTGGGACCAGTGTATTTAAACAATGTTTTTAACGGTTTCGGGGTGATTTTTATTGGTTCGCGGGGTGTTTTAAGTTAGGTTATTAATTAACCAAAGGTTAATTAATCCCGAGGTTATGCACGCGAAGGGTTATTACAAGGTTTCGGATAAACCTTTAATCCCAAATTACATATTGATATGGTTTACAATTAAACCGGGGCGGGATATGTAGTAATGCGGGGTTCTATATAGATTTATACAATACGGGAAAGGGGAACAAGTATAGGGAGTTATACAATAATGTTAATAGTTAATATGAGAGATGTAATGAAAAATCGCTAAGTTAAAATGTTTACGAACTTAGGCCGAAAGGAAAAAGGAGTCTATATAAGGAATATGACCATTTTTCCTAAGTAAAGTAGGAATTCACTTAGGTAATGACGAAATGGAATGAGATGGAGTGAGTTTAAGGATATTAGGCAGATCTTAACACCCTTGGGGAAGTCAGTAAATGATTTCAGGGAAAAACATGAGGGAAGTTAGTCATGCCTCGCTTGAGTTGCTCCAAAATATAAAACTGCCATGGTACCTGTGATAGAGGTAAGATTTAACATTCCGAGAGACAAAATCAATCACAAGTATGCTTCTACAACACCAAAACTACCTACCCAGCCTAGTGTACCTAAAATTTTTTCTTCTTTTTCTTTGGGTGCACTTGCACTGGCAAACCCTCATCAATTTTCTTTTCTTTTCATGATAAACCTATCTAAGTCTGCCCTTATTTCTTCCAAGGGCTCAGATTAAACAGTTGAGCTCCTTTGCTTCTCTACCTATCTACTTATCTACCAATATTAAATTGTTTGGATAGATTTTTATTCTCTATTTCTAAAATAGGAAATTCAAACATGAACTGGACAAGATTAAGTTATTTGGCCATTCATCAATTGTGGTAAAAAGTTCAACAAGTTGTACATGATGCTTTATTTACAGAAAATGAAATAGTAGTGGCATTTGGACTTGCACACTTTCCTGGTCTTTTTATTTGGGGTTCATTTCTTTCACTTTTTTGACCATTTTATTCTTTTTACCCTTTGATTCTTCTTTTAGGGCATACCCTCTTTACATTTTTTCAATTTTTTTGATTTTTTTACAATAGGGAAAACCTTTGCAACCAGAAAAGGTATGAACATATTGCAGAGCTAATCAAGTCAATCATGAAATATGACACCTATTGGTATAGGAGCATAACACTGGCTCCACTTGGGGATGGCTTTCCCTGGTGGAAAGTCAAGAACAGTAGGTCAGATGGCCTTTCCCATAACTTTGACTGTGCTCTGAAATTCCCTTCTGCTGGTTGCTTTATTTTATATGTGACAGTTACACTTATGAGGCTCAGGGTTGTCTCTTTAGGTTTCACCTTCATCAAGAGGTGGGATCAAAGTAGTCTTTCAGCATCCGACCATTAACTGGCCCTTCTTTTGTTTCTGAACCATATAGGTTCTTCAAAAAGTAAGTATTGTTCCCTTGTGAGGCTTGGATAATAAAAGGTCCCTTCCATAGGAAGTTGAACTTCCCATGTTTTCCTTTGTCTTCTCTCCTGGAATCCCATTTTAAAACTTTGTCCCCTAGGTAAAAATCTTTTGCCTTGGTCCTCTTATCAAATATTTTCTTAAGTTTTTCTTGTAACACTTCGAATCTTTGGTATACCTCTTCTTTGGTCTGCTGCAAATGGATGGTCTGATTTATTCTTCTTTGAATGTCATTGGGTTCCACCTGAGCTTCTTGCAGTAATTTCATTACAGGGACCCCTAATGATGAAGGAAATATAGCCTCCATACCATAGACTAGTTCATAAGGACTAGTCCCAATGGATCTCTTGGTAGTTAATCTGTCTGCCCATAGTGCATTGGTAAGTTTCTTGTGCCAGTTTTTCTTGTTCTCTTCCAACACTTTCTTAATAATATTAATCAGGATTTTATTGGAGGACTCAGCTAGACCATTACCTTGAGGGTAATAGGTTGTGGAATGGCCTAAGGTGATGCGGTACTTATTACAGAAATTTATCATTTTCTTGGATTTGAAAGCGGCAACATTGTCAGTTATGAATTGTTGGTTTGTAAGAATTCTATAATCACTATATCATTAGCCTGTCTGGAAGGAATGGCTTCTATCCATTTGGTGAAATAATCTGTGGTAGTGAGGATCCATTTATGTTGTCTAGAAGAGGTAGGATGGATTTCCCCAATGAAGTCCAAACCCCATTGTTGGAAGGGCTTTTTAGTGGAAATTGGTCTAAGGGGTAGAGGTAAAAATTTCCTCTTGCCTTCAAAAATTTGACATTTATGGCAAGTGGTGACATATTTATTTACATCGGAAAACAAGGTGGGCTAATAAAATCCAACCCTTAGGATTTTTTCTACAGTTGATTTCCAATAAAGATGTCCACCATAGTCCCCTGCATGAAATTATGTGAGAATCTTGTCAGCTTCATTTTTTATTAAACAATTTAACAGAATACCTTCATGATTTTTCCAAAAAAGAGCATTATCTAAAATACAAAATTTTGAAGCTTTCATTTTTAAAAACCTTTTCTTTGTTCTGGATAACTCTGGAGGAGCCTGCAGGTTTAATAATACATAAGTTATATCCGCATACCAAGTTGATTCTAAGAAGGCCTGGCTGATTTGTGGAGTTGCCATCTCCTGTTCGTTATCCAATTCATTGATATCCAAGGCTTGAAAGTTTGTTTCAGTCATGAGTTTAGCCAATCCCTGTCCTTTTATAAGCTTTGTAGGTTTTATTTCAATATCATACTCCAATATATTATCTATCCATTTGCCTCGTTTGCCTTCAATTCCATCCTGAGTCAGGATGTCTTTGACAACAACACTTGGTACATAACTTATTACATGGGAGTAAAATATGTAGACTTTGAAGTCTTTAATAGCTTTCACAAGTGCATAACCCTGTTTTTCCATGATTAGGTATTTTAGCGGTGCATCTCTAAGTGCTTTACTAAAAAAGGCTATGGGTTTTTCACATCCTTGATCATCTTTTTGTAGTAAAACAACAACAATGGTGTGTTCTGATGCAAATGAAAATATTATGAAGTCTCTATCAAATTTTGGACTTGTAAGGACTGGTGTTTTGGTCAAAGCCATTTTAATTTCTTCAAATGCTTGTTTAGCTTCTAATGTCCATTTAACCTTGGAATCTTTTTTCAACATATTGTTTAGCAATCTAATTAATTCAGCCAAATTAGGTATGAATCTTCTTAAAAAGTTAATTTTTCCTAGGAAAGCTTGAAGTTCTTTGATATTTCTGGGGTGGGGTATTTGTAGAATGGCTTCTATTCTATCAGGATCAATTTTGATGCCATCTTGGGAGATTATATGGCCTAACAATTTGCCTTCCTCTAGACCGAACAACGATTTCTTAAGATTTAAGGAAATACCATACTTTCTGCATTTTAAAAACACTTGTCTCAAATGATCTAAATGTTGCTAATCTGATTTAGAAAACACAGTAAGATCATCTAGATATATGACCAGAAAATCGTGAATTTCTTTTGCAAAAGCTATGTCCATTGCTCGTTGGAAGGTTGCCCTCGCATTCTTGAGTCCAAATGGTATTTTAACATATTTAAAAGTTCCCCATGGTGTTGTAAAAGCAGTATTTTCCTGGTCATCAGGATGGACTAGAATCTGGTTAAAACCTGAGAACCCATCCAAAAGTGAAATCCTAGAGGCACCTACTACCCTTTGTAAAATGTAGTCCATCTTAGGTAACAGGTAGTGGTCTTTCAAAGAAACCTTATTTACATTCTTTAAATCGACACACAATCTGATTTCTCATGTTTTCTTTTTAGTGGGTACTAAATTAGACACCCACTCTGAAAACCTGATAGGAGCAATTATCCCTACTTCATACATTCGTTTGATTTCTTTTTCAATTAAGGGGAGTAGTACAGGGTTAATTCTTTTGAGCTTTTTCTTGAATGGTTTTTTATTTTCCTTGAGGGGTATTGTATGTTGAATTACAGAGGTGTCATAATATTTCAGATCTTCATAGCTCCAGGCAAAAACATCCTGGAATTCTTTGATCAATTCAACATATTTAAGTTTTTGATCAGGAGGCAAAGTTTTGGATAATTTTATCATTTTCGGATTTTCTTCAGTGCCTGTGTTACAATCTTCAATGTCTGCTTTTGGAGGTTGCATTTTGGGTTTCTTTGGGATATCATTAAAATCAAAGAAATCTTCCAAAGAAGTTAATCCTGTGGGCAAATAATTGTCTTTTAAATTAATAACTTCAGATTGCACTTTCTGCTGAAATGTCTGTTTCAATTTTATCTATTTGATCAACCTCACTAACAGTGTCCGTGTCTATATTAGTGCTAGAAAACACTTCTTCTAGGGTCAAGAAATTGTTAATCTGAATATCATTATCAAACACTTGCCAGTTTTTTACATTGTTGGGTACGGCTAGCCTGTGTCTAATCTCAGCTGTAAACTGATGATTGGGTTCAAATGGAAATTTACAAGTGCTGGCAAATGTTGTCAAGTTGTGAGCATGCAAATTATGTTTTCTTGGAATTTTAGCAAGTTGTGTTTCCAGAAATGTATTGAGGATCTCAATCGTTGTTCCTCTGTAAGATCTTAATCTGGGATCATTTGTGAGGAAGTTCCCTTTTATCTGTTGAATGACTAAATCAGAGTCTCCCAAAACTGATACCCTGATTGCCCCTAAACTTTTGATCAATTTAAGTCCTAGCAACAAGGCTTCATATTCAGCCATATTATTGGTGCATCTAAATTTTAATCTGTAAGCGTGCCCTTCAGCATGATCATTTTCTAGATTGTGTACCCAAATCCCTGCTCCTGCCCCTAATTTATTAACTGAACCATCAAATTCTAAGTACCAGAGAATTTCATGTTCATAATTGGTATCAGGAGTTTCAGTAATCTGCTTGATAGAAAGATATGTTTCTTTAGTTTCATCTAGTTTCTCCCGAGTGTTTGATATATCATTGTTCTTAGAAATTTCTTGAATTTGAAAACTAGACTTTTGGTTTATAATTTCTTCTTGTTCAAGTGCTAAAACCTTGACATTAGTTGGAGGATCAATTTCAGCATTGTAGAGAATGAAGGAGTCCATGTCAGAGTGCATGGAGTAGATGGGAAAATTCTGGGGTTTATCCTAACTACTTACCACATATTTCATTAAAGTTTCTCGGTACAATCTCTTTGGTTGACAAAATACTGAAATAGTAGCATAGGACATGTCCAACTGTAAATATCCTTGGAGCTTTGCACCCCAAGATCTAGACAACAACATGCCATATTTTGGTGGAATATCAGCTACCACTATGTCCATTAAAATGGTCTTGGCGGGTATTGAACTAATGATACACAAATTTTTGATCAATCCTAGACATCTGACCTGGCTTGAATCAAAAGAGAATAAGTCTTTGTATGGCTTGGTAATATCTAGGTCCAACTTCTCCATTACAGATTTAGGCATTAGGTTATGAGAAGCACCAGAATCAAACATGGCATTATGAAGTATTTTATCATGTATGTTCAGACTCACATAGAAAGGAGGGACCCCTCCATCTACTGATATTCCGTTTACCTCAGGGCCAAAAATTAATTCAGGCTGGTCATCAAAGACGTTTATTGAATCTTTGTTCATTGAAATTTGGAGTGATCTGCTAATTTGACCTCATTAGACATCATGTTTAGCCAATTCTGACAATGGAATGGCTACCTTTAGCTTTCCTATTTCAGTCTCAAGATTGAAAGGTTTTTCAGTTTGAGTTTTTGTATTTCGGACAGTGAGATTGTCTTTTTCTGCTGTATTTTCAGTGCTTTTCTCTTTTTCAGGAGTGGTGTCATGGGCTGAAGTTGCTTCCAAGTCAATTTCTAGAGGTTCTTCCACATTTCCTTTGGGAGGAGTGGAAGTGGAAGGTTGTTTGTTAGGTTGTTGATTGTCTGATACATCTTCAACTATTAGATTATTTGGGTTAGGAGCTATTCTAAGAAGGGTTTGTACAGGTGTGTTATTGATCTTAGCTTTGTTAGGTTGCTTGGTTTCTTTCTGTTTATTGGCCTCAGTGACATCTATTCTTCTGCTCCTCAAATTTTATTACTTGTGGACTTCATAAATGGCTGTATCATATCCCTCCCTAAAATCAAATGATTCACCTGGTTGAGTTTGGAATTGTTTAAGAGTGTGAGCTTCTTGGTCCTCTTGGGTCAAGAAAACTTTTTCTTCATCATTGAGGCCCATTAAGTTAATTTGAGTGTCTTCTGTTGGTTCATCAGCAGTTGAAGCTTCAGCATAATTTTCCTAGAATGGGGGCCTAATGTTTTGGCCAGGCCCAGTCTTTCCAGTATTAGGGTTTTGGTTTTTTCTGAAATTTGGATTTCTCCCAGTATTACTCGGTTGACCCTCCCAAGGGGATTTCCTCTCAATTGTTTCTACTCTATCACCAAGTCTATCCATTCCTTTAATAATAGCATCTAATTTCTGTTCAAAGGCAGAAGGTTCTTCTTTGAAAGGTGTCCTCCTTTCAGCTCTGGCTCGAGCTCGTTTAGAAATCAAGTTGGCTTCAACGCTGACAGCTATACTCTGCATCTCTTCTAAGTCTCGAGGATCTCTTTCCCTAAGTTGGTATGCCATATCATAATCGAATGCATCGGGGAATTCGATCAAGGCCAAATTTGGAGGAGGTCTGAGATTTTGAGGAATAGCATTGTAGACATTATTGAATCTGGTACAGTAATCTTGGACATTTTCTTGGGTACCTCTCTTTAAGCCTTCATATTCTGACAAAATGTGGAGAGGATCTTTCTTCTTTTCCCATCTGTTCAAGAAGGTCTGATAAAGAGCTTGTGGGTCATTTATACTATTTGCAGGGAGGGCTCTAAACCATGTTCTAACATCTCCAGTTAAACTTTGAACAAATACTTTCATTCTGACATCATCGTCATCAATCTCATAGTTTTCAAAATAATTTGTCATTTTCTTGGTATGTTGTTGAGCTGTGTAAGTGCCAGTACTATCAAAATAGGTGATTTTACTTTGATAATCTTGAGTCATGGCCCCTGGATTTGCAGGTAATTGTAGGGGAGCATATCAGTTTGCCATGTTTGCAAATATAAGTGTGACAACTGGAAGAGAGGGGATAGCAGTGGAAATGTATGTTGTAGATGGAGGAGTGGGAAGGATGGTTTGAGGTGCTGATGGGGAACTTAGAGAAGCTGCAGTAATCACAGAAAGGTTTGGTGTTTTTCCAGAGGTAAGCTCAGTTTGATTGGGGTTCTGCAAATGTTTGTCAAGGTGTGAATTAGCAAAACTTTCTTGGCTCTCCTGGCTTCTAAGGATCCTAGGAATCAGATTAGGATTTTCAAAGACAGGTGGGGGATTAGGATCCAGATTTGATCTAGTGTAATGGATCTTCTTTGGAGCCAGTTTCTAGGTGTATTTTTGGTTTTTTCTTGGAATAATTTAACAATACAACTTTGACAGTCTCTTCTAGGAATCTTTTAGATATTGGAACTTTGAACTTTCCTAAAAAACTTTTGAAAAAAGGAACTGATCAAGAATTTGAAACAACTGTTCAAAACATAAACTAGACTGGAGATAGACTAAAGCAGCATTTATTTACTTCTGCAAATGCAAAGCAAAAGTAGTTTCAAAGGCTACCTAGCTAACTTCAGGCTCCATCTGTAGCTTATGAAGTAGATAGCAGTGACAAACAAATTATTCAGCTCCCCAGCGGAGTTGCCAATATGTTATCACTCAGGTTGTTCCCAAAAGTTGTAAGAAAGGGAATACAACCAAGGTAACCACAGACCAATCTTTTAGATACAGATTCTAGCCAATCTGCATCCAGAGAGGGCTCTCTCTTTATGATTTAGCATTTTTTTAAAATGTGTTAGGCTAGTTATGAAGTTCAAGGGTTTTGTTTTGGGTTTGGATGGTGGAATTCAATAGAACAGTGAGGCAAACTGAATAGTTCAGTCCATTGGGCATGATGGAGTCAAAGAAGGATGTCTTTTTGGATTTGGTTTCTTAAAAGAGGATGGTATCACAGAGAAAGGTAGTCAAACCTGGAGCAAATTTAGGCTGAAATCAGATGGAATGGACTCAAATGGGTGAAGGGCAGTTAAGAATCCTTCAACATATTGAAAGAGGGAAAATGGATGATTACTGTTAAGGAGCAATTAAGAATTCCTTAGCAAATAGTCAATATGCGAGAATCAGGAAACAAGAGAAATTAAGAATTCACTATTAAACAAATTCTTAAGAAAACACAGAGAATAATAAAGATTGAAAACAGAGTGTAGTTTAAGCAAATTCTGAATTAATCCTTTTCTTTACCATTCAGATTATGAAACACAGATGATATAGCAAACAAGAAAACTGTAAAACATGAGATATAGGGGACTTATTGATCCGGAGTTTGATTCAAGAATTCTGTGACAAGTCTTCTGCATCAATTCCTCATCCAGTAGGCCAGACAATAGATGGTTCCAACAATTCTTTATTCCAAAGTTCAGTATTACAGCAGAGTCTAGGAATGCCTACCAACCCCAAATACTTCGTTTGGGAGGGTATTTATACAAAATATATTTACAAAATATCTTATGGAGATAATATTTCGTGATGACTAATCCATTTTTTTATAAAATATAGAGACAAACAGTCTCGAAAACAGGGAAAGGATAAACTGATGCTGTGCTGGCTGTTCCATCTTTATCAGATGTACTGGAGGTAGGTTCTGCGAGTCGGTTTACAGCTGTCTTCCACTGATACTCTGTGCTGGCTACTCCATCTTTTTCGGATGTTCTTGGACCCTGATCAAATGCACTTCAACCCACTTGAGCCTCATTTATCTCTATTTATCTTATCACGGAAAAATAGTCTGAAATCTATGTTTTACCTAAGAGAAATTTATGAAATCCCCAACATGTCTTCCCACCATTTTTGCTCTGGCAATTTATGCTTCTGAAGTTTCCTCAGGGTTTCATCAGTTTCTGTATATCTGAAAAAATTAGGCTGGAGCTAAAATAGATGTTTTACCTCATGCTCAGTATAAAATAGGTACTCTAAGTTATCATAGAGAATTTGACCTGTGGGGAGTGATTTTATTCCTGAAGCACTTGTTAATGAACTAGCTCGATCTGCAGCATGTTTATTCAATTTGTGTACATAATCCATGTGCTTCATTAATCGATTATTATTTCCTAAAAAACTTGGTAGCCCTTTATCCTGCAAAACTGTAAACCTTTCCATGAAAGAATTTATTTCTACTTGCATATCCTGGCATCTTCTTTCCAAATTCTGCATTAAAGTTCTCTTGGTTAGAACCCTTTTGATTTCCAAAATGGTGCCTGTCCTGTCTGGGATGCCGAGTTGTTCCAGTTGTTCCCAATTTCTGTTATTCAAAAAATGTATGAGCCGGTTGCCTTGATCAGGCATTTGTCCTAATAAAGCTCTTGATTTTTGAATTTCTCCATGTGCTGCATTCACTAAGTCAATCTACTCATAAATAACTTGGATAGATGGCCAAACATTATTTAGGTATTGATTGATGTTGGTCCAAAGAATTCCTTTGATTTCTACCAGAGGCTTATGCATGGTGAGATCCTTCTCTAATGTTCTCACTTTATTCTCTAATGCTTTAACCTCTCTTATTTTCTCTGCCACACTTATTTTGGATTTATCATAACTCTTTTCTACTTTTTCCAATTGCTCTTTTACTCGTTTCAATTCTGACACTTGGAGTCTCAATTCTTCCATGGCCTTTATCAATTCTTCTGTGCTCATATTAGTACTACTGCTTAGTGCTGCTCCTGCTGATGATGTACATGTGATTACCTCTGTTGTGACTGCTGGGACATTTGGGGCCAATGCTGATCCAATTGTTGAGGGAACTGCAGTTGTGACTATAGGGATTACCTCAGGTGGCTGGGAGGTCGACTCTCCCTGCTTCTCTTTTAATTCTTTTTCGAGTGCCTGCTCTGTATCAGTTAATCTTTCATTGAGTTTCATGAGCAGGTCCATCATGTCTTCCTCTGATTTTTGCTCTATGATTTTTGCAGTCTGAGGGTGCCTTGAAGGAGGTAGCTTCAGCTGTTTCCTGAGGGCAGCAATGTCCTCTTCCTTCTTCTTGATTAGTGCCTTTATGCCTTTATCATCTTTGGGGTTATGTCCCAGTTCCATGATGATCTCTTCTAAGGATTTGATTCTGTTATCCTTGGCCAGAGAAGAAGCTTTCTCCCAATGCAACTGAGCTGTTGTTTTGTCTAAGGAACTTTGTAACTAGTGGGCCAACATTGCTTTGTCAGTTAGTGTGGAATAAACCATTTCCCCAGTCTGTTTGTGAAGTTCAATTTGGTCCAGTGGATGAATGTCTTTGGATAGGACCTCCAAGTTTGTTCTGATGTAATCTACTGTTGACTGGGGTTGTTGTACCTTTGGCTTAAAATAACTCATTAAAATTTTGCCTTCTTTAATGTCATAGGCAGACATCAATCTTTGCTGGGTTGAGGGGGCCATTTTCAAGTATTGATTATAGATTTCAATTCTCACGGGATCATTCCTGGCCTTTATCTTTGTGAAAGTTTTCTTAATGTCTGAGGCCTGTTTTCTTTGTGGCCTAGTGGATGACACCTCTACACTATGCTGCCTTTCTAGCTCCTGCCTATGGGAGCTAGTTGATGTTTCTATCACTGGGGAAGTCTGCTGGCTGACTACCCTCTCACCTCTTAGACTGTCTGTCATTTCTTCAATAATTTCCTCTTCTGACAGAGGATTCAGTCTTTGTCTCTTTGCTCCTGGTTGTTTAGTAGGTCCACTGATAGGTGTGGGCTCTTCTCTGTCTCTCTTCTTGCTTCTTTCCTCATTTAGAGGAGTTTGCAGTGCTAGAATTTCTGGTGCTCTAGTTTGGGCTGGAGGAATTTGCCCCTGATTCTGTTCTTTTGACATTGCTAGTTGATCTGTCATTATAGGATGCTCTGTGGTATCTACCTCTTTACCCTTTGAAGTCCCTGCAATTGATGTGCTGGTTTTCTATGCAGTCTGCTGAGAAGTTCCAATAGAGGATGTTCCAACTCCTGATTGTTGAGGCAGCTTGAAAGATACCTGGATTAAGGAGGAAAATTGAGTAACTGCAGGTCGAATGAAGGATTGCAGAGCGTGTTGTCATGGTCTCTTCGCCCGGGTGGCGGTTGAAAAGCTGGTATAGTGGCTCCAGTCGCTATTGTGCATGGGAGCTTGAACAAAGAGAACTACAGCGAAAATGATATTTCGTCGTTTTTTAACAAAATTCGGGTTGGCGGGGATTTTTTAGCACTTATTGGGCTGATGACGTCAGAGTGATGGGACATCTTGTCGTTTTGCAGGGGGTGGTAAGCAGTTTACCCCGCACTGCTTTTGGGCTAGGGCGGTTTTGGGCGGGGGGACCGCGAGCAGCACGGGAGTGTGACACGTGTCCACTGTACGGGAGTGAAACAGCCAGATTCCTGGGCGTTAACTTTCAGCGATGGAGGGGGGTGTGATATAGATCTCGGCCGTCGAATGCGTGGGCTGAGATCAGAGGGCGGATGTGTATGAAATAAGGCGGGAAATTAACGCGTGGGACCTGTGTATTTAAACAAAGTTTTTAACAATTTCAGGGTGATTTTTATTGGTTCACGGGGTGTTTTAAGTTAGGTTATTAATTAACCAAAGGTTAATTAATCCTGATGTTATGCACACGAAGGGTTATTACAAGGTTTCGGATAAACCTTTAATCCCCAATTACATAGTGATATGGTTTACAATTAAACCGGGGCGGGATATGTAGTAATGCGGGGTTTTATATAGATTTATACAATACGGGAAAGGGGAACAAGTATAGGGAGTTATACAATAATGTTAATAGTTAATATGAGAGATGTAATGAAAAAGCGCTAAGTTAAAATGTTTAAGAACTTAGGCCGAAAGGAAAAAGGAGTCTATACAAGGAATATGACCATTTTTCCTAAGTAAAGTAGGAATTCACTTAGGTAATGACGAAATGGAATGAGATGGAGTGAGTTTAAGGATATTAGGTAGATATTAACACCCTTGGGGAAGTCAGTAAATGATTTCAGGGAAAAACATGAGGGAAGTTAGTCATGCCTCGCTTGAGTTGCTCCAAAATATAAAAATACCATGGTACCTGTGATAGAGGTAAGATTTAACATTCTGAGAGACAAAATCAATCACAAGTATGCTTCTGCAACACCAAAACTGCCTACCTAGCCTACTGTACCTAACATTTTTTCTTCTTTTTCTTTGGGTGCACTTGGACTGGCAAACCCTCATCAATTTTCTTTTCTTTGCATGATAAGCCTATCTAAGTCTACCCTTATTTCTTCCAAGGGCTCAGATTAAACAGTTGAGCTCCTTTGCTTCTCTACCTATCTACTTATCTGCCAAGATTAAACAGTTTGGACAAATTTTTATTCTCTATCTCTAAAACAGGAAATTCAAACATGAACTGGCCAAGATTAAGCTATTTGGCCATTCATCAATTGTGGTAAAAAGTTCAACAAGCTGTACATGATGCTTTATTTACAGAAAATGAAATAGTAGTGGCATTTGGACTTGCACACTTTCCTGGTATTTTTATTTGGGGTTCATTTCTTTCACTTTTTTGACCATTTTATTCTTTTTACCCTTTGATTCTTCTTTTAGGGCATACCCTCTTTACATTTTTTCAAATTTTTTTATTTTTTTACAATAGGGAAAACCTTTGCAACCATAATAGGTATAAACATATTGCAGGTCTAACTAATTCAATCATGAAATATGACACCTATTGGTATAGGAGCATAACAGACCCCACTGATATTTCAGTAGGATGAGAAAAAACAATTTTAAGTTGGCTCCTCTCCAAATCCATAGCAGATAGAAATCTAGTTTGTTCATGAGCAACTTGAGACTCAACTTGAGCCTCCATATTTGACATTACCTTTTGATTTCTCTCAACTATCTGGGCAAACATACTTTGAATTAAAGGAACCTGATCATGAACAGGTTCTTTGGAAGATGGGGAAGCTGGGGCACCTTTTGTTTCTCCTAACTGAATCACCAAACCAGGTTGTGTTGAAGACATTGTATCCTGAAGCTTGGTCCTTTTTGCTACTTCAGATTCTTCGTCATCCAGATCAATAACTTCCTCTCTAACCCTCTTGACACCTTTTTTCTGTAATGCTAGGGGTTTCAATCTTTGTCCCCTAAATGTTTGTCAAACCTCCATTTGCCAATTTCTCTGTTTCAGATCTACTTTCATGTACAAAGGCTGAATATCCATTCTCCAGTCTTCTCTTTGAAATAATTTGATGAGGGTCATAAGCCCACTCAACCACCTGTAAAAGATACATGTCATTCAACAATCTTTCAACCTCTTGGGCAACCTATCTGGTGTTTACAATGAAGGGTCCCACTGCTTTAGGCAACTTGAAGAAAAATCCTTTCTTCATAGGAACAAAATGAACTTGATCTACATTCAAGCTCTACCTGATAAATTCAAGGGCAAAAAGCCTCATTGGCACAAATTTAGGTAACCTATAAGGCTTGACAGAGGCTCCATAAAGCCTAATCTATGCATGCTCTTCAAAGATGAACCAATTCCCACATCTCACATCCTTACTCAATTGAATAAATTCTTGAGATTTAGGAAGAAAAGTTGGGGGTAGGCTTCCATTCAATATTTTATAATCCACTGGAAGGAATAACGAAGTAAACTCAAATAAACCACTATCTCCTGGATTACCCCTTATCAGGTCTGTTTAGAATACCACTGACTGCTTCTTTTTATTGATGTCAACAACATTTAGACCCAAATCAGAAAAATGTTCAGCATTCTAGTATAGAAATAAATAAGTAATGACTGAAGGGAATTTGAAGGACCCAGTGAGAGGCAAAGTCATAAATTGGGTATTGATAGTATCTACCCAGAATGCTGGAATGTCTAGTACTATCTCTGGCTTCATCATTAAGGAGAAAAATCCCAGCACAACTTTATCCACATGCTTGGAGTCTTCTTTTGCTAGAATATTGGCAATTAGTTCAAAACAGGTCTTATGTCAACTGCAAATATTTTTAAAGAGAAGAGATTCACATCTAGGGAGAATTGACTAGATTTAGGGGCTAGGAATGAGGTGACATGAGAAAATTCCTGAGCAGACATGTTATCATAATATGAAATTAGAGATTCTTCAGTGAAGGTGGTGTAGGTTCCAGACACATGGTAATTCAAAGCTTGGTGTATTAATTGTGAGGCTACTTGAAAGACGCTCTCCCCTGACTGATTCATTACAAAACATTTCTTGGGGTACATTGTTGAGGCTAGCCATTGAATAAATTCAGGGAATAAATGAGTTCTGTGAACAAAAGCAGCTAAAATACCTGACCTAACCATTGCCATGAATATAGGAGACTTTTTATGATCTAGGATGACCTCTTCATATAGTGAAAGATGTTTAATTTTGAAGAGGGTATCATAAATATCTCGTTCGGCATCCATTAATGGGGTATGGATAATTGATGAGGAACTTGTTTGGCCATGGTGACTGTAGGTGACAGTTGTTGATGATAGTTGCCGATGACAATTGCCGGGATGGTTGCTAATTCAGATTGCTGAACTGGATGCAAGGTTGCTTAGTACTAAAACAAAAGACTAATGCAATGGGATTTTTCTTATATTTTATATATATGATAATCAAACGGAGGGAAAACCTATAATTAATGTAGCTAATTCATTGATCCAAAAATGGATCCTGGATAAACCTCTAAGTCTAAAAGACTTCATGCAAGAGGTAAGAGGTGCCAAATGGCACAAATCCTTTGTAAACCAGAGGAAAATAAAAATTGCAGGCTGCTCCTAGAACTAGTCTCATTACAGAGATCTCCTCGTTTTGAATCCAACGTAACTTGAATGGGTGAAAATGAACTCCGGATGAAGGAGTTATTGTAAAATGAAAATTACCCAATGTCCTTAGAAAAGGAGGCAATTTCATTAAATTTTGAACTATATTGAAAATTTTGATTTTAGTATAGGCTCACAGGCCAATCCATAGCTGACATGTGATAGGCTGGGATTGGGCCACGTGGCCTTGTTTGATTGGTCAAAGAGGAAATATCGCATTGCAAATTATTTCAAAGGGAAGGACCTTGGGCCATTAGCAATTGCGATAAGCGATTGCCGCTTTATCGCATCGCACAAATCCATGGGAGGACTTAAAGGCCGAGGCCAATTCGACATGCAATCGCCGATTATCAACGTCGGTGGATCAGGCATTGGCTATATGTATCGAATCGGCATATGTCATAAGGGAAGACCCCCGGGTCGTAACACCAAGATATTGCGATCGCTGATGTCGATAGATTGCAATCGGAGGTACGCAACAACACGGGGCTATATGTTATAGATATATGTGATCCGATGGCCAGACCTGATGGCGAAATAAATCGGGTTTTATATATTTTAAAGTCCGTCAAAAGGCATTTTTAATGCATTTTCGTATATCTCGCTTATTAAGTGAAATACAAAGGGGAAGAGCGATGCGATGTAAACCGAACTTGAAAGGTTTTCAGAATGGAAATATATATAATTACAAATCCGCCCAAAGCCATGTTTGCGTTAATTCCACCGTTTTAATGTATTTTAAAATACAAAGGGAAAACCATGGAGCAAGCTAATTGTGATATGCGATAGCGATTCCCAGGCGGACCTTATGGCACTATAAAGCACAGTTATGAATATTTCATGTCTGGAGAAATAGTGTTCTACAGATTCTTCCACATTGGGTAGCGTTTTCCTGTGTTAACAAAAAAACAACTGTTTCAAAGGATTGCAAGCACCGATTGCCCTTCCATTCAGAAATGATGGCCACCTCCCCTTTTGGTGTTAAGCAATGATTGTATAACGCTTGGAAGAGGAATATGAAATGAACAGGCAATGCAACTTTGGCTTTGAAGCCAAAAAAGGTGGCAACACTAAGACAGAACACAGATAATGAGAAGCAAAAGGAGCCGTGGAAATTCGTAGAGGCTGAGAGGAAACACCGAGAGCACAATTGATTCATTTGCTTGGAGGTCGAGCGAAGCACTGATAACATAGAGAGTGGTGAATTCTCATCCGTGGAGGCAGCATGATGCTCAGGAAAAGTTCCGAGAAGCTCATGGAGGCCCGTAATGCTTAGTGAATGTGTGGGCAGAGTTCGAGTGCTGAGGAACCCATTGGGAGGCTCGATGTGCCAGAGCACTTAACAAAGCGAAGCCACCAGAGGTTGGAGGTAGTGCATAAATACTTCAGTGAAGTATCAGACAACAAAGAGACCGAATGATCTAGTTGTTGCTAGTGTTGTTTGAGTTGAAGACAGAAGAAGGAGTCCAGAGACAATAAACAATTCTGAGGGAGTCAGAGAAGCCGGAAGATCAAGAAGCTCAGAGAATTGACTGAAGGAATTAGTCCAGAGAAGCCTAGATTTGTCTGTAGCTAAAGGACAATTAGGGGTAAGATGGTATTCTGAGCCCATTGGTTCATTTGTAAACCATATGGAGTTGAGTCACAGACTTGTAAAAGAATTCAGCCATAATCCCAAAGAGGCTAATCGAGTTGATTAGAGCTCAAGGAGACGTAGCCCAAGATATCAGGGTGAAATCCATATTATATTGTTGTCTCATGTGTTTGTTTTACTACTGCATTGTTCACTATTATATGCATTTATATATATGTTCAAGCACATTTAAATATCAGCATACACAATAGATTTTAAGGCAAATAAACAGCCAACAATAAAAACAAGCATATGCCTATAATTTGAAGCATTTCTTAATTCCACATTGGTTAATCAAATAGACTTGGGAAAATTCAAGCTTTGGAAGTGGGAGAGGTTCTTGTAAGCTAGACAAGAAGCCTAAGTGCCCCATTTTCAGATCAAGTGGTATCAGAGCTTAAGATTGATTAACCACACCTTCAAGAAGGTTATATCAAAATGCTTTATTGACAGAGCAAAGATTGCTTGTCTGAAAGGTATTTGGGCAATCAAGGATTGATTGTCTAATTGATTGTATGCTTTTTCGCAAACTGACTATTGTTTAAGTTTGCAGAGAGGAAGGGAAAGCTATTGATGGCTCAGTCCAGGAAGAAAAAGAAGGAGAAGAGTTGAAGGAATTCTTCTATCACAAATGACCTCAAGGCAGTCTTTGGAGCACAAGAGGTTTGTTGCAAAAGGTTGTTGAATAAGCTCATTAATTATCTTGTTGAAGTTTTTTTGTTCATTGGCATAATGACAATTTATACAAGTGGGTCCTCAAAATCTACTCTCTTCACAAGACTCTTGGATGAAGACATGAAGCAAGAATTGACCACCATGATGGATGTGGTGAGAGAAATGTATGAGGATGGAAGGAAGAGCAACATGCTTAGAAAGCAGTTGAATTCCATGAAGGAAGAGAAGCAATTGCTTGCTGACAAACTATAGGAAATGGAGAGGAAAATTCATATTGCAAATATGAACCTGAAAAGGATGCATGATTTGGAGTCACAACTCTTTGTTGCCAAAGAAGCCTTAGGCAAGTATCAGCTTGAAGAAGAGGTAAGCCATACCTATTTGTCTTCAAATTCTTCTAAGAATGCTCATATTGGTTCTTTCGAAAAACATACTAGAGGCATAGGTTCCAAGCTAATGTCCAAAATGGGCTATGAAGGCAAGGGCTTGGGAAAGCATGCACACGGTATCATTGAACCAATCATGGTTGAGGAAAGGCCTAAGTATTTGGGTCTTGGCTATGGACAGTCTTATGGAGAGAGTTGCAAAGCTGCCATGAAAGCCATTGAAACCATTCCAAGAAGGAGTTTCATTGCAGGTCCTCTATCTCAAGAGTGTGAAGATTGTGTTCAGGAGGAATGCAATGGCTTGAAACATCGTTTGCAGGATTCAGGTGTTCAGAAGCACACCCTTGAACTAGGGAGTTGTGGAAACTCTGACAGCCTTGAAGAGATTGATGGGATTCCAAAGGGAGCCACTTATTCATTTGCTTCACCTCCTCATGAAGGCAATAAAGGTGAAAGAGGCAGGTATAAATCTGGTTCTGAACATTTTCCTTTTGATTGTGCAAAGCATGATAAATTTCCACATAGATATGGGAAAAGAATTGCATGTTCCTTTTGTGGTTTGGATAACCATCATGTTTCTAGATGTTGGAAGAGAATGGCCACATATAGGAAACTTTCTAAGGAATGAAAGCAAGCAGCCAAAGGTCCATTGGACAAGGAAAATCATGTTGTCAAGAGGATGCACATGCAGTGCACTTACTGCCATAAGCAAGGGCATCTTGCTGAAAGGTGTTGGACTCGGAATCCAGCAATGCTTCCACAAAAGCTGAAGGAGAAGGTGGAAAGAGAATATCACAGAAATGGAAAGGAAGATTCCATGAATGATGTGCCTCAAGATGATTCACATATTGATGCTGATGTACAGACAAAGGAGGAACCTTTGAAATGGATAGGTAAGAAATGGTTAGAATTCTTATCCAATTAAAGTTGCATGCCTATGGATATGATACATCTATTTGCATTTATGTGGTAATTGAATGCAAGTTGCAGGTTTCCACCAAGAAGGTGAATGGAGAAGTTGAGTAGGAGACTCACTTTGTTGCTGCAACATTATATTGTATTTCAGCTTCGAAAGTACAATGTGCTTACGCAAAAGTTGAAGGATGAAATGCATGCATCAGATGATGTGCATGAACATAGGGATGTAGATGTTTTCCTTGTTTTCAGAACACGTGTGTGTAATTGACTTGAACGAATGATTGCTTTGTTGTAAACATGCATGTAAAGTTGGTTTGGTGGAGATAAGGATGAAATTGTTTCATCTTTTGAAAAAGAGTCCAAATGGTCTTTTTCTACATGTCTGACTTGAAGGGTCATTTTCTTTAAAGGCATGTTTTGTGGGCTCATTATCTAGTCCATCATTTCTATGCAGATGTAATACATGGAGGCGTTCACATGATGTGAAATCTATTTCTCTTATTGAAGCATGAGTTTAGTCCATCCAGTTGTTGTCTGTATGCCTGTTGTTGTTAACAGTGTTGTTGGCAAGTTGTCAAACAGGTACAAATGAAAGCTTTGTGGAGTAGGTGTACTTCACATTTTTTGAGCCACTTTGGATCAATGATCAAGGTAGTGAAGCTCAAACTACCTTCTGTGACCATTTCAGTAGAAGTTTTGTAGGACGGTAAGGAGGAAGACAGTTCTTCTCAAGAAGACCAGCCCATCCAAGAAGGGAAGTGCTCAGAAACTTTGGTTCAGAGGCACTATGCAAAGGCAAGTGTGGGGAGGCTGAAAGAAGAGGATGAGTCACTCTTATTTATTGTTCAGATTAGTATATCAGTCTTTTTGAGACCAAAATTTCTTTTAGTGGGAAGGCGTGATCCAAAAATGGATCCTGGATAAACCTCTAAGTCTAAAAGACTTCATATAAGAGGTAAAAGGTGCCAAATGGCACAAATCCTTTGTAAATCAGAGGAAAATGAAAATCACAGGTTGCTCCTAGAAATAGTCTCATTGCAGAGATCTCCTCATTCTGAATCCAATGCAACTTGAATGGGCGAAAACGGACTCCGGATGAAGGAGTTATTGTAAAATGAAAATTTCCCAATGTCCTTAGAAAAGGAGGCAATTTCATTAAATTTTGAACTATATTGAAAATTTTGATTTTAGTATAGGCTCATGGGCCAATCCACAGCTGACACATGGTAGGCCGAGATTGGGCCACGTGGCCTTGTTTGATTGGTCAAAGAGGAAATATCGCATTGCAAATTATTTCAAAGGGAAGGACCTTGGGCCATCAACAATTGCGGTAAGCGATTGCCACTTTATCACATCGCACAGATCCATGGGAGGACTTAAAGGCTGAGGCCAATGCGACATGTGATTGCCAATTATCAGCATTGGCGATATGTATTGGATCGGTGTATGTCATAAGGGAAGACCCACGGGTTGTAACACCGCGATATGCTGATCGCTGATGTCGGCAGATCGCAATCAGAGATACGCAACAACACGGGGCTATATGTTATAGATATATGCGATCAGATGGCCGGACCCGACGGTGATATAAACTAGGTTTTATATATTTTAAAGTCCGCCAAAAGGCATTTTTAATGCATTTTCGTATATCTCGCTTATTAAGCGAAATATAAAGGGGAAGCGTGATGCGATGTAAACTGGACCCGAAAGGGTTCCAAAATGGAAATATATATATATAATTACAAATCCACCTAAAGCCATGTTTGCATTAATTTCACCATTTTAATGTATTTTAAAATACAAATGGAAAACCATGGAGCAGGCCAATTGCGATATGCGATAGCAATTCCCAGGTGGACCCGACGGCGATATAAAGCACAGTTATGAATATTTCATGCCTGGAGGAACAATGTTCTGCAGATTCTTCCACTTTTGGCAGCGTTTTCCTATGTTAACAGAAAAATGATTGTTTCAAAGGATTGCAAGCGCCGATTTTCCTTCCATGCAGAAATGATGGCCACCTCCCCCTTTAGCGTTAAGCAACGATTGTATAATGCCTGGAAGAGGAATCTGAAATGAACAGGCAGCGCAACTTTGGCTTTGAAGCCACAGATAGAGAGCCAAAAAAGGCAGCAGTGCTGAGGCAGAACACAGATAACAAGAAGCAAAAGGAGGTGCGGAAATTTGCAGAGGCCCAGAGGAAACACCGAGAGCACAATTGATTCATTCGCTTGGAGGTCAAGTGAAGCACTGATAACACATAGAGTAGTGAATTATCATTCGTGGAGGTAGCATGATGCTCAGGAGAAGTTCCGAGAAGCTCATGGAAGCTCGTAATGCTCAGTGAATGTGTGGCCAGAGTTGGAGCATTGAGGAACCAATTAGGAGGCTTGGTGTGCTAGAGCGCTTAATAGAGCGAAGCCACCAGAGGTTGTAGGTAGTGCATAAATACTTCAGTGAAGTATCAAACAACCAAGAGACCGAATGATCTAGCTATTGCTGGTGTTGTTTGAGTTGAAGACAAAAGAAGGAGTCCAGAGACAGTAAACAATTCTGAGGGAGTTAGAGAAGCCAGAAGCTCAAGAAGCTCAGAGCATTGACTGAAGGAATTAGTCTAGAGAAGCCTAGATTTGTCTGCAGCTAAAGGACAACTAGGGGTAAGATGGTATTCTGAGCCCATTGGTTCATTTGTAAACCATATGGAGTTGAGTCACGGACTTGTAAAAGAATTCAGCCATAATCCCAAAGAGCCTAATCGAGTTGATTAGAGCTCAAGGAGATGTAGCCCAAGATATCAGGGTGAACTCCATATTATATTGTTGTCTCATGTGTTTGTTTTACTGCTTCATTGTTCATTGTTATATGCATTTATATATATGTAAAAGCACATTTAAATATCAGCATACACAACAGATTTTAAAGCACATAAACAACCAACAGTAAAAACAAGCATATGCCTATACTTTAAAGAATTTCTTAATTCCGCATTGGTTAATCAAATAGACTTGGGAAAATTCAAGCTTTGGAAGTGGGAGAGGTTCTTGTAAGCTAGACAAGAAGCCTAAGTGCCCCATTTTCAGATCATTAATGGAGTGTAAGATGAGGTGACGGGGTATAGTGGATGAGGTGGATAGTAATGAATGAGGGTGGTGGATGACATGGAGGAGATGACATGGAGTGAAGCGATGGGGGTGGCCTGATGCGGGGTTAAGGAGTGTACGGGAGGTTCATCAGGCTTGAACCCCCGCAGCAATCTCAGGCCGTTGATCTTAGTCAAACACCTTGACGTCATGGTCAACTATGGGGGTTGAGCCTGAGTTATAACTCGTGCTCGTTGTTCCCCCGTAGAGCACTTTACCCGCTTCTCAAGCCCATGCTTGCTTATATCCTGTGATACCACTTGAAATTTAATATATGGGTTAGGGCCCCACCTTATATGGATTTGAATGCCATTAATGATATAAAATAAATCACTGCTTTTGGACTTTTACATTCTATTTTGATTTTTTAAAACAAAAGATTTGATTTTTTTTTATAATATTAAAAATGAAATTTAAATGATGATGGATGCTACAACATCCGGCTCCACCTAGGGATAGTGCTTTTGCCATAGAAGCACTAAGAACCGCAGATTAGTGCCTTCACCTCGGGCATGGAGTCATATATTGCTTTAACAAATTTAATTCTATGGAATTTGTACAATGAATTCACTCTGGTATCTACAATGATAGGATGCCTGTGCTGCAGAATTGGAAATAGTGTTTGAGGTACTGCCCATTGACAGGAAGCTATAAAGTCTCACCATCAAGATTCTCTAGGAAGAATGTATTATTTGCCCTTACTTCTATAATCCTGAATGGGCATACCAGAGAGGATAAAACTTCCCATGTTTGCCCTTATCTTCTCTTCTAGTATCCCACCTTAACACCAGGTCTCCAATTTTAAAATCAAATTCTTTGGATTTTCTTTCAAAAATGCCCTTCATTTTCGATTGATACATAATCAAATTATCTCTCACCTTATCTCTGCTCTCAATCAACTCCACTACCTTGTGCATCCTTCTTATCAGAGCAATGGGTTTTCTTTTTCCTCCTGAATCATTACAATTACAAGCTTCACAGGTTGACTAGGAAAAAGAGCTTGAGTTCCATACACTAACTCAAAAGGTGATTTTCCTGTAGACTTTTTTGTAGTCACTCGGACAGCCCAAAGAGCAAACTTTATTTTCGAATCCCAATTTTTCTGATTCTCTGGAATAGTTTTCTTAAGAATTTTCATCAATGTTTTGTTAGTGGATTCAGCCAATCCATTTTCCTGAGGATGATAAGCTGTTGAATGAGATAAAATGAAATTATACTTCTGATAAAAAGAAACAAACTTAATTGAACTAAACACTTGAGCATTGTTAGTTATGATTTTGACAGGGCACCCAAATCTGTTGAAAATGTTTTCTTCTGAAAATTTCATCACCACCTAGTCATTTGCCTTTTTAGTAGGTATAGCTTCTACCCACTTGGTGAAATAATCAGTAGCTGTAAGAATCCACTTGAGTTGTCCACTTGAAGATGGGTTAATTTCTCCAACAAAGTCTAGCCCAGATTGCTTGATTGGTTCTTCTATGAAGACTGGGATTAATGGCAAGGGATCTAACCTCTTTTTCTTAGCAAAAAGCTGATACTTATAATAGTTTCTGACAAACTTATATATATCACCAAACAAGGTGGGCCAATAAAATCCTACCTGGAGGATTTTGTTTGCAGTAGCTTTCCAACAGTAATGTCCACCACATAACTTCTCATGATAATCTTTAATTGTCTCTGTAGATTCATCTTTTGTCAAACATAATAATAAAATTCCCACAGAATCCTTCCAATGCAATTAGCCCTCCACAATCACATATGGTTGTGCCTTGATTTTTAGTGCTCTATATCTTGTTCTATCAATTGACTGGGGATAAGAGAGAAAACATAAATAATGAACTATGTGCTTGTACCATTCTGAACATAAAATTTATATCAGATCTTCATACCTAAATTGATTTTTCTTCACCCTCTTCAATTATTTCCTCATTTACAGGTGTTAGCAAGTTGATTCCCAATTCCTGAAAATTTGACTCTATCAACATCTTTTCCAATCCCTGCCCTTTCACCAAATTTGTGAGCTTTATGTCCAGGTCATACTTTTGGATCTTAGCTATCCATTTCCCTCTTTTACCTTCCACATCACTCTGGACTAAGACATCCTTTACTACAACATTTGGCACATAAGCAATGATCTATGACTGCAGCACATAAGTTCTGAAGGCTTTTAGGGATTTTACCAAGGAATATACCTATTTTTCAAGAATATTGTGTTTCAGTTCAGCATCTCTAAGGATCTTGCTAAAGAAAGCAACTGGTTGCTCTTTTCCTTCATCATTTTTTTGTAACAAAACAACAACTATTGAATTGAGTGATGCAAATGAAAATATTTGAAAGGGATTTTGATAATCAGGGCTAATAAAAAATGGAGCTACAGGTAATGTTTCTTTGATCCTGGAAAATGACTTTCTATCTTCCTTGCTCCAATGTACTTCATTCTCTTTCTTCAACATGTTGGTAATCTCTTTTACAATTTTAGCATAATTCGACAAAAAACCCCCTTAAAAAATTTATTTTTCCTAGAAATTTTGAATGTCTTTCTTACTCCTAGGTAGGGGTATTTTTTGCACAGCGTTCAACCTTACTGGATCTATCTTTACTACATCTCTAGAAACAATGTGCCCCAGCAGTTTGCCTTCTTCTAGAGCAAAAATAGACTTCTTATGATTCAAAGAAATCCCAAATTTTCTACATTTCTCAAAAGTCTTTTTAAGATGGTCCAGATGCTCCTCATCTAACTTGGAGAAAACAGTGATATCATCCAAGTATATTACTACAAACTTAATGGAACTCCTGTAGACAATTTGACTAACTTGGTCTCCTTCTGGGTTCCAATAATATGATCTTGAACCTGCTCATCCTGTGAAGCTTTCTCTGAACTAACAACTACATCATTAGAGTTAAAAAGTCTTTCAAGAGGGACAAGTCCTCTTGGAAAAATATTATCTTTCAATTGAATAATTTTTTGATTAACTATAGAATTTTTAAAATCACTTACTTTTTCACCTTCTGTTGTTTCATCTCCATCTTGATCAATTTTGGTGCCTTGAAAATCTTCAATCATAGTCAAGAATTCCTTAATCTGTTGATCATCCTCAAAAACCTGCCAATGTTTTATGTTATCTGGAATAGAAGGCTTGTGCCTCATTTCAACCTCATATCTCAACTTTGGATTTATAGGAGGCCTAAAGGAACTGGCAGCCACAGCCAAGGAGTCTGCTAACCTATTCCCATCTCTTGGAATGAACTGTATGTTGAAAGCTTCAAAGAAATTCTCAACTAAATCCCACACTTCATTTCTATATGCCCTAAGCCCAGGGTGTTTTGTTTGACAATGGTTCTTAATTTTCTCTATAATCAACTCTGAATCTCCAAAAATGAAAATTTACTGGACTCCCATTTGTTTTGTTGTTTGAAGAACAATGTTCAAGGATTCATATTCTGCCACATTATTAGTTGCTTCAAACTCCAATTTAAATGAAAAAGGGATCATATTACCTCCAGGTGTAATTAAAAGGAAACCAACACCTGTTCCTTCTTTAGAATAGGCTCCATCAAAGAAGCACTTCCACATCCCTTCTGTTTGTAGCTCTGTATTTACACAGGCTGAAGGAAGCTCCCTCTGATTATCTTCAGCCAACTCTGCATTGTCATGCAGCATGAAACAAGAAAAGTCCTCTTTTTCTTGGTTGTACACAGGTGAATTACTTGCTCCATTCTTTGTGATTGTTTTAAAAAATATTGTTTCTTTGTACAACCTTCCCTCTTCTCCACCAAAAATTGTTTTCAAACCCCCCCCCCCCCCCCAAATTTAGCCCCCCATGACCTAGACAACAACATTCCAAACCTAGTAGGGATATCTGCTACCACTACATCCATTACCAAGCTTCTAGTTGGGATCTGGGCTAATGACACCACCATATCTTTAATGACCCCGAGACACTTGACTTTATTTGAATCAAAAGAATACAGGTCTCTGTAAGGTTTAGTAACTTGTAGGTTTAATTGTTTCATTACTGATAGTGGCATAAGGTTGTGTGAAGCTCCTGAATCAAACATACAATTATGCAAGATGAAATCATGAAGCAATAAAGAAATGTATAAAGGAGGTGTTGAAGAATCTACCTCCTCCATATGTGGACCAAAAACCACTACTAGTTTATCTTCTTGTAAATTCATAGTGTCATTTATATTCACATTCTGAGACATGTTGATAAACTCAACAATCTCTCTTTGATAAACTGGTGTTTTGACCAACTCTGTGAGGGGCACCTGAATTTTGATTTTTTCTAACTCTTTAGTGAGACTAAATACATGGACCTGTTTGGTATTCTTTTCAGTTTCATCTTCACTTTTCTTCATCACTGAAATCTCTTGTGGAATGGAAACAATTTTTTCTAAAGGAATTTTATCAATTTTATCTTGAGAAGACTCACCTTGAAGTATCTGAGTTTTTCTTATGGAGTCGCCTTTTGTAGGGGAGAAGGAACTTGCTGCTCACCTTCATTTTCTTGAATTCTAGATCTTTTCCTTGATCTCAAGTCATATTTCTTATGTAATTCTGCCTGCATAAAATCAGTAAATTGCTTCCAATATTCATCAATTTCATTCTCATCATAAATGGCATCTGTTTCAGTATATTCTTCTCCCTCAACACCTAGTTCATCTTCATCTCCTGCATATAATGTGGAAATATGATCATCATGATCCTTGGAATGCTCTGGTACTTCATCGAGATCTGCCTCTAAGTAAAGTGGTGCTTGAACCTGATCATAGTCTTATCTCTCCTTATGCAAAATTGCAGAGTTTGTCTTCTATATTTTGGATTAAAGTTTTTGTTTTGTTGTACTTATCTCTGAGAATTCTTACTCTCCAACTCTAGTTTAATCAATTTACTAGACAAATTTTTAATCACATTTTTCATATCCTCTAATGTTTGACTTTGAGAGGATTCCACTTTGGCCTTTCCCTTGTCTTGGGTAGGTTGTGCCTCTGGTGCTTTACCTGTAGCCACCAGATTGGCTTCTATTCTAAAGCATCAGTTTGGATATGATCAAGGGTTATGTATTTCCTCTCCCTTAATGTGAACCCAAAATCTGATTCAAATGCCCCTGCAAAAGTTATTTTTGCACCAGTAAGAGGGGGCTTGATCTCCACTGGGAGATTGTTGTAAAGCTTATTGAACCTTTTGATGAACTCAACAACACTTTCATCAAACTTCTTTTTAATAGCATTGAACTCTGTAAGTGAATACCCATGATTTCGTTTTTCTCCCCATCTCTGGGTGAACTGGTGTTCTATCTCTTCCCATGTAGGAATAGAGTTATTAGGAAACCCTTTAAACCACTTTCTTGCTTCACAATCCAAGGATTTCACAAAAAGTCTTAAAACAACATCCAGGTGTTCAACGTTGATATTTTCGGCAAAATTACAATACACTGCTATATGCTTCTCTGTTGTTTGTTTATCCTCCCCTGAGAAATGAGGAAGAATTTTTAAGTATTCTTGAGGCATTGGATTCAATTGTTGTGGCAACTGAATAGGTGCATACCTATTCAACAAGAATGCAGGTGTTGCCATGTTTGCACCTAAACTTACTGAGCCTTGAGTACCAACAGATGTAGAACTTGTCTAAGGAGTAAATGGAGTATGAAAAGGTGGCAATGTAGTTATAGGTTCAGGTTGAACAACTATAGAAAATATATTTTTGAATACTAAGAAAGAAACATACTCTAAAGGCTGTTCTTTACAATTGGGTTCTTGAAATGAAGTGGATGTAAAAGGTAGTTCTTGGTCAATAAAAAGTGAATTTTTGGATGAAAGATGTGTTAAACTGCTGCCAGGTGCAGACAGTGTAGGACTTGGTGTAAATGGAGTTTTTGGATTTCAAACCCTCTTGGAAACTAATCTCTCAGGGTCTAAAAGGGCTTGAGCTTTCTGCTGTGATGTATCTGACCTCGTGTGAGGCCTTTTTGAAGCCAGAGTTATTTTTTTCTATTTAATATAGCCAAATATTTCCTCCTCACTAAACAAATAGAGGAAAATATTGAAAACCCAAGGAAAAATGTTCTTGATTTCGTTCCCCAGCAGCAGCGCCAATTAATGTTGTCCCTTAAGAAACCAATTTCCTGGCTGTGTAGAAATTGTGCTTAAGACATTAATTTTTATTATGCATGTCACTTATTTGTATAATGTATCCTCATGTGAAGGGCCTGAAGGACCTGACTTTTAACCCTTAATATTTAGCTGATATGAAAATCTCAGAATGCCATGTGATGCTGAATATGAATGTTGTGTGAAGAATGCCTTGAGAAGTTAAAGATAATATGTTGTGTTTGACAGGAACTATTATCTGTAACTTAGAAGAAATATAGGGGTAGGAACTTTAAATATAGGAGCGCTCTTTTAAGGAATTTTAACTTCATTCACATAAGTAAACAAAGACCTGTAGCTTCATTACCATATTTAAAGAAAGGAAGAAACATGATGACACATAACAGAGAAATTACAAAATGATACCCAACAATGTGTGGAAAATTTCTGATTCTTTCATTAATCATCAATTTATCAAGAATACAACAGCATAGCATCCACGTTCTTCAAAATTCGGACCCCTTTTCTATAATTTTGCCTCTTTTTATACATCATGGGACAGTTGGTAACTACCAAAACTGTCAAACATTTTAATTATCTTCTAACTATCTAAAGTAAAAGTCATTACAAAATATTACATTAGAGGGTAAAGACACCTCATTTTCCTCAAGAAGTAAGATAACAAGTAGTAACAAAATTTAAAGTATGATTGGTGAATGTTGCTCGTTGTTTGAATCTATGGCTTGAGTAGAAGGTCCTGCTGCTGCATCCTTGGTCTGCTCTATCATCCATTCTTTACACTTTCTCCATAATGGTACATTTGACTTTCATGCTTCCTCTAACTTGTCAAGTGCTATTCTGCAAGTTGTAATCAGAGTAGGCTTATATGTAAACAGAGTCTTCACCATCGAGAGAAGCTTAAAATCTTTGTGAAGGTAGTTTACAATGGTGGCTCCCTTTAATACTGTTGTCTTTTCATGAGTGTTATCCACTTTTCTCTTTGCCTCATCTAGAAAAGTATCATATGTCTTCCATGGCAACAAGTTTTCTTGTAGGTCCCAACAAGAAGGAAGTCCGGTTCTGACTCTTTTATCAAACAAGATATTAAACTTGGAAATTGATTCCTTCATCTCATTAATCTTCTTCTCAGTAGTATTCCTGTGGGTATTTCTGACAATCATTTTATTAGAATCTATTGCACACAATGTTCTATCTAGCATGTCATGTTCCTTCAGTTCTACAGTAGATTTAGAGTTAATGAAATCTATCATCCTCTTTGCAAACTTTGATCTATCTAAATATTTTTGTTTATTTTTCATGACTACCTCTTCCATATCTTGAACTAGTGTTTTCTCTTTAGATACAATAACAAGAAATTCCCAAATACCCTTGATAACCTCAATGACTTCATCCCATAGGATTTGTCTAGCTTGAATTAAGGACATATTGCCCTTCATTTTCTCCTTTAGCCTTTTGATTTCATCTTTAGCCTTTAGGAGGTCTTCCCTGTATTTCTTTGCATTATCCTTCTCCCTTCTTGCTTCTTCTTCACTCAAATTCAATAGCTTGCAAGTTGTTTCCAACTCTCTTTGGGCTTTCTTTACATGATTCTCAGCCATTTTAATCTTTGTTCCCAACTATAAAACCTGTGCTACTGGATCATCTGTGTTGGCTAGAATTACTATTGTACAAACATGAGTGTCCACCTGTCGTTGCAGCTTGTTCATAGATTCTTTAAGTAAAGAAACTTCTTTAGTTTTCTGTAACACATCCTATAGGAGCTTCTCCTTTTCATTTTCTACTTCAGCTATCCCTACAACTATGGGATGCTCACCTGTATGTAAATTCAACTTCTTTTTCAAAACCCAAATCTCTAACTTGGCAGATTGCAATAATTTCTAAACAGTAGGTTGGTCATCAGGATTGACACCTATTTTAATGATGAGTTTCTTTAGCTCATCCACCTGAGCATTCAAAGCTCTGGAGTTGGTTTTCTCCAAATTTAATTTCTGAATTACCTTATTTAGCATTTTTTCTGCCTTAACAGCTGCTGCATTTGTTTTATGTACATCATTTACGATCAATTGCCCATTTTTCATGTGCAAATTATCTTGTCAAGCATTGGAAGCTTGTGAGTATCAACAATTAAATTCACAGTCTTGAAATTACTAGTGGACCTCACTGATATTTCAGTAGGATGAGAAAAAGTAATTTTAAGTTGGCTCCTCTCCAAATCCATAGATAGAAATCTAGTTTGTTTAGGAGCAACTTGAGACTCAGCTTGAGCCTCCATAGTTGACTTTACCTTCTGATTTCTCTCAGCTATCTGAGCAAACATACTTTGAATTAAAGGAACCTGATCATGAACAAGTTCTCTGGAAGATGGGGCAAATTGGTCACCCTTTGTTTCTCCTAACTGAATCACCAAACCAGGTTGTGCTAAAGACATTGCATCTTGAAGCTTGGTCCTTTTTGTTGCTTCAGATTCTTCCTCATCTAGATCAATAACTTCCTCTCTAACCCTCTTGACACGTTTTTCTGTAATGCTAGGGGTTTCAATCTCTGTCCCCTGAATGTTTTACAAACCTCCATTTGCCAATTTCTATGTTTCAGATATACTTTCATGTACAAAGGCTGAATATCCATTCTCTAGTATTCTCTTTGAAATAATTTGATGAGGGTCATAAGCCCACTCAACCACCTATAAAAGACACATGTCATTCAACAATCTTTCAACCTCCTGGGCAGCCTGTCTAGTGTTTACAATGAAGGGTCCCACTGCTTTAGGCAACTTGAAGAAAAATCCTTTCTTCATAGGAACAAAATGAACTTGATCTACATTCAAGCTCTGCCTGATAAATTCAAGGGCAAAAAGCCTCATTAGCACAAATTTAGGTAACCTTTAAGGCTTGACAGAGGCTCCATAAAGCCTAATCTCTGTGTGCGCTTCAAATATGAACCAATCCCCACATCTCACATCCTTACTCAATTGAAGAAATTTTTGAGCTTTAGGAAGAAAAGTTGGGGGTAGGGTTCCATTCGAGATTTTATAAGCCACTGGAAGGAATAACGAATTAAACTCAAATAAACCACTATCTCCTGGATCACCCCTTATCAGGTCTATCCAGAATACCACTGACTGCTTTTTTTATTGATATCAACAACATTTAGACCCAAATTAGAAAAATGTTCATCATTCTGGTATAGAAATAAATAAGTAATGATTGAAGGGAATTTGAAGGACCCAGTGAGAGGCAAAGTCATAGATTGGGTATTGATAGTATCTACCCGGAATGTTGGAATGTCTACTACTATCTATGGCTTCATCATTAAGGAGAAAAATCCTAGTACAACTTTATCCACCTGCTTGGAGTCTTCTTTTCCTAGAATCTTGGAAATTACTTGTAAAACGGGTCTTATTTCAGCTGCAAATATTTCTAAAGAGAAGAGATTCACATCTAGGGAGAATTGACCAGATTTAGGGGCCAGGAAAGAGGTGACATGAGAAAGTTCCTGAGGAGACATGTTATCATAGTATGAAATTAGAGATTCTTCAGTAAAGGTGGTGTAGGTTCTAGACATAGGGTAATTCAAAGCTTGGTGTATTAATTGTGAGGTTACTTGAAAAATGCTCTCCCCTGACTGATTCATTACAAAACATTTCTTACGGTACATTGTTGGAGTTAGCCATTGAATAAATTCAGGGAATAAATGAGTTCTGGGGACAAAAGCAGCTAAAGCACCTGAACTAACCATTGCCATGAATATAAGAGACTTTTTATGATTCAGGATGACCTATTCATACAGTGAAAGATGTTTAATTGTGTAGAGGGTATCAGAAATATCTCGTTCGACATAAATTAATGGGGTATGGATAACTGATGAGGAACTTACTTGTTTGGCCATGATGACTGTAGGTGACAGTTGCTAATGACAGTTGCCGGGACTATTGCTGACTCAAACTGCTAAACTAGTGTAAGGTTGCTTAGTACTAAAACAAAAGACTAATGCAATGGGGTTTTGCTTGTCTTTCATATATATGATAATCAAACAGAGGGAAACCCTGTAATCAATGTAGCTAATTAATGGAGTGGCAGATGAGGTGATGGGGTACGGTGGATGAGGTGGATAGTAATGAATGAGGGTGGTAGATGACATGGAGGAGATGAGATGGAGTGAAGCGATGGGGGTGGCCTGCTACAGGGGTAGGGAGTGTACGGGAGGTTCATCGAGCTTGAACCGCCACAGCAATATCGGGCCGTTAATCTCAGTCAAACACCTTGACATCATGGTCAACTATGAGGGTTGAGCCTGAGTTATAACTTGTGCTCATTGTTCCCCCACATAGCACTTTACCCGCTTCTCGAGCCCATGCTTTCTTATATCCTTTGATACCACTCGAACTTTAACATATGGGTCAGGTCCCCACCTTATATGGATTTGAATGCCATTAATGATATAAAATAAATCACTACTTTTGGACTTTCACATTCTCTTTTGATTTTTTAAAATAGAATATTTGATTTTTTTTTTTTAAATTATAATATTAAAAATGAAATGTAAATGACGATGGATGCTACAATAGGTGGGACAATATTGATGAAGCACAACAATAGGTAAAAGTAGCCATCTTTAGGATACCATAGGAGTCGGTAGAATTGATTCAGCCTGAATGGGCTACTCAGCTGAGTTGCACGATCAAATGTTATAATGTAACTATTGAAGAAGAGGATGAAGATTCACAGAAAATTAACATCCCAGAGATGGAAGGACACCACAAGGTTTAAGGAGCACAGATTAAGAATGCTGAAATAACCGCGCCAGTGAAGACTAAGCAGGTGAATATTGGTACAGAGGGGGAGCCCAAATTCGTGAAGGTTGGAGACTATTGGGATGAAGTGACAGTGGATAAGGTCATTGAATTACTTCGTGAGTATCGGGACTTATTCCTGACCAAGTTTACAAATTTGAAAGGAATAATCGGAGATCTAGGAGTGATGAAGATCACATTGAAACCTGATGTGAAGCCATTTAAGTAGAGGTCATACCGCTTAAATCCAAAATACAAGGAGAAGGTTCGCATAGAACTAGACAAAATGCTCGCAACAAGCATCATTGAACCTGTGGAAGAATCCAGTTGGGTAAGCCCAATGGTGGTGCAAGAGAAGAAGCAGAAGGACAAGATAAGAATATGCGTGGATCTCATAAAACTGAATGACGCTTATGTGCATGATCCATTCCCAACTCCATTCATGGATGAGGTGTTGGACAATGTAGGTGGTCAGGAAGCATATTCTTTCACTGCTGGGTTCTCAGGGTGCCACCAGATCAAAATCGTGCCAGAATATAGGAGCAAGACAACCTTCGCAACTGAGTGGGGTTTATTTCAATATACTGTCATGCCATTTGGATTAAAGAACGCCCCGGCCATCTTTTCGCGCGTGGTTGTTGCGGCATTCAAGGAATATATTCATAAGTTCTTGGAGGTCTATTTTGATGACTGGACTATATTTGGGTTGGTTAAGCACCATGTAGCGAGCTTACGCTTAATGCTAGATACCTGCCGAAGATACCAAATCCTGCTCAACCTCAAGAAGTGTGTGTTTCTTGTTCCTTTTGGGAAGCTATTGGGGCATGTGGTAAGGGCTTATGGTAGATCCCACGAAGATCGCGGTGATTCTAAATTTGTAAGTGCCACGAAGGTGAAACAGTTGCGTGCTACTCTGGGACATGCAAGGTATTACAGAAAGTTTATCAAAGGTTATTCCCAGATCACTGCACCGATGGAAACATTACTAAAGAAGGATGTCAGGTTTTGCTGGAACGATGACTGTAAGAAAAGCCTGGATATATTGAAGGAAAAGATGGTAATTGCGCCGATTCTTGTCTTCCCGAATTGGAAGAAAGAGTTTCATGTTCATGTTGATGCATCATGTATAGCACTAGGGGAAATACTAACACAGGATGGCATAGAAGGCTTGTATCACCCTATCGTGTTTGCAAGTCGAAGATTATCCAACTGAAAATAATTATTCCACCACTGAGCGCAAGGGACTAGCTATGGTGTATGCACTCTAGAAGTATCGACACTACTTGCTAAGAGGCCACTTTAAGATGTACACAGATCATTACGCGCTGAAATACTTGGTCAATAAGCCTGTGTTGGGGGGGCACATCTATAGATGGATTTTATTGTTCCAAGAGTACGAATTTGAAGTTGTTGTGAAGCCAGGATGATTGAATGTGGGACTAGATCACCTGTCACACATTGAGATAGGGGAGGAACCTACTAGTTTGGAGGAAGTATTACCCGATGCACAGCTTTTTGCTGTGCGCATAGTGGATGGACATTTTAAAGATATAATTCACTTTTTAACAATTGGAACTGTGTCGAAAGGATACTCTATCCAGCAGAAGAAGGAATTAGTGGTGCGCGCAGTAGATTTCTCTGTCACTACAGAGCATCTATACAAGATGGGGAATGATGAAATACTCCGAAGGTATGTACCTGATTTTGAACGAAGCAACATCCTCGCGGACGCTCATGGGGGTGCTGCGGGAGGACATTATGCAGGGAGAGCAACTGCGCAGAAGATTCTACGCAGGGTTGTGGTGGCCAACCCTTCATCAAGATTCAAAAGCACATTGCAAGGCATGTGATGTATGTCAAAGAACAGGTAAGCCATCGTGGAGGGATGAGATGCCTTTGAATCCACAACTGATGTTGCAGCCTTTTGAAAAGTGGGAAATAGACTTTGTAGGACCTATCAAACCTCAAGGATAGACATGCATGAGGTATATTATCACTGCGATAGAGTGCCTGACTCGTTGTGAAGAAGCGCAGTTGGTGAAGGATTGCATGGTCACGATTGTCACAAAGTTTTTGTTTGAACACATACTGAAACGATTCGGCTGTCCGAAGATCTTGATGAGCAATCGTGGTATGCATTTCCTGAATGAAACGATCAGCACGCTAACGGAAGAGTTTCAGGTGTATCATAAGAAGAGCACACCATATCACCCACAGGCTAACGTGACAGTAGAATCGTTCAACAAAGTACTATAAACTGAGCTGATGAAGGTATGCAACGCGCAGCGAAGTGATTGGGACCTACGCGTACCTGCAGTGTTATGGGCTTATAGGACGACATGCAAGAAACTGATGGGACAGACACATTTTAGGCTTGTCTATGGAGTGGAAGCTGTAATGCCAATGGAATACATCGTACCTAGTCTGTGCATAGTAGCGCTCATAGGTATGATGAATTGTGGAGCCCTAGAGAAGAGGCTCGCGCAGTTGGAGGAGCTTGAAGAAGAACAATTTTTGGTTGGATTTCACCAGTAGGTCCAAAGGTAGCGCGAAAATGCATGACATGGTCAACATATTAAGTTGCGCACCTTTAAGGCGAATGATTTGGTGTTTTTGTGTGACAGTAAGTTTGATAAATTCCCTGCAAAGCTCAGAATGCATTGGTTGGTACCGTACATTATTAAGGATATCACGGATGGTGACACAGTGCAATTAGTAAAGTTAAATGGAGAACCTTTCCTAGGAAAAGTGAATGGCAATCATTTGAAGCCATACACAGGTGGCCCAACCATCTGACTAGCCGACAGAACCACAGTATTAGCCCTCCAGGCGGCTGAAATGAGGCACGGGACTATAAACTACTCTGCCTGGGGACTGCGCGATGTCAGGACTGTGCGTAGTAGCGAAGTGTCACAGGGTCCGTGACAGCGCGAGGGTAGCTGCACTGCCACGTGGGTCAGCTGGAAAGTGACCGTTATAGTCACTATTCACGATGTGATGCTTGGTTTGAGACCAAATGGAGTGGGTGGCAAGCATTTAAGGTGAATTTTATGGGCTAGATTCTTGAAAATCTGTCGCCAATTGAGCATTAATGGAACGAATGTGGGGGGAACGGTCGAATTCAAATTCAAAAGGAACTATAAATTACAAAGGGCTGTCCAGCAAACAACACTTGGAAATTTGAGAACTGAGTTGTTACACGCTCAGACATTCATGAACCCAAACTTGTTCAATATTCTGAAGGCAAATTCGTTACTTGAGCAATTACTTGAGACGTTGAGAGAACTGTGGGATCACACTATGGCAGCACCTGAAGAAGCCATGGATACTGGAGTAATGACCGTCGAGGAAGCTGCACAGGCAATTATGGAAATGGAAGCCCTAGAAAGTGCCAGGATAGCCGCTGAAATCCCTAAATCACCGCACATGCCGAGACCCAAAAAAGACAAGCAGGCCATGGTACCAGTGTGTGTATCACCTAGAAATCTGCTAAGGACTAAGCTCACCATGGAAGAAAATGGGAAGGCTATCAATTTGGAGGCTGATGAGGAGGAAGAGTTTGAAAAAATCCTGGTAGAGGAGGAGGATGTAGAAATGGAAGAAACCCAGGATGTAGACCCTCTTACCAAGCTACTCGCATATGTTCCTCCGCATAACAGAGATATCTGCAGACTCCACTGCTCCCTTACAACATTATTTTTGAGGGAGCGCACTTGGGACGAGTGCCCATGAAAAATTTTGAGGATTGGGATCTCATGGACCACGAGAAGTTCCCGCATCTCACGACCGCGTAGCTCATGTGCCAGAATAAAGACGTGTCGACTGGAATTATAGAGTTGGAGCCACGCAAATGGCTGAAAGGAGTTGAGAAAGCAGGGTTGCTAAACCTGCTCTGGGTGCCACATTATCATCAAGCCCCAGTGACTATTTTTGTGATCAGGCAGCTGCTCTGCTTGGTTCATGATGGGTGCTTGTGGCTGGAGGAGCCCATCCCCATCACAGGCCATTTGATTCACAGAATTACCCAGCTCCCTTCCAAAGGGGAGGACCCAGCAAACATCTCAGAGGGAAAGAGTGATGATTTGGCTATCGCGAAGGCCATGAAGAAGAAATTTAAGCTGGAGAAGAAGAAGAGAGGGTATGCCATTTACAGCATCAACAACCCTGCGGTCAAAGTTGTGACACAGATATTGGCAGGAAAGGTGATGCGAAAGTGCCGTGCAGATGAGGTGCCTGTGCTAGTGGTTGCACTAGCAGCGCAATGCGCAGAAGGGGTCTAGTTTAACTAGGAAAACTATTTATGCAGAGAGTTCCTTGAGAACTCGCGTGAGGCATAGGAGCAAGAAAAACTTTTCACTATGCGTGGCTTCTATTTTCAATAGTATTGGTGGCATGGGAATTGCCCAAAGATAGCCAGTTCCTGATGATCTCCCAGGACCTTCTAGAGGCAATGAAGTATGCTTTGTTGTGGGCAACCAGGGATGCACAAAGGATAAGGGACGACAAAATATTCTGGGTACTCATCGAGATGAACATCAGAATGGGGATTAATCACAAGCCGCAGTTATCGCCCACGGTCTACAATAGTTTGCAAAGCTTCACAGAATTCAAAGCCGATTTCCACCATGTCTACATCAGGGCGTGGAAGGACCCCGCGAAGACGTGGCACGAGTTACCTTATTTGGCAACCGACGATGTCATCTTCACGGTCCTTGAGTCATGGCTGTCAAAGTGGCGTGCCCCAGCTGGCTCTACAGTGGAAGCAGAGAAGTTCGCTGCGTAGTGGAAAAAGGAAGAGAAGAAACTGCGGATGCACAGTTGGCAGAAAAATGCAGGAAGGAAGAAGTAGCGGCTAAAGCCCAAGAGGCGTGTGACACTACGAAGTTGGCAGAAGACCAACAGAGGACAACAAAAGAAGAGTGCGAAGGATAGAAGTTGCCTTCGCCTGAGCTAGAGTCCGACACAGAACACGGTGGCACGGACTTGTAGACATCATCCACACAGCTCAAATTTCTGCGCCCAAGAGAGCAGGTAGGACCGCGAAAGAAGTCGAAGGCTTCAAAGACTTCGTTCGACCCAATCACCCTCACTGAGGGGGATCTCCATGATATTGGCCAAACGGTGAGAGACGTCATCGTGGAGACCCTCCAACAGTTTGAGGAGGAACACCAGATGGTGTTGGGGGCTCTCCAAATGTAGATACAGGAGGTGAAGGTGCGCACTCCATAGGCTGGCACTGTGTCAACCAGCCTCACAGTAGTCATGTCCACGGCAGAGGAAATTCTGCGTGCCCAGATGACTAACACAATAATGCTACCATATGGAGCACTCATTGTAGGTTTTAACCTTGTACAGAAATTAGCTGCATACAAATTCTAAAACACATAAAATAAATAATGCGAGAGGATAACACATAAAACACATATACACAGAGATTTTCCCCTGGATCCCAAAACCGGGACTACTAGCTTGATTTTTCATTATTTTTATTTCAATGTTACAATACATATTTATACATGCTGAACCATCCAATACCATGGACCAAAAACCATCGCGTCCAAAACCATGGACCGAAAACCATCACGTCCAAAACCATGTGTGAAAATCATGTACAAAACCATAGGTAGATCCGCCCAACCTAACATAGGGTCCAAAGCCAAAATTTTCCGGGGTGTTGCTCCAGACCCCATAGAGTGGGGTTACCTGCACCCCTCAAACCCCTTGTGACTAACCCCCACTATGCAATCAGTGCAACAAAGGGGGGGATCTACCCCGCTTCTAACCCCTCGGTTAACTATGTGGGCTAGTCGTGGAAAGAATATAACACAACCCAACATTCTCCCACTTGTTGTTTTCTTTCCACAGGGGGCCACAAGAGAGCTTAGTCATTTATCTAGCCCTGCGATGCCCATTATTTCTCTACACCAAGAGAACTTCTCAGAGCTCATAGATTTTGTCAATGCATCTGTAGTATTCTTCAAAGTGTCCACCTTTATCAGCAACACCCTTTTGTCTTCTATCATATCCCTCACAAAGTGATACTAAACATCAATGTCCTTTGTCTTTGAATGATATGCATAGTTCTTTGCCAAGAAAATTGCACTTTGGGTGTCACAGTCTACCCTTATAGCTCCTTGTACTAACCCCATATTTGAACACAATCTCTGCAACCAAACTTCTTCCTTGATTGCATGAGTGGCTGTCATGTATTCTGCCTCTGTAGTTGATAGTGCCACTACATATTGTTTCTTATTCATCCAACTGACTGCATCTCCAAATAGGTTAAACACATACCCACTTGTAGATCTTCTCTAATCCGGATCCCTAGCCCAGTCTGCATCAACAAAGCCATGAATATCTAACACTCTATCCAATCCTGGTCTTCCTTGGTAGCACAAACCATAATCACTAGTGCCATGCAAATACTTGAAAACCCGCTTCACTGTTGTCTAGTGCTCGTTCCTTGGTTTTGACATAAACCTGCTCAATACTCCCACTTCATGTGCAATGTCTGGTCTAGTACAAACCATCGCATACATCAGGCTACTGACTGTACTAGCATATGGAACATGGGACATGTCCTCTTCCTCTTCTTGTGTCTTGGGACACTGTTTAGCAGATAACTTTACACCTACAGGAATAGGAACCTTCTCCGGTTTACTATCCTACATATTAAATCTCTGCAATATTGTCTTGACATACTTCCTATGGTTTAACCCAAGTTTCCTCTTTGCCCGATCTCTTTTAATTTCTATGCCCAAAATATAGTTTGCAGCACCAAGATCTTTCATGTCAAATTTGGAGGACAATTGGGTCTTCAAATCCTAGATAATTTCTTTGTCATTTCCAACCAGCAACATATCATCCACATACAAGACCAAATAAATAACATGGTCACCAATTAATTTAAAATACACACAGTGATATACTTTGCTTTTGGTGAAGCCAAGTCCCCGTATAAATGTATCAAATTTCTAATACCACATCCTTGGTGACTGTTTTAACCCATATAGAGACTTCTTTAACTTGCATACCAGTTCTTTCTTACCCTTCACTACAAAGCCTTCAGGTTGCTTCATGTAGATTTCCTCTTCCAGATCCCCATGAAAAAATGTTGTCTTCACATCCATCTGTTCTACCTCAAAATCAAAAGCAGCAGCAACAGATAAAAGTAATCTAATAGAAGTTACCTTAGCAACAGGAGAAAAATTATCACCAAAATCAATTCTCGGCACCTGGGAATAACCTTTTGCTACCAATCGAGCTTTGTATTTCTCCACCTTTACTTTTGCATTTGTCTTCTTCTTGAACACCCCTTTGCTGCCAATGTGTTTCCTTCTAGCTGGAACCTCCACCAAATCCCAATCCTCATTTTTGTGCAAAGATGCCATTTCATTAACTATGGCCTCTTTCCAGAGTTTTCCATCCTCTAAATCTTCTGCTTCCTTCACAGCTTTGGGATCATCATCAGTGATAGATAAAGAAAAATTTGAACAGAAAGCAGATGGACTACACCTTTTTGGTTGCTTTCTTTTTTGAACTGATCTTCTCACACCCGGAGTTTGTGGCTCTTCATCTTCTAATTCCTCCTCCTTTAGATCAAACTCTATCTTCTCAGGTTCCTTTGGTTGGAATTCATGTTTAATAACATCTTTCACCTCTCTGAACACCACATCTCAGCTGTACACAACCTTCCTTGTTACTAGGTTCCAAAGCTTATAACCCTTTAAACCATCCTTATACCCAATAAAGATGCACTTTTAAGATTTACTATCCAACTTGGTTCTTTCTCCTTCGGAACATGTACATATGCATCACATCCAAATATCCTCAGATGTGAAAGAGAGGGTTTCTTACCAGTCCATACCTCTTGTGGAGTCTTATCCTCCAATGCTGATGAAGGTGATTTGTTGACCAGGTAACATGCTATCTCCAGCACCTCTGCCCAGAATTCCTGTCCTAACCAGACACCACTGAGCATGCTTCTTGCCCTTTCCATCAACGTCTTGTTCATTCTTTCTGCAACTCCATTTTGCTAAGGTGTGTATGGAGTAGTCTTCTGTCGTGATATACCACACTTCTTACAGAATTCTTCAAATTCCTTACTGCAAAACACTCCACCATTATTTGTCCTCAGCAACTTTATCTTCTTCTCTGTCTGATTTTCCACGAGAGCCTTAAATTCTTTAAACCTGTTAAAGAATTCATATTTCTTCTTAAGGAAATATATCCATGTATTCCTTGAGAAGTCATCTATAAATGATACATAGTACATAGACTTACCCAGTGATGGAACCTTCACAGGTCCAAACACATCATTATGTACAAGCTCTAATATTTGTTTCACCCTCTTACCACCAGAGGGGAAACTCACCCGATTCTGCTTCCCGTATACACAATTTTCACAGAAATCAAAATCCAGAGAGCTATTACTCATACCTTCTACCATACCTTTACCATGAAGTTTTCGAAGGCCCTTCTCTCCAATGTGTCCAAGCCTTTGATGTCACAACATGGTCTTCTCTCCAGAGACCACTAGATTTTTTGCTCTACTTTCAGGAACCACATAACTGTTACACCCATCAACAACAATGCTACCTTGCAGCTTGTACAGAGTTCCAATCCAAACTCCCTGCATCAATACTAGTGCTCCCCGAACCATCTTGCAGGTATGCTTCTCAAACATTGTTTTTACACCTAGATCATCTAGCTTTCTTACAGAAATCAGATTTCTGGCCAATGCAGGAATATGCAGAACACCCGGAAGTGTTCTAACCCTTCCACCTTGTAACTTCAACTTTACTTTTCCATGACCAACGATTCTAGCCTTCCTATCATCCCCTAAGAAGTCATCACCACCATGATATTTCTTATACTCGCAGAACCACTTTCTGTGGGGAGTGAAGTGAAAGGATGCACCTGAGTCAATCAACCATGCCTCATGATCTACATGTGTACTTGAAGAAGCCAAGTACACATACCCACCTTCATCTGAGGTGGTTTTTGCCTCTATAGAAGGTGCATCATCAAATCCCTTTCCTTTGTTAGGAGTTTTAGATTTCCAGTCCCATTTGTAGTGCCCTTCCTTTCCACATTTCCAGCACACCACTTTTACAGGTTTTCCTGGAGATTTAGATCTCCCTCTAGATTTAGATCTCCCACTTGATGAATTATTTTTATTTCTTTTCTGGGACCGTCCTCGTACAGACAAGGCATCACCATTCAGACTCTCCATATTTTTCTGTTTCATCTCCTCCGTCAGCAAGGATGAAACTATTTCATCAAACTACAAGGTAATTGCATTGCTACCTATTGCAGTAACCAAATTATCCCATGAATCTGGTAGAGAAAACAACAAACTAATGCACTTATCTTCATCTGAAATTTTGATATCAATAGATGATAATTGACTTACCATAGTATTAAACGCATTTAGATGCTCTGTCACTGAGTCTCCATCTTTCATCCTCAGGTTATACAGCTTTTTCCGTAGGAACAATTTATTCACCAGAGACTTAGATTGGTACAAAGTCCCTAACTTGTCCCACAAACCCTTCACCATTTCTTCCCCTAATACATTCAGTAATACTAAATTTGAGACACAATCGTATTGTGCTCTTTGCCTTTAGATCAAACTTCTTCCATTCTTCATGAGACACTCTTGTTGGTTTAGTACCCAGATCTATCGTGATCCACTGATCTTTATCCACGAACAGATCCTCCATCTTGAGTTTCCACAACTCAAAACTCTGACCATTAAATTTCTCGATCTCTATCTTTCCACTGCTCGCCATCTTCTTTCACTATCAGAATCGATCCCACAGATTTCCCATTGAATAGGGTCTACCATAGGCCCGAGTGAAACCCCTCAGCAGCAAAGGCGTCCCCTTGAAGCCAAAAGCAGCGCTACTACCAAATGTAGTTTTTAACCCTGTACAGAAATTACCTGCATATGAATTCTAAAACACATAAAATAAACAATGTGAGAGCATAACACATAAAACACATATACACAGAGATTTTCCTTTGGATCCCAAAACCGGGACTACCAACGTGATTTTTCATTATTTTCCTTTCAATGTTATAATACATATTTATACATTCCGAAGCATCTAATACCATGGACCGAAAACCATTGCATCCAAAACCATCTGTGAAAATCATGCACAAAACCATAGCTAGGTCCAACCAACCTAACATAAGGTCCAAAACCAAAATTTTCTGAGGCGCTTCCTCGAACCCCATAGAGTGCGGTTTCCTGCACCCCTCAAACCCCCTGTAACTCCCCCCGCTATGAAATTGGCGCAATGCCCCCTTCTAACCCCTCAATTAATTATGTGGGCTAGTCGTGGAAAAAATATAACACAACCCAACACTCGTTACAGAAAATGAGGCCGACAAGCCTATGGTTAGAGGGTTGAAGGGAATCAGATTAAAGATGGCTACAGTCCCTCGAGAGACACTCTATATTTTGCAGGATGGAGTCACTGTAGAACTACAAGCAAGGGAGGGTCATGCATTTCAGGTAATGAGTGAGCATCGCATCAACATTAAACATTTGAGCTAGAAGCGCAACGAGGTAGTGGCACAAAATAGACAAATAGTGAAGGTGGTGGAGGAAGCCTGCCAGATGGTCCCAGAGTTGGCCATCCAAGTAGAAGAAACAGTGGAGGCGCACGTCCAAAAATTAGCAGTAGGGGTGCATGAGGCAAAGGAAGAAATGGCCAGTGTTCAGATAGAGCTAAACCTTTAGATAGTAGAACTGCAGTTGAGGGCGCAACCTTCAACTCCACCAGAGGTTAAGGAACAGCGTACCACCACAATCACGACAGCAATAGCAGTGGTCAATAGTGCAGTGACAGACTGCACAAAACTGTTCGAGCAGTCGTTCGAGGTCCTCACCACCCTGTAGGAGGACCTGAACATACAATGCCTAGAGATAGAGGCACGCGAGCTACAATAGAGATACGAAAAATTAAAAGGGACCTCGCAGATGATTGCCCTCATATAGAGGCTTGCCAGGATGCAACAGGCTAAAGCGCTCAAGGAGTAGGTGGATGCTGCTCGGCATAAGGAAGTAGTTTTGAAGGTGTGCTTACAACCATGGATTGATGAGACGTATACCATTACAGCCTCCATTGAAGCAAAGCTCATGCAGCTGCAAGAAACACAGTAGAGGATTCAGGGCACTATTTTAGCCACAACGGTCACTGAACAACGCGTCGAGGAAGTAGAGCAGACAGCCACTCAGTGCACTGCTGAACTTGCAGCGATCCAGTCAGAGTTGGGAGGTCTTCGTGCAAAGATCTCTGCACCGATAGAGTGACTCGAGGGCAAGTCATGATGTTTGTGTTGGGGGCTTGTTGGGCACGGGATCCCCCAAGGAAAGTCTTGGGGCTTAGAGCCCAGATTTTGGTCAAAGATTGTAATTCTGATGTAAAGACTCAGCATTTTGTGGACATGGAGTGCATAGTTGGTTAAAGAGTCATAGGTTTATCAACCCTTAATTTTGTTATTATAATGTCGGCTGTAGAGATCTACCCATGGTCTGCGAACCATGGGATTGTATAAATAGAGCGAGGCTCTAAGTAGCTAAGATAGTTAGGATGACAAGGATGAAGAGTTGAGTCTCATCTGAAGCATAAAGTCAAGTTTCAGGTCGTAGAGTAGGAGAAGGCTCCGCAGCTGAGTGCGCAGAGGCCTAGTAGTCCATAGTTGAGTGTGAGGACCCCTACAGCTGAGTGCGCAGGGTGAGTCGAGTCTATAACAGTTGGAAGTATTAATAAAGAGAATTTTCATATCATTTCTGTGTATCTATTTCCTGTTTTATGTATTGGATATCTTGAGTATAAATTTCACTTCTATGGTTTATATGTTGCGCGAATATATATATATATATCTGTTATTGATTAAGTGAACATAGGTAGAATATATGTTTACATGAAGTTAACTGAGATCTGTTAAGAAGATAAGTAAGATACGTTGTGTAGTTTGGGGAAATATTGCAGTTCACTGCCATAGCAGCACGAAAGCATCTCAGCCCTTGGTTAGGCTGCACAAAAGATGATTGTAACAGATTGCGAAGGTACTCAAGGTTGGAATAGTGTGCAAAGTGACCTGCATGAAGGTAGGCATAGTTGGACTAAACCGACATCTCAAACAACTCGAGGGTGCATAAACTTGGTTTCAGCATCCCCCCATACTGCTTCAAGGGAGACTTCAGTTTGCGCTCCATGGGCTGATTCCAAAAGGGCCAGTAGTGTAGGGATTTGTTTGGCTAAATAACTCTGAACCTGGGTCAGGACCCCATAAACCAACAACAACTCATACCTATAGAGTTAAATCCAGAGTACATGGCACAAGCCACAACTAATCGGATCATGGACACGCAGATCAAGAACACCTGACAGCAAGGGATCCAACTATTTCAAGTTTTCAAAGAAGGCCAACCCCTTCACCAGGGCAAGTGGCTCACGAGGGACCAAGTTCAATAGAAGTTTCCTCATCTCATGGAGGAACTCAACGCAATGGGGACCATTTCTTCCTAAGGGGGGAGGAATGATCCAGGTGGATATCAATGGCTACCAACCTATTCCACTTGGAGCCCCACCATTATTTATTTTAGTTTTTCAGTTTCCTTATTTGTAACACAATTCACTATTTTTGGCAGTTTTTTGGGTCTTTAACTTCTGAAGCCGTTTTGAGGCCCTAAGCGACGTTTTTTTGGGAAAACTAGGACCGACATGGGTCATTGGCTAATGTTGGTCATTAAAAAGTTATATTCCTTAGGTATATCTTTCTAACAAGGTATTGTATGCATCAAACGGTGATCATATGCCAAAGTTACAACCCCGGGAAGTTGATGTACTAATTTACCCAAACGGGGCCCATAGTTTGGTGCTTCATCTCCTAGGGTTAGGTTTTTGGATGTTTAGGGTTTTCCATTATTTCTCAATAATAAATAGGCCTTTGAGCCTCATTGTAACATAGTTCAGAGACATGTAGCCGCCACATCTCTTCTCAGAGATAAGCTACCATCGCCCGAGCTAGCCTTATTTCCATTCTGTTTGTAAGCATATTTCAGTATTTGAGATTAATGAAATGAAGTGTTATTTCTACTGTATCTTTGTATTTATGGTTATATCTATAATTTGTTGCATTCCTGTTTAAATCTGGATCACCCGTTGCACACTCCCATTGCACAATATGTCGCACTTCCTCATTTCACATCCCGAGATCCACCTTTGAGTCACCTTTAACTTAACAAGGGCACTCATCGTATCATCATGACTGCACACATTTAACCATGATCATCAATTTTTCAACTCTCTCAGGCGCTCACCGACTCGAGGTACTGACATATAGCATAACCATAATGCACATTGTTGGCCACTCTACGTCAATGACCCCATAATAATACACCCCTTTTTTCACAAAAGGGATTCATCATGTTCGAGTGTTCGTGTCATTCCAACTACATCATTAACTGATAGTTTTATGAATATTTCAGCCATTCTCCATATGTAAACTGTAAATAATCTCAGTATGACCGCGTCCATATGTAGTAGCCTAGGTAAACCTATGGTTTTGGTAACAATCTCCATTCTAGGAGGTTTTTTGTCTCACTGATTCATCAGCGTCTTTAGACACAAATGATCGACATAGTTTTTCTCTCCACTCTTACCCCAAAGCTAGAGTGGACTTTGTCGCTAAAATCTTAGGCAAGTCCTAGTGTTTTAGATCAAGTCTACGTAAAAGTGATTTGGGAATAATCCTAGCTAATTAGCTGGATTATTTTATTTCAAGTCACTTGGTCTACTGGATTATATTTTGTGTCGCGAAAATGGGTATTTGTTTAGGGTCTATAACAAACAAGTTTTCCCCCTTCATGGATTAAAATGTAAAATCTTGATGTAAAAAATATTTAGTGCATGGTCCCTCATAATTAGACACCATGGATAAGTATTAGAAGGTTGGAAAAATAATTAATCCCCTCATAAGTCAATTAATTAAATTTTCTAGCCAAATTAAATTAAAAATCCTAAGCCATAAATTTAATTAATTTTATGTCATAGGTAAATTTAAATTCTCGAAAAGAAAAATTTGTGGGTCTTAAAAAAACATTAAACATCCCAGGCCAAGGGAATATTGAAAATTTTAAGAAATCTTGGACCCTTGGACCTTGGTAGTTAAGTCAAAGTCAATTTTTTGAGGTAATTAACTCAAAATTATTATTTTTGAGTTAATTAAAAATGAATTAAATGAAAATTTTGAAATTCCTCAAAAAATAAATAATTTTGATGGACAAGATTAAAAGATAATCAAATATTTTTCAATGGTCAAGATTACTTTGATGGGGATTAAGCGAACTAGCCATTGGAGAATTTATCTATAAATTAGAGGTCGATGTAAGTCTATTTTTCATCCGACCTTTTGATCATGTACTAGCTCTTGAAGCTCTTGTAAACTTTTATAGAATAATACAACACAAAGTCTTTGGGGTTTTACTTGATGACAGTGTTCCTCTCTGGTACCTTATGGTAACGTGTGTTTAATTTTTTGCTGAGCTTATTTAAATAAAGTTGCTAGTCAATAGCTCTTGTAGATCAATTTATTGCATATCTATCTTGCTTAAATTATTGGGTTTTAAGATAACATTAAGACTTTTATTTGATTGACAAGTATCTCCAACCTTTGAAGATTTAATCGTTATTTTATACCTCTATTAATTTGACTACTTATATTTTAAGTGTGCAGAAGTCATCCTTATTCATAGATTTTGGGTGTTTGGGAAAGTCCTTGGTTGGACCAACCGACTCCCGAAACTTAAGATCTGGAGAGCCTTCCAGATTAAAACTCTGAGATTATCTAATGAAATATACTTTGCAAAGATTTTCTGGGCTAGTACCTAAAATTTAAAAAATGATTTATCTTCAAAAAACTGTGCTAAATAGCTAGATCTTGCTAGAAAGAGCCTTAGCTCTACAGATTTTGGAGTGGAGTTGGACTCATACTCCTCAGATATGATAGATCCGTAAATTATTTGTATAGATATTTAAATTATTTGTATAAATTTGTTATTTACTTGTGTAGATCTGAAATTTTGTAATAAGATTTTAAATTTTAACACTTGGGTTTTTTAGGATTTTCTCTATTTTTGTACATAATGGGCATTGGGTTTTTCTATTTTCACTTGTGCTTAAATAGATATGATAAATTAGCTAAGGAAATATTTAGATCTCAGCCAGATCTAGACCCTGGAGGGCAAGATATGGGCTCAAAGACTGTTTGGAGGAATAGATTTCAAAAATCAGCCAAGAAAATCTTCAGATCACAGCCAGATCTAGACCCTGGAGGGCAAGATTTGGGCTCAAAGATTGTTTGCATGAATTAAGTGATTAGATATTTCATTGAAGCATTCAGATCTAGGGTTTTGATAATAATTATTGGAGAACGATTGAAGGCAAAAATATCTCAGTTCAAAATTCAAATTTTTTTGGGCAATTTTTTTTTTTTAAGGCTTGCGACATCCCTCATTCCCTTCTCCATATCTTTTTCCTTTCCCTATTTGCACCTCCTTGTCCCTACTATTGCTTCCCTTTCCCTATCTGCACCTCCTTGTCCCTGCTGTTGCTTTCCTTTCCCTGTCTGCACCTCCTTGTCCCTGCTGTTGCTTTCCTTTCCCTGTCTGCACCTCCTTGTCCCTATTGTCGCTCCCTTAAACTTAACGTTGCCTCTAGCTACCTACTTCCAACCATAAATCTGCTTCTTAAACCTTAATGCAAGCCCATTTTTGGCCTCTATTCTTTTCGTTTCAAGCTTCATTGGACTTTGGTTTCATTAATGTGGGAGAGAAATTAATTTCCTGAGTTAATCACATCAAAACAGTGATGTTAAATAAAGACATGGGAAAGACAATTACTGGCAGAAATCTATAATTTGTGGTGACTGTCATATGTTTCTTGAAGTTTGATTAAAACATAAATTTGTGTCTTTCTAAGAGATAATTAATTGGGAAGAGCGTTGACATTTTTTTGTGGCCTGGTGCATTGACAATTTCTCACTGTCACATTATTTCAAATCTGGAGCATAAAAAAAGGCTTGATCCATTGTTTCAAGGGTTGTATCACATGCAAAACTAATCCATTAGAAAGTTAATTAAAGGTTTAAAGCTAACTTCTTGTTTTGTAAAACTACCAAATTTTTTTTTAGGGTTTGATTATAATTTTCCACAAAAAAGGTACAAGTGGATTAATCGTGTTGTCTATATTTCAGATCTGATATATTTCATTGCAAACCTTAATCTCAAGATTAATAAGCCTGAAAACACTTTAAAATCATCACAAAATAATTATAAATATTTGGCTCTCATTCCTTGCTATTTAGAGACCTGACATCTTTGCTGATCCAAGTTTGCAGAGATTTAACTTCATCCTACAGTAGCATATATGCACTCATTTTACCTTTAAATTTCATCATTGATGTCATCTTACACATCTCTTGTGGTTAGAAGTATAACAAATTGAGTATTACTCTATTAGCAATTTCATCTTGTGCTCTTCAAAAATCTGATATAAATTTTAGAGGTTTGTTTTTTCAAGCTTGTAGTGGTATCTTAATGGTATGGAACATTATTCCTAGCACTAAATTTGGATTGTGAACATTGAATTTTATTCCCTCGACTTTAATAGTCAATTGTGATTGATCTTATGGGTTAATTTCACCATAATAGTGGACTGATATATTTATTCAATAGCTGCAGTAAGCTTATCTTTTGCTGGTAGTGGTGTTTTGGAGGTTTGGCGCATTTTGAAATGATTATTATTGGGCACTTTTTGGCAGTGGTGTTTTGGGGGTTTGGTACATTTTGAAGTGATTATTATTCGGCACTTTTTGGAAGTGATTTTTTTTCCTCTCTTGAGTCTCATCAAGGCTAACCTTGTATCTTGTTTGCACTTTTTGGTAGTGCTTTTGTTTTCTCTCTTGAGTCTTGTCAAGGCTAACCTTCTATCTTGTCTGCTCACCCTATTCCTTCACTAATTCAATATTGCATTGCATCTTGCATCTCACATTATTTAAGTCTTGCATTCAATCCTTATTGACCATTGGTAACTAGAAATGTGGGCTAAATCTATAGTTGCAAGTTTCTCACAACATCTTTTCTCTTCCTTGTAATTGTCTTAAAGTTTACTGCTCATATCCCTAATTGTCTTGATCCTTTTCTAATATCTCCTTGCAGCATTACTTATTTAAGCTTGAAGTATTATTGTCCAAGTTCTTGATTTATTTGGGCATTGGTTATTAAGGCATTGGTCTCTTATTTTCCATCAAAAGTGTCATTTGGATCTAATTGAACATGTTTATCTTAGGTTGCTCAATTTGATAGCCTAACTTACCATTGAATCTTAATTCAAGTTATTTAGGTAAGTGATTGCTTTGCCTCTTTGTCTCCTAGGACTTGTTGTTCCAACAAATTTTCCCCTCATCATCATCCATAGGGACTACCCCCTTGACTTAGCAAGGAGAGAGTCTAAATGTAGTGAGTAAGGATTACAGTGACAACCCCTACTCTGAGCATTATGCCTTAAGTGTACACTTTGGGTGACAACACACATATTATTAAATTTACATATTCAAATATATATTTCTTTGAGTATGTCCAAATATACTAAATCTAAAATATTGTTTAGTAGTAGAGTGGATTGAGGATACTCGAAAGGGTGTGATGATATACTACTTAAACAAGAGGCCATTAAAATTGACATATGATTCTTAATGAATGATATTTGTAGAATGATTTTCTTCTTTTATTGGAGATTATGTTTTTACAACACTATGGCTTACCAACATTATATATCTAAAAGAATATGCAATCTATATTATATTTATTTTTATAAGTATTTGTGAGATAAATACTAATTTTTTATTTGTTATTATTATTAAGAATGTTCTAAAATATTCTATAGAAATTAAATTTCTAACATTTATTTAAAAATAATTGATAATTAAATTAAAATTCTTAAAATCTATTCTAAAATTCTAAAATAAACAAACCGATACACATAATTAAATATATATATACAACTATAAAATTAAATAGATAATAAATGTTAATTATTACATTATAATAGTTCAATATGATATAAAAAAACCACTATAATTCATATTAATATGATATTTTTTTTAAATATTAATAATTATATGAGTTTTTTTTAAATAATAAAATTATTAATATTTGTTTTATTTATACTTTTTGAGTGTTTTTCAATCACTATCACAAAAAAAATTATAATTCATATTAATATGATATTTTTTAAATAATAAAATTATTAATATTTATTTTACTCATACTTTTGAGTATTTTTCAAACACTATCACAACTTTATCACATAAGTTCATATCTAATTCATTATCTTAAATTATTTCACTAATTTTTCATTATATTTATTTTAGACAAATATTTGTGTTTTTAACTTATTTTAGACTAATAATAGTAAATAATAATAATATTAATATATTAATAAATTATACCAGGGCCTCACGCAGCTGCTAAAGATAGGGATACGAAAAGCAGTGGTTTTTGGGGACTCAACTATAATTATCAGGCTTATGGCGCAGAGACAGAGCACGCTGAATATCCTACTCCAACAGATAAACCACCGGAATTAGATTCTCCATGCCTCAATGGAAGAGATCGAATACTACCACATATTACGGGGCTTGAACAAGGAGGCTGATAAGTATGCCAACAGGGCGTGCGCACGCTCCAAGGGCAGCCTGAGCTGTAATAACATTGTCTCTTTGCAGCCATTACCATGAATCTACAACGGTTAGTCGACAGCAGGAGTACCATAACTGACAGTAGTAATGACATCAGACAAGAAGTCAGAGCCGATGATGGAGCAGGTAAGGTCGGTAGGATATGGATCAGCATGGAAATCAGAACATCGATTCATTACATTGAAACCAAGAGAAATCCAGCAGAGAATCGTCCTTGCAGTAGGATCTCATTTGCGGTGCAAGATACGCATTTGACCAACCTGTGGACTACTTCGAGCCATAGCCGGGCATTTTCCCGCCCACACAGCAAGCAAATCGTTTCTATTTATACCTCAGATGGCAGAAATGCCCAACACAGTAAGAAAATCAGTTTCTCCAGGCATCAGAGCATTATTGTTCCCGTTCAGTCCCATACAGTCCGAAGGAGTTGTTATTGCGACCAGCAGAAGCATATCAACCCTGTGAGAGTCGTGATCTCTGTTTGTAGTAAGCTAAGAGTTCAGAGGACCCGCGCTAAAGAAGCCAACAACGCAGACAGGGAATTTTCAGAGACAATGGCCCGTTCAGAAGATTGCTTCCACTGCAGAGACCTTCAGGCAGAGTTCGAGGAGCTGAGAGCGCAACAGCGTGCACTGGAGGATCAAGTCCGAAGCCTGGAAACGCGAATGGAAGACCAGTTCAGAGTACTCAATGAGAAGTATCGGGCAGAGATCAATTTGTTCCTACACAGAGTCAATTCTCTACATGAACAGTTCAGCAACTTGTCCAACCGGTGCAACCATGCAGAAGAATCGATAGTAGTTCTCAAGTTCATGATGGACAAAAAGTTCAAAGAAACCCCTTCTTCCTCCAGTGCAAAACAGAATGAGCCGGACCCATACCCAGAAGAGTCCACAGCAAGGAAGATCAGCCATATAGAAATAGACTAGTTATGTTTTGTAGTTGTAAATTTTGGTGCTTGCAATATGTAAGGATTTACAGTAGTATAAGAAGCCTTAGAGGCAGGAAAATCAGAACAAGGAGCAAGGAATGGACCCTTTTTGTAATTCCTTGGATCCATGAAGTTCAGGAAATACTGTATGTATGGCGAACAACCTCTTCTTTTTTCAGATTATAATATAGCAACCGAAGTTTGTCTAAAAAAAAAATATAATAATAATAATAATAATCATCATATTAATAATTTATTATTAATATCAAATTCAAGAAGGACACTTGCTAATTTTATGTATGACAATGCTAACTTGGAGGAAGTGTATTTTTACAAGTACCTAGGAATTGATATTCATCACAAGCTCAACTGGAACCATAGCATTAAGAAAAGGATTAATGGGGGGTGGAAAGCTTATTTTGGTCTTGAAAATAATTGTAAAACAAGAAACCTCGTAATGTGGGATAAAAAGAAGTTCCTCTTTGAAACTTTAGTCACTCATGTTATCTTATATGGCTGTGAGGTTTGGAGTTGCAGCATCTCCAGAGAATCATGGAGAAAGATTGAGCAAATCCAGAAGCGTTTTTAACTTATAACCTGAAAATTAAAAGTAATACACCCTATCCTATTCTCCTTATAGAAGCAGGTCTTTCCCCTATTGAGAGCCCAGCTATGATTAGGTTTCTGCTGTGCAAGCACAAACTCAATAACATAGATGATCATAGACTTCCTAAGCTAGCTTTAAATTCCAGCCAAAACCACCTAAGGCTCAATCGGGGGTGGCATAAAGACACAAGGGCCTGGTTAAACTATTGGGAGATCAACGAGAATGATGCATTGCAAAACATAAATAACATTAAAGATATTGTTACTTCTAAGTTCAAAGAAAAAATGTGGTGTGAGAAAGATTTAGCGGCTAAAAGAAAATTAAGTCATTATAAGAAGGTCATCAACCCCACCCTAGAAGATCAAAAGTATCTCTCTATTCTAACTAGCTCAAAGAAGAAAATTAATATAGCAAATATTAAAACGAATTCTCACGAGCTCCATAGTGAAACATGTCGTTGGGCAGTTCTAAAACGCCATGGATGGAAAGGATCTGCCATATATGTGAGAATAGGAATATCGAAGATGAAAACCACTTCCTCTTAGAGTGCCCCGCGTACAACCACATTAGATCTCAGTTTCACAATCTTTGTTACAATACCGGCCTTCCTAGCCTTTTACAATGTCAAAATTATAGTGAGCTCGGGAGGCTTCTCTCCAAGCTTTTTGAGCATAGGAATAAAATCTTAAATCAAAATAAATAATTTGTTTCTTTAGGTCCGATAGACCAATGTTTGGTCTCAGTGGACATTAACCACCATCATCATTATCATCAATTAATTAGTAATAATAATAATAATTTAATATTTAATAAATTAATAATATTTAATATGAGTAACAATATTTAATATAAATAAATTAATAAATTAATAATAATAATAATAATAATTATTATTATTATTATTGTTATTTTTGTAATATTGTTATAATTTTTATTATTATATATTTATCAATATCAATATTATTATGATTAATATTATATTTATATTATTAAAATTTATACTATATTCTTTAATCACATTTACTAATATAATTATATTATTATTATTATTATTATTTTTTTTATCTTAAACAAATATTTATATTTTTTACTCATATTTCCAACCCATGAGTGACCAAGCATGGATCAGTGCTTTCGAAAGCCCTCGTTTGTCGCAGGGTTTCACTCCTCTCCTGCTCGAGCTGGTTCAGTAATTTGGGTTTTTTAATCACCGTTAGCAATTTTTACTTGATGATCCAGAACCACGCACTTCATTTTTATCACTTCTCTACTGCACTTGAAATACGGGTAATTAGTAAAGATGGAGAGGAAGGGAATGCCGAAAGATTCGTCCTTGCTGAAGCCTTCTGCATGACGGTACTATAAATTGAGAACTTGAAAATGGGAAATCTGACGACCCCACGTTTTCAATAATGACATAGATGCACAGCACGTTACATAAACAACTCAAAGTTGCCACAGGTGGGGCCGTTTCTCCTGCTCTGCATTTTCTTGCTCGCAACAATGGATAACTGGTATTGGAAAATAAGCCAATGGCCATGGTTCACGCCGTTAATTTATCATGACAGGAACTATTTCAAAAAGCTTGATGAACTGAACGTTCTGAAAAAAATACACTTCACAAAACAACTATTTATCGGAAGATCCAATCACCCTCTTACTATTTCATTATTTCATTTCTATCTTATCTTCTTGCACGATGGCTCAGCAGTCATCTTTCCTGCAGAGTCTTCGGAAAATACTAGTTTTAATTGCTAATGCTTTTATGGATAGTCCTTTCTTCATAGATTTGTTATCCATCGTTTTCAGAATTGACACCCTATTAAAGCTACAACTCATTAAAGTTATAGTTTCCTTGCTTTCACCAAACAGTGATATGGAGCAATCATAGAGCTTGCCTTTTAGAAACCAATTTTCCTGCACATTTTATGTCAATCACTATGGTCAAATTTATTTACTTCTCATAACGAATTTTGGTGCTTTGTTTAGAATTTTGGTCAGGTTAATTTACTTTTGAAAGCTTTGAAATAAAAGGTTCAACTAATTGACATTTTTACAGATTTTGTTTCTATATTAAAGAAAAAACTACAAGCCTTTGATGTGTGGGTTCCCAAATGCCAAGAAGATTGTTGTAGTATAATTGTTATAAGAGTCTTTCTTTGCAAATTGTATATAATCCTTGTTCTGTGGTAGGATCAACTTAGATTTTGGAGGAGGTTCATGGGTTAGAAGTCATATTTTTTTTATTGGCCATGATAGACTTCAGGTACATCTAGAGGTGATTGGTGTTGTTGCCCATCTTTTTGATAGTTAGAGGTTTTGGAATAGGAAGGGAAGGATGTTAGTTTTGTATGCCAAATAACTCTTGGGGAAAAGGAATTCTCACCCTATCACATCAATTCTTACTATATAGATATGTACAAAATTTATATGAGTAGACATATTTATATAATTACTATATTTTTATTATTACTATATAGATATGTATAAAATTTACATGATTAAATGCATGCTTCATATAAGTTTTATGATTACTTATAATAGAGATTGGTTTAAAACCTAACATGATAAAAATAATAATGATAAACTCTATCGTTAATGGTAGATTTTATGAAAAAAATATGATAATGTATTTAGACATTTGGGAATGTGAAGAAAATTAAAAATATAATCTATACCATGGATTAAAAAAAATCTATTAGTTCCAATAATCACATGTCAAGGTTTAAAAGTTGAATTTGTGAAGCTAGCTTGTCGTGTGAAAGATATACAAGATCACTATAAAGTCATATCGATAAAAAATTGAGTGGAAGGCTTATACAAACTTATGCTACTATTGAGATTCATCAAGATTTTTTTTATTTACAAACATGTTTGTTTAAGAACTATGGCACTTTAGATTTGGACATTTAAATCTCAAAGATCTATTTTACTTCAAACTATGGTGAAAGATCTTCCACTCTTTTAAAATGAACATGATGAATGGAATGGTTGTGGACTTAGCAAAATACATAGAAATGAGTTTCCAATGAGGATAGATAAATGGAAAATATATTTGCTTGAATTAGTACATACTAATGAAAACTAAATCACTTGGGGGGAGATATTTATACTCTAATATTCATTGATGAGAGAACGAGCTTCACATGTGTCTATTCATAAAAAAGAAAGTGACGTTTTGAATATTTCATAGTATTTTAAATATGGCTGAAATGCAAATAGGAAAACATATCAAGATACTTAGATCATATCAATGGGGAGAATACAATTCAAGGGAGTTCTTAAAGTCTTTCAAAGACAATGGAATTTGTGAATAGTGTGTGGTTCCACACACCCATTAGAAAAATGGTGTGGCTGAGAGGAAGAGTAGAACCATAGTAAAGTGTGGCTAGAAGAATGCTCAAATATAAGAATATTCCTAATAGTTTGTGGGATGAAGCTACAAGAACAGCTATGTATCTATCAAATAAAAGTCCAATCAATTTTTTAGATAATAAAACTACTTATGAATCATGCAATGGATATAAATTAGTTGTTAATCATTTGATAGTTTGGGGCAGTAAATTGTTTTACCACATCCTAAAGGAAAATAGAAATAAACTTGATGCAAATTCAGTCAAATGCATTTTCATTTGTTATTGTGCCCCTAACCAGAAAGCTTGCAAAATGAATAATCCTATTAATCATAAAATATTTGCAAGTGTGGATGTTATATTTCATGAGTATGTAGATGTTGATAGTTAACATGTAAAAATATTTCCTGAATAAATCATTGATAGTTCCAAATTAGAATAAAGTGATTATCAACAAGATGATAATCTCAAAGTGGTATTGAAGCTACAAGAGGTTGGAGTACACCAAGAAAGATTGTAGCTACTCCATGAAGCAATAATGCACTAAAAATATCAACAAGGAAAATCAAAACATAAAGAAACTATAAATATTATGCTTTGATGTCTAAAATCATGAGCATTGAAGAGATTTTAAATTATGAGAAGGCAAAGGATCAAAAAGTATGATGGATGCTATGCAAGAGGAATATGATTCTATTGTGAAAAGTGATGCTTCAGTACTAATTGAACTTCCTAAAAATAATTTTCTTATACGCTTAAAATGGATGTAGAAATCTAATTTCAATATCCATATATGAAAGGAATATGAGGATACATTTGCACTTGTAGCTAAAATAAATCTCATTAAACTTATAATTGCATTAGCTACTAAGAACAATTAAAAATTAAACTGAATGGATCTCAGGTCATCATTTTTTAATGGTGAATTAAAAGAATAACTGTCCCTTGTTCAAATAGAAAGTTTTGTAAATTATATATAAGAATATTTTGTATCCAAGTTAAAGCAAGCACTATATGGTCTCAAACAAGATTGGATATCATGGTATATAAAAATGGATGACTTCATCTAGCAAGGATTCATCAAAAAGTATAGTCATTCAAACCTGTACATAAAGGAAGATGAATATAGTAATGAAGCTCTAATTTCATTATAAGTTGGTGATTTAATCATAACAATTAGTTTTACAAGTTTGATTAATGAAATAAAAAGTGATATATTACAAGAATTTGAAATAAAGGATCTTGGACAAATGTAATATTATTTAATTTTTAAGGTGTGGGGTGAAGATGGAAAAAATTTGATCACTCAAAGTAAGAATGAAAAGGAAATATAAAAAGATTCAATATGAATGAGTTCAATTAATGTTTAATCTATTAGAATATAATGTTAATATTTTCATTAATGATGATACAAAAGAAGTAAATGATACTCTGTATAGATAGCTAGTGGGAAGTTTAAATTACTTAACCACAACAAGATCTAACATTCCATATTCAATGACCATACTTAGTCAATTCATGGTTAATACACATGAGCGCCATTAGAAAAACACCAAGAGATTCATTCAATACCTAAAATGTTGATTTTGGTATTGAATACACTAATTGTTTGAATGCAAGGTTGATAGGTATTTAGAATTTGATTGAGTGGGTGATATAAATGATAGAAAATCAACCACCGGATATGCATTCACTATAAAATTAGGGATTGTGTATTGGTGCAAAAAGAGGCAACCAAATGTTTCATCTACTAAAGTTTAGCACAAGGCATTGTGCAATGTCACCTGTGAGAAAATTTGGCTAAGGTTTATTCTTAAAGAGATGGGAGAATGGTAGCCATCCTTATCTAGAATGAAAATTCCATGAATATTCTAGAATCTAATGGACAAGAGTGAAGTCAAACAATTGACTTTGCTCTTTTCCGTCAAATTCCAAAATATTCTTGAAATTTGTGATCAAGTTGTGTCCAAGTGAGAAAGGAAAGAAGTACCTACAACTACTAAGTGTAAAAATCAATGTTCTATGAAATTGAACCCAATTTATTATGCAAGATAAAAGGACATTGAAACTTAGTATTTTTTTGTAAGAGAAAAGATTCAATTAAAAGTGATTGATGTGATATATATTAGCACAAAGGAGAATATGGTTTATATATTCTCTAAGCTGTTTGGAAGGACAACTTTTATTATATATAGATATTTCCTAGGTATCATAGAAAAATTATTTATTCATTAAGGGAGAGTGTTATAAATAAATGAAGAAAATTAATTATTGGCATGTTGTTGCAATGTTGCTACCAAATTTTGAGGTGGTTAATGTCGATGCAAATAATTAAGCAAGTTTGTTAGAGAAGTGGTTGTATGAATCCAATTCAAGTTTTGAGGAATTTGTTGATCTATAGAAAGCCTATATATGTGCATATATATTTCCATATTGAATATAAGTAATAGAGAACTAACTCCTTGCATACAATTTCATTTGTTGTGTGTGGTTAATTTTTATTCTGCCCTAAGAAATAGTGGATCCCCCAATCATCACTTGTCAGTCCTTTTTTCCTAGGAGGATGAGAGATGAGATTAAACATGGGGATGAGTAGCTTGTAAATGTCATAGAATACATACTGCACATGAATTTTGTGTTCTCGTAATCCAAAACCTATATGTATTTAAACTTATTGTATGTGTGAATCATTTTATATGTAAGACTCTTATTAAGGGCTGTCTCGTTTTGTATGTAAAACTCTAATTAAGGTCTTTCTCATTTTTTATGTAGGATTTTTATTAAGGTCTATCTCATTATCCATAATCCACTACAACTCTCTCAACACCTAATAAATGCACAAAGCTTTCCAATATCTTAAAAAATTGATAAATATGAGGAATCTAGTAGCAAATTGTGAAGAAAAATAAACATTGACATTCTAGTAACTAACATTGTTATCATGATATTTAAGAAACCAAGAAATTATAACAATGCTGCACTTCGCTCTCAAGGATTCACCAATTATGATGTTCTACTTTGGAATACCGCTTTCAAAATTTTAGTTGAATTATCAATAATTATTAAATGGATAGTAGAGATTTAATCTCCACAAAATATGTGAGAATGTTCTTAATAATAAATTTAGAATTGTAATAAAAGTTGTAATTAATTTATTTATAAAAAATATGTTCATTAAAATATTTATTTGTTTGTTGAGAGCCTACCTTCAATTCAAACTTTGGATAAGGTTTATTGACCTATATTATTGGCTTTATGAGATAAATTTATTTATCACTCCAAGAAATAGTTTAATTGTGTAATTTATCTTTGGATAAGGTTTATTGACCATACCTATGTTATTGTCTTTATGGGATAAATTTATTTATTACTCCAATAAATAGTTTAATTGTATAATTTATCATTGGATAAGGTTTATTGACCATACCTATATTATTGGCTTCATGGGATAAATTTATTTATCACTCTAATAAATAATTTAATTGTAAAATTTATCTTTGGGTAAGGTTTATTGACCATACCTATATTATTGGCTTTATGGAATAAATTTATTTATCACTCCAATAAATAGTTTAATTGTAAAAATTATCTTTGGATAAGGTTTATTGACTATACCTATATTATTGGCTTTATGAGATAAATTTATTTATCACTCCACTATATAATTTAATTGTAAAATTTATCAGTGATAAAGTTCATTGACAATGCCCATAAATTTGTTTATCACTTCAATAAATAATTTAATAGATTTCATTGACAATAATGATAAATTTGTTCATCACTTCAATTAGTAATTTAATAAATCTAAAATATATCATAGAAATTGAAGTTAGCATTTATTTATCCCATTTGAGATGATATCATGTCCATAAACGTAAATTTAGAAAAACAAGAACATCAAATTTATCAAAAAGACCCACATAAAATAATCCCTTCATACACAATCAAACTATCATAACCTCAAGGGAATTTGAAAGAAAGTGCACATTATACAACTTCAAGGGAATTTGAAAGTAAGTGCACATTATACACCTCTTGTTATCTTATCTTCTTCTTCCTGCAACAATAGAAATTCTATCTCCTTTCGTGTATCTTCATGTTCCTTTTCTCCAGTGTCTGCATGTATATAATCAATTTGAAAACAAAATTTCCCCTCATTTGCTTGGATGCAATGAGGACCCCTTGCATGCTAGGTGTTGTTAAGCATTCCTACTCTCGGGTTGTGTTCTTAGGTCCTTGTAGCCACTGCTCTAGCAATATTATCTCTTCCTCAAATTTCAGGAGAATTTCATCTGAATGATTCTCTTTGCCTTCATCGTCATGACCCAATTATGTTATGTTCTCCTCATTAGCAGGTCCTTGCAATTGTGCTCTTGTAATTGTATTTACCTATTACATATTTTGATGGTCCTTATGAAACAACGATGGTTCATCTCCCTCCATAATAGAAATTGATTTCAATTCTTTCTTTATGCTATTAAAAATCATACATTCATCATCTTCATTATGTGTATGGCCACCTGCATAAACCAATTCCATTTTCTTTCCAGATATAGATCTTTCATATTTATGTTAGGTTTCACTTCTATATATTTTGGAAGGCAGATCTATTTGTCCATACTCGTGCTTCTGAAAAGTTGTGCCTCTACTCTTGAAATTACTCAGCAAAAATTTATCTTCAGAAGGTAAATACATTTCCTCAAAATTTGCAGTCCCTTCTTCAGATATTCCCTAGTTGTACTTTCCATGTTGTATTCTCCTTTCCCGGGGTAGTCCAGCCATTCCTCAAATTTTTTAAAATCCTCTTCATATTGTGATTGTAATATTTCCATTCCTCATTATTTTAGGTGCTTCCACAATTTAGCTTCCTTTTCCTTATAACCACCTTCTTAGTCTCACCCTCTTTTCTACATTTATGAGACCATGTTTCTTTATGTCTTCCATCTATGGGAAATTTTTGGCTCTTCCCTTCATTAACAGCTTCAAAGGGTTGCTCATCCTATGAAAAACTTAATTCGATTTCATGTACTCATCCTTTAGTTTGTTGGTTACAATCCCCAACTACTACTGTGTTATTTCCCTTCAAGGAAAACTTTACAATCCCCTCATCCCTTATGACAACTTGTGATAAGTGCTCTGCTTCATGATCTACACATAAACAAAGTTGATTAGTTTTCAAAGAGTGAGGTTGTCAGACCTCCATTGAAACCTCTAACACATTTGGTAAATTAAGACTAGACCCATAATCCATGAGACCTTCAGGCAGTCCCATCTTTCCTCCTTCATCGTTCTCACTGCAAAAACCTGCATCCACACACAAATTGTTACTTTCCAAAATGCAATGCTTTCTACCCTCTTCTTCTATTGGCAACTTTTCCTGCTATCCTCGACCTTTGACATGGTCTTTGAGACTTTCCATCACCCTTATATCTTCATCATCTTCACCAAGTAATGGTCCCTGTTGCATTCTACGGAAGAAGACATCTTCTATCACCTCTTTCTTACTCGGACCTTCCAAAAGTCCCTTCTCCTTATCTTCAAGGAGTGACTCTTCCTCGGGTTCACAATAACAAACTTCATCTTCCTTAGGTTCAACTCTTCTAAGCTCTCCTTCCTCCATTCAAGCTTCTATTAAAGGCCTTACTCTTTTTTTCCATGACTTCCTAGCTTTTGGGCATTTATTCGTAAAATCCCTTTGTCTGACACATAATTTAAACCTTCTCCTCATTTGTCTCTCCCTCTCTTGTAGTCGTTGCATTAGTGCTATTCAACCAACTCACAATATAGAATAAGTGATAGATCACCGACTTCAAAATTAGGCTCTTTGAGGGGGGAAACATCCTTTATATTACACAAATGAATAATTCTTGGATGATTCAAATGGAAAAACCTTCTTTCTATATATAGGAGTCTAAGGGGTCACAATATAATCAAAGTCGACATAACAATAGTAATCTAAGGGCACAAAAATAATAATAGTGGGCTTCTATGGGGCACAATAATAACAATATGGGGACTACATGGGCACAAAAATAACAATAAGGGGGCTACACTGATAACAAGAATGATGGGATACACAAGTATTATAGGGACCTAACATGCCCCTCTCCTTAAAAAAATTGTTTTCCTCAACGCTTGAGTTGTTCTGGATGCTTCTGTATAAAATTCTCATCCTCCCATATGGAATCTTTAGCAGGTAAGTTCTTCCATTTGATGAGATACTCTAAAATTGATCAATTTCATAGCTATCGAGTTCTTGTTTCCGTGGCTACTTCAAGTTCTAATATTATTTTTCCTTCCTCGTAAATTTCTAAAAATATTGTTTGAACTGGGAGCTTGTCACCTATCACCTTATTTAAGCATGAAACATGGAAAACTGGGTGCAGTTGAGAAGATGCCGGAAGCTCCAATTTGTATGCCATAGTTCCAATCTTTTACAACACCTTGTAAGGACTATAATATTTTGGTGATAATTTATTATCCTTCTTAGCTTGCTTGACGGACATTTTTTTTATGGTTGTAGCCGTAAAAATACCCAGTCGCCTACATCAAAAATTAATTTTCTGCAATGTTGATCTGCCTATTATTTCATTCTATTCTACAAAGTGAGGTTATCCTTTAAGAGTTGGAGAACTTGTTGTTGATGCTTGATGTGATATTCCACTGCTTGAACCTTCAAATTTTCACTTAAATATGATATGATGGATGGTGAATGATATCCAGAAAGTGCCATAAATGGGGTCATTTTTGCTGTAGTATGGAAGGAAGTGTGATACCATCATTTAGCCAGAGGTAATCACTTTACTCATTCTGTCTGTTTATCAAATACAAAGCAACGGAGATATGTTTCCAAACATTTTTTCACTATCTTAGTTTTCCCATCATATTGAGGATGATAAGATGAACTATGAGCTAATTGAGTACCCATACAAGAAAATAATTTCGTCCAAAAATTTCTAGTGAAAATGGGATCTCTTTCACTTATGATAGTCTTTTGTGTTTCCACGTAGCTTTTGAATTGTTTCCATAAATGCAGTAGCAAATGTATTAGCTTTAAATGGATGAGATAATGCACAAAAGTATGCATACTTGATAAGTCTATCAACTACCACCATGATGACACTCTTTCCTTTGGACTTGGGTAAACCTGTGACAAAATCCATTGAAACCTCCTCCCAACATTGAATTGGAATGAATAAAGGCTGTAACAGACTCGAGGTCTTAATTGTATCAACTTTATTTTGTTGGCAAACCAAACATTCCGCCACAAAATTTTGAATATCAGATTTAAATCCATCCCAAAAAAATCCATGCTTAACCCTGTGGTAAGTCTTTAAAAATCTCGAATGCCCTGCTAAGGGAGAGATGTGCCATTCCAAAAGAATCTTTTGTTTGAGTTTGGAATTCTTACAAAGGTATAAGCAATCTTTGTACCATAATGAATCATTTTTCCAACTAAATGATCAGATGTACTAGGATCTTGCTGGAACTTTTGAATGAGTGCCCACACTTCTTTGTCATTCTTCCATTCATCCCATGCTTCGGTTATCCAATATGGTTGGATAATAGAAATAGCACAAAGTAATGCTTCCACATCCTGGTCCTTTCTTGAGAGTGCATCCGCAACAACATTTTTCTTCCCTTTTTGTAGATGATTTCAAAGTCATAACCCAACATCATTATGACCCATTTCTGCTACTCTTTTGAAGATAGTCTTTGATCTAAATAGTATTTAAGACTATCATGATCCGTTTTTACCTTGAAGTGTCTTCCCATTAGGTAAGGTCGCTATTTCCCAAGTGTATGTAGTATTGCAAACGTTTCCTTCTCATAAATAGCTTCCTATAAATACTTTCCTTTGATTGCACGACTTTCAAAAGCAATGGGTCTTCCCTCTTGCATTAAAACAACACCAATTTAATTCCCTGAAGCTTTGCATTCCACAATTTTATTAAATATTTAAAATTGCATCAATTTAACTATTTGACCTAATAAATATTTCATTATTTAATTATTTTAATTTTTTATTATTTAAGAAGTAGTGATAGATATGTGTACAACTTTTTATAACATAATATCAAAAAATGAAAACTTAAACAATCAAATAATATTGCTATCACATACCACATTTGCAACGTTGTTTTAAAGTGTTCCATGGTCACTTCACTGAAATTTAAAAGACTAGTGCATATTGATGCATTGTTAAACTAGAGGACGTGCATAAACTTTGCATATTAAAACAAAAGAACCACGCACTTCATTTTTACCACTTCTCTACTGCACTTAAAATACGGTTAATTAGTAGAGATGGAGAGGAAGGCAACGAGAGGCCCCGCCTTCTACAGGGAATGCCGAAAGATTCGTCATTGCTGAAGCCTTCTGCATGACGGTACTATAAATTGACAACTTGAAAATGGGAAATCTGACGACCCCACGTTTTCAATAAGGTGCGGCATTTACAGAATGACAGATGCACAGCACGTTACGTAAACACCTCAAAGTTGCCACAAGTGGGGCCGTTTCTCCTGCTCTGCATTTTCTTGCTCGCAACAATGGATAACTGGTATTGGAAAATAAGCCAATGGCCATGGTTCACGCCCTTAATTTAAAATGACAAGAACTATTTCAAAAAGCTTGATGAACTGAACGTTCTGAAAAAAAAAAAAAAATACACTTCACAAAACAATTATTCATCGGAAGACCCAATCTCACAGAGATTCCATACCTGCTCATTTAATTAATCAACCTCGTACTATTTCATTATTTCATTTCTATCTTATCTTCTTGCACGATGGCTCAGAAGTAATCTTTCGTGCAGAGTCTTCGGAAAATACTAGATTTATTTGCTAACTAGTGCTTTTATGGATAGTCCTTTCTTCATAGATTTGTTATCCATCGTTTTCAGAATTGACACCTTATTAAAGCTACAACTCATTAAAGTTATAGCGACCTTGCTTTCACCAAACAGTGATATGGAGCAATCATAGAGCTTGCCTTTTGGTTAGGTTAATGAAAGATTGAACTAGTTTTAGAATTTTGGTTAGGTTAATTTACTTTTGAAAGCTTTGAAATAAAAGGTTCAACTAATTGACATTTTAAAGTGAAAACTACAAGCCTTTGATTTGTGGGTTCCCAAATGCCAAGAAGATTGTTGTAGTATAATTGTGATAAGAATCTTCTTTGCAAATTGTATATAATCCTTGTTGTGTGGTGGGATAAACTTAGATTTTGGAGGAGGTTTATGGGTTAGAAGTCATATTTTTTTTATTGGTCATCATAGACTTCAGGGACATTGAGAGGTGATTGGAGCTGTTGCTAATCTTTTTTATAGTTAGAGGTTGTGGAATAGGAAGGGAAGGATGTTAGTTTTGTATGCCCAGTAAACCTTGCAGAAAAGGAATTCTCATCCTATCACATCAATTCTTACCATATAGATATGTACAAAATTTATATGAGTAGACATATTTTATATGATTACTATATTTTTATTATTACTATATAGATATGTATAAAATTTACATGATTAAATTTGCATGATTAGTGTCCCTTGTTCAAATAGAAAGTTTTGTAAATTATAAATAAGAATATTTTGTATGCAAGTTAAAGAAAGCACTATATGGTCTCAAACAAGATTGGAGATCATGGTATATAAAAATTGATCACTTCTTCTAGCAAGGATTCATCAAAAAGTATAGTGATTCAAACCTTTATATAAAGGAAGATGAATATTGTAATGAAGCTTTAATTTCATTATAAGTTGGTGATTTAATCATAACAAGTAGTTTTACAAGTTTGATTAATGAAATCAAAAGTGATATATTACAAGAATTTGAAATAAAGGATCTTGGACAAATGTAATATTATTTAAGTTTTAAGGTGTGGGGTGAAGATAGCAAAACTTTGATCACTCAAAGTAAGAATGAAAAGGAAATATAAAAATATTCAATATGAATGAGTTCAAATTAATGTTTAATCTATTAGAATATAATGCTAATATTTTCATTAATGATGTTTTAAAAGAAGTAAATGATACTTTTTATAGATAGCTAGTGGTAAGTTTAAATTACTTAACCACAACAAGATCTAACATTCCATATTCAATCACAATAATTAGTCAATTCACAGTCAATACACATGAGCGTCATTAGAAAAACACCAAGAGAGTCATTCAATACCTAAAATGTTGATTTTGGTATTGAATACACTAATTGTTTGAATGCAAGGTTGACATGTTATATAAAATTTGATTGAGTCGGTGATATAAATGATACAAAATCAACCACTAGATATGCATTCAGTATAAAATTAGGGATTGTGTATTGGTGCAGAAAGAGTCAACCAAATGTTTCATCTACTAAAGTTTAGCACAAGGCATTGTGCAATGTCACCCGTGAGAAAATTTGGCTAAGGTTTATTCTTAAAGAGATGGGAGAATGGTAGTCATCCTTATCTAGAATGAAAATTCGATGAATATTCTAGAATCTAATGCACAAGAGTTAAGTCAAACAATTGAATTTTCTCTTTTCCATCAACTTCCAAAATATTCTTGAAATTTTCGATCAAGTTGTGTCCAAGTGAGAAAGGAAAGAAGTACCTAAAACTACTAAGTGTAAAAAGAAATGTTCTATGAAATTGAACCCCATTTATTATGCAAGATAAAAGGACATTGAAACTTAGTATTTTTTTGTAAGAGAAAAGATTCAATTAAAAGTGATTGACGTGATATATTGTAGCACAAAGGAGAATATGATTTATATATTCTCTAAGCCATTTGAAAGGACAAATTTTAATATATATAGATATTTCCTAGGTATCATAGAAAATTTATTTATTCATTAAGGGAGAGGGTTAGAAATAAATGAAGAAAATTAATTAATGGCATGTTGTTGCAATGTTGCTACCAAATTTTGAGGTTGTTAATGTGGAGGCAAATAATTGAGGGAGTTTGTTAGAGAAGTGGTTTTACGAGTCCAATTCAAGTTTTAAGGGATTTGTTGATCTCTAGAAAGCCTAAATATGTGCATATATATTTCCATATTGAATATAAGTAATAGAGAACTAGCTCTTTGCATACAATTTCATTTGTTGTGTGTGGTTAATTTTTATTCTATCCCTGAGAAATAGTGGATCCTCCAATCATCACTTGTTAGTCCTTTTTCCTAAGAGGACGAGAGATGAGATTAAACATGGGGATGAGTAGCCTGTAAATTTCATAGAATACATACTATACATGAATGTTGTGTTCTCGCAATCCAAAACCTATATGTATTTAAACTTCTTGTATGTGTGAATCATTTTATATGTAAGACTCTTATTAAGGGCTGTCTCATTTTGTATGTAAAACTCTAATTAAGGTCTTTCTCATTTTTTATGTAGGATTTTTATTAAGGTCTATCTCAATATCCATAATTCACTACAACTCTCTCAACACCTAATAAATGCACAGAGCTTTCTGATATCTTAAAATATTGATAAATATGAGGAATCTAGTAGCAAATTGGGAAGAAAATTAAACATTGACATTCTAGTAACTAACATTGTTATCATGATATTTAAGGAACCAAGAAATTATAACAATCCTGCACTTCACTCTCAAGGATTCACCAATTATGATGTTCTATTTTGGAATATGGCTTTCAAAATTTTAGTTGAATTATCAATAATTATTAAATGGATAGTAGAGAATTAACCTACACAAAATATGTGAGAATGTTCTTAATAATAAATTTAGAATTGTAATAAAAGTTGTAATTAATTTATTTATAAAAAAATGACCATTAAAATATTTATTTGTTTGTTGAGAGGCTACCTTCAATTCAAACTTTGGATAAGGTTTATTGACCTCTATTATTGGCTTTACGAGATAAATTTATTTATCACTCCAAGAAATAGTTTAATTGTGTAATTTATCTTTGAATAAGGTTTATTGACCATACTTATATTATTGGCTTTATGGGATAAATTTATTTATTACTCCAATAAATAGTTTAATTGTATAATTTATCTTTGGATAAGGTTTATTGACCACACCTATATTATTGGCTTTATGGGATAAATTTATTTATTACTCCAATAAATAATTTAATTGTAAAATTTATCTTTGGATAAGGTTTATTGACGATACCTATATTATTGGCTTTATGGAATAAATTTATTTATCACTCCAATAAATAGTTTAATTGTAAAAATTATCTTTGGATAAGGTTTATTGACTATACCTGTATTATTGGCTTTATGAGATAAGTTTATTTATCACTCCACTATATAATTTAATTGTAAAATTTATCATTGATAAAGTTCATTGACAATGCCCATAAATTTTTTTATCACTTTAATAAATAATTCAATAATTTAATATATTTCTTTGAAAATACCGATAAATTTGTTCATCACTTCAATAAGTAATTTAATAAGTCTAAAATCTATCGTATAAATTGAAGTTAGCGTTTATTTATCCCATTTGATATGATCCAGTGCCCATAAACATAAATTTAAAAAACAAGAACATCAAATTTATCAAAAAGACCCACATAAAAGAATCCATTCGTACATAATCAAACTATCATAACTTCAAGGGAATTTGAAAGTAAGTGCACATTATACAACTTCAAGGGAATTTGAAAGTAAGTGAACATTATACACCTCTTGTTATCTTATCTTCTTCTTCCTACAACAATAGAAATTCTATCTCCTTTAGTGTATCTACATGTTCCTTTTCTCTAGTGTCTGCATGTATATAATCAATTTGAAAACAAATTTTTTCCCTAATTTGCTTGGATGCAATGAGGACCCCTTACATGCTAGGTGTTGTTAAGCATTCCTACTCTCAGGTTGTGTTCTTAGGTCCTTGTAGCAACTGCTCCAGCAATATTATCTCTTCCTCAATTTTCAGGAGAATTTCATCTGAATGATTCTCTTTGCCTTCACACTCATGACCCAATTATGATATGTTCTCCTCATTAGCAGGTCCTTGCGATTGTGCTCTTGTAACTGTATTTACCTATTACATATTTTGATGGTCCTTATGAAACAATGATGGTTCATCTCCCTCCATAATAGAATTTGGCTTCAATTCTTTCTTTATGCTATTAAAAATAATACATTCATCATCTTCATTATGTGTATGGCCACCTGCATAAACCATTTCCATTTTCTTTGCAGATACAAATCTTGCATCTTTATGGCAGGTTTCACTTCTATATATTTTCGAAGGCAGATATATTTTTCCATACTCATGCTTCTAAAAAGTTGTGCCTCTACTCTTGAAATTACTCAACGAAAATTTATCTTCAGAAGGTAAAGACATTTCCTCAAAATTTGCAGTTCCTTCTTCGCATATTCCCTGGTTGTACTTTCCATGTTGTCTTCTCCTTTCCCGTAGTAGTCCAACCAATCCTTAAATTTTTTTAAATCCTCTTCATATTGTGATTGTAATATTTCCATTCCTCATTATTTTAGGTGCTTCCACAATTTAGCTTCCTTTTCCTTATAATTGCCTTCTTAGTCTCACCCTCTTTTTGACATTTATGAGACTGCGTTGCTTTGTGTCTTCCATCTATGGGAAATTTTTGGCTCTTCCCTTCATTAACAGCTTCAAAGGGTTGCTCATCCTATACAAAACTTAATTCCAGTTCATGTACTCATCCTTTAGTTTGTTGGTTACAATCCACAACTACTACTATGTTATTTCCCTCAAAGGAAAACTTTAGAGTCCCATCATCCCTTATGAAAGCTTGTCATAACTACTCTACTTCATGATCTGCACATAAAAAAAGTTGATTAGTTTTAAAAGAGTGAGGTTGTCAGATCTCCATTGAAACCTCTAACACATTTTGTAAATTAGGACTGGACCCATAATCCATGAGACCTTTAGGCAGTCCCTTCTTTCCTCCATCATTCTCACTGCAAAAACCTACATCCACACACAAGTTTTTACTTTCCAAAATGCAAGGCTTTGTAGCCTCTTCTTATATTGACAACTTTTCCTGCGATCCTCGAACTTTGACATGGTATTTGAGACTTTCCCTCACCCTCATCTCTTCGTCATCTTCACTAAGTAATGGTCCCTGTTGCAGTCTACAGAAGAAGACATCTTCTATCACCTTTTTCTTACTTGGACCTTCCACAAGTCCCTTCTCCTTATATTCAAGGAGTGACTCTTCCTCAAGTTCATAATAACAAAATGAACCTTCCTTACGCTCAACTCTTCTAAGCTCTCCTTCCTCCATCCAAGCTTCTATCAAAGGCCGTACTCTTCTTTTCAATGACTTCCTAGCTATTGGGGATTTATTCTTAAAATACCTTTGTCTGACACATAATTTAAACCTTCTCCTCATTTGTCTCTCCCTATCTTGTAGTCGTTGCATTAGTGCTATTCAACCAACTCACAAAATAGAAGAAGAGATAGATCAACGACTTCAAAATTAGCCTCTTCGAGGGGGGAACATCCTTTATATTACACAAGTGAATAATTATTGGATGATTCAAATGACAAAACCTCCTTTCTATATATAGGAGTCTAAGGGGTCACAATATAATCAAGGTCGACATAACAATAGTAATGTAAGTGCACAAAAATAATAATAGTGGTATTCTATGGGGCACAATAATAACAATATGGGGACTACACACAAAAATAACAATAAGGAGGCTACACTGATAATAAGAATGAGGGGATACACTAGTATTATAAGGACCTAACATGCCCCTCTCCTTCAAAAGATTGTTGTCCTCAACACTTGAGTAGTTATGGATGCTTTTGTATAAAATTCTCATCCTCCCATGTGGAATCTTTAGCGGGTAAGTTCTTCCATTTGATGAGATACTCTCAAATTTATCGATTTCATAGCTATCAAGCTCTTTTTTTCGTGGCTACTTCAGGTTCCAGTATTATTTTTCCTTCCTCGTCAAGTTCTAGCAATATTGTTTGAACTGGGAGCTTGTCACCTATCACCTTCTTTAAGCATGAAACATGGAAAACTGGGTGCAGTTGAGAAAATGCAGGAAGCTCCAATTTGTATGCCATAGTTCCAATCTTTTACAACACCTTATAAGGACCATAATATTTTGGTGATAATTTATTATCCTTCTAAGCTTACTTGACGAACATTTTTTTATATGGTTGTAGCCATAAAAATACCCAGTCACCTACATCAAAAATTCTTTTGCTGCAGTGTTGATCTGCCTATTGTTTCATTCTATTCTATGCCAAAGTGAGGTTATCCTTTAAGAGTTCGAGAACTTATTGTTGATGCTTGATGTGATCTTCCACTGCTTGAACCTTAGAGTTTTCTCTTAAATATGATGTGATGAATGGTGAATGATATCCATAAAGTGCCATAAATGGGGTCATTTTTGTTGTAGTATGGAAGGAAGTGTGATACCACCATTCATCCAGAGGTAACCACTTGATTCATTGTGTCCGTTTATGAGATGCAAAGCAACAAAGATATGTTTCCAAACATTTTTTTCACTATCTCAGTTTTCCCATCATATTGAGGATGATAAGATAAACTATGAGCTAATGGAGTACCCATACAAGAAAATAATTTCATCCAAAAATTTCTAGTGAAAATGGGATTTCTCACTTACAATAATCTTTTGGGTTTCCATGTAGCTTTTGAATTGTTTCCATAAATGCAGTAGAAAATGTATTAGCTTTAAATGGATGAGATAATGCACAAAAGTATGAATACTTGGTAAGTCTATCAACTACCACCATGATGACACTTTCCTTTGGACTTGGGTAAACCTGTGATAAAATCCATTGAAACCTCCTCCCAACGTTGAATTGGAATGAATAAACAATGTAACGGACCCGGGGTCTTAATTGTCTCAACTTTATTTTGTTGGCAAACCAAACATTTGGCCACAAACTTTTGAATATCAGATTTAAATCCATTCCAAAAAAATTCTTTCTGAACCCTGTGGTAAGTCTTTAAAAATCTTGAGTGCCCTGCTAAGGGAGAGGTGTGCAATTCCAGAAGAACCTTTTGTTTGAGTTTGGAATTATTACAAAGGTATAAGTGATATTTGTACCATAATGAATCATTTTTCAAACTAAATGGTCAGATGTACTGGGATCTTGCTGCAACTTTTGAATGAGTACCCACACTTCTTTGTCATTCTTCCATTCATCCCATGCTTCAATTATCCAATATAGTTCGATAATAGAAATGGCACAAAGTAATGCTTCCACATATTGATCCTTTGTTCAGAGTGCATTTGCAACAACATTTTGCTTCCCTTTTTTCTATATGATTTCAAAGTCATAACCCAACATCTTTGTGACCCATTTTTGCTGCTCTTTTGAAGATAGTCTTTGATCTAAAAAGTATTCAATACTATCATGATCCATTTTTACCTTGAAGTGTCTTCCCATTAGGTAAGGTCACCATTTCATAAGTGTATGTAGTATTGCAAACATTTCCTTCTCATAAATAGCTTTCTATAAATACTTTCCTTTGATTGGATAACTTTCAAAAGCAATGGGTCTTCCCTCTTGCATTAAAGCAACACCAATTCGATTTCCTGAGGCATCACATTCCACAATAAAGGTTTTTGTGAAGTCTGGCATAGCTAAGACCGATTCTTGGCACATTGCCTCTTTAAGATGTTCAAAGGCCTTATTTGCCTCAAGAGTCCAAGAGAAATGCATCTTTCTTCAGTAATGTTGTTAGAGGTGTTGCTACTCTCCCATAATCATTAAAAAACTTGCAATAATGCCCTATAAACTTGAGAAATACACTCAGATGCTTTATGTATGTGGGGATTTTCCATTCTTTAATGGATTTAATTTTATTAGGGTCTACCTTAACACCCTCATAGATTAACCCAGATATTCCACCTCCTATACTTCAAAGAAACATTTGGATATTTTTTGCGTATAATTGTTTCTCCTCCAATAGTTTGAGCACCCTATCAACATATTGAATATGATCCTTCCAAGACTTGTTGTAGATTAGTATATCATCAAAAAATACTAATAGAAATTTTCTAAGGAAGGTTTTTAAAATGGAATTCATCAAACCTTGAAATTTAGAAGGTGCATTGGTAAGGCCAAAAGGCATGACCAAAAATTCATAATGACCCTCATGAGTTCTAAATGTTGTTTTTAGAATGTCTTCAGTCTTCTTTCTTATTTGATGATATCCTGAATGAAGATCCAACTTGGTGAAGTGAATTGCTCCATGTAATTCATCGAATAATTCATCAATGGAAGGAATGGAAATTTTATCTTTAATAGTGAGCTTTTTTATCTCCCTATAATATGGACACATGCACCATGATCCATCCTTCTTGTGCACAATTACTACTGGAGTAGGGAAAGAGATTTGACTAGGTTGAATTATACCAGCCTCTACCATTTCTGCAACCATACGTTCAATTTCACTCTTTTGGGCATAGGGATATCTGTAAGGCCTCATTCTTGGAGGAAAAATTCTTGGAATCAAGTGAATAGCATGATCATGATAAAAAATAGGTGGGAGGCCTTTGGTAGCTGCAAATACCTTGGAATGATTGTCCAAGGCTTTTTGGAGATATGGAGGAATAGATGATTTCTGTGTTTGAACCTCTAGTGAACATAATCATGAAATTATGCCCCATTGTTCTTTCTTTAGGATATTTTTCATGCCATTAGAGCTAATTATCTTTCTTAGATTCCCTGTGATACCCCTCAATTCAACTAACTTCCTTCCCAAAAAAAAATTCAAGAAAAATTCTTAAAAATTAAAAGCTATCGTACCCAAAGATTGTAACCATTCGACTCCTAATACAACATCAACAATGCCCATTGGAATGGAAAGCATTGGATTATTAATACAAATTCTCCCATGGTTAGCTTGATATTATGGCACTTTCCAGCGAAATTTATGGTTCCTCCATTTGCAACCACCACTTGACACTTTGGTGCTGGATATAGGAAGCAATTCAATTCCTTGACTATCTTACAATGAATAAAATGATGGGTTCTACCCAAATCAATCAACACTATTACATTTTTCTTCTTGATGTGCCCTTCTATGTTTAGAGTTTTAGGAGTGGTGATTCCTGCCAATGCATTAGAAAATATGGTCGAATTCATTTCTTCTCTCTCTTGGTTTGGTTCCCAATGTGTATCCTCTTCTTTTGACGTTTCTTGTTCCTTTTCATCCTCCTCTTCACAATCTATGTAAAATAATTTCTTCTCGGCACACTTATGACCTTTAATGTATTTTCTATCACAACTGTAACAAATCCCTTTTTCTCTTTTTTCTTCCAATTGTTGTGGTGTCAACCTTGTAAGTTGTGGAAGGCTAGGAGAAACAACACTTCCATCTTTATAGTTGTGAGTGGTAGGCTTCCTTGTTGCCATAATTTTTCTTTCAATTTTTCTTTCCAACCTCAATACCTTCTCTAATGAATCAGGTTCCCTAAGGCGAACCTCATGTTGGATGTTATCCTTTAAAGTCCCTATGAAGACATCAATCCTATGTTCCAATGGAATATCATTTACCCTTATATTCAATTTTGGAAGTCCTCAATGTGCTCCACCATTGAACCCTTTTGTTTGAGATTTATCAATTGGCTAAAGGAGGTGTTTCTCTTTGTATCCTCATAATGTGCAATCATTTCCTCCGTAAGAATTGACCAAGTGACAATTTGTTTACGAGAGCAAAGCCATTGATACCATACAAACTGATTGGGTTCTAAATATAAACTTCCAATGCGTACCTTTTGTGTATTTTGTACATCATGGACATGAAAATATTGCTCCATCTATAGTATCCATGTTATAGTATCCTTGCCATAAAACTTCCTCATATCAATCTTTGGAATTTTGTGGGTCTTCAATCCAACATTAAATTCTATGAAATCATGATTAACATTTCTTTTGTCCTCATCATGAGTTTCCTCTACTACCTTTTCGCCATTAGGAAGAATTCCTTGTAGCAAATTTTTGAATTCATTATTCAAATCATCCATGTTGCCTTTCAGTTTTTATTATATACCATTGATCTTAGCTTCTGTTACTATTTTTGATAGTGAAATTTGTTGCACTTGGTCTCTCAATTTTGATATATCATGTTGCATTTCTTCCTCTTCTTCATGTGTCATAGTAGAGCTTTCAGGTTTCTTACTAGGTGTTTCCATTTTATTTTTTCAGGGCATCAATTAATGATAATTATGCTTCACTATTCCCTTTGAATCACTTCAAACTAATTTTTCAAACAAAACTTATGCAAATTTTAAAACCTACACACCTTTTTTTCTCTTTGTAAGAGTTCGATATTGAATTCGTTTTATCTCTATAATTTCAGATCTCCAAGCTCTAAAATTTTGTCCTATGGTAGCCCTCCAAGTATTCTTTCCAACCCCACAAGTATGATCGAGATTGGATTCTTCAAGAAATATTTATGCCCAATCTCTGATGATGGCCTCATTATAGACTGGTTCAGTGGATCGAATTTGTATGAAGTGACACATGTCACCTTTTTGACCTTCAGCCCTGCAAATGATAGCCAACAAACTATATTCTTTCCTATTTCTATCAATTTTTACGAAATTTAACTCCAATGCCCAGAGAGAAAGTTATGACGATTTTCCCAAGGTCACCTGTTTGAGATGGAATTATGGAGCCTGCAAAAACCCTAACATCCTCGGATCAATATCTCTAAAAATATAGCAAGACAATATCTGAAACTCGTACATGAGGTTCACCAAGATTTTAGATCCACATGGTTTCAACTTTAGCTTCTAAATCTTCGTAGAGAAAAATATATAGTGAAAATGCCACGATGACTTGTTTGAAGCAGTGAAACACTAGAATCCAAAGCTCTAACACCAAATGTTATGCAATCAGCTCACAAAATAAAAGAGGAGACAGATAAACGACTTCAAAATTAGCCTCTTTTAGGGGGAAAGCTCCTTTCCATTACACAAATGAACAATTCTTGTATGGTTCAAATGACAAAACATCCTTTCTATATATAGGAGTCTAAGGGGTCATAATATAATCAGAGCTGACATAACAATAGTAATGTAAGGGCACAATAGTAAAAATAGTGGCCTTCTATAGGGCACAATAATAAAAATATGGGGACTACATGGAAAAACAATAACAACAAGGGGGCTACGCTGATAATAAGAATGAGGGGACACACTATTATTATAGGGACCTAAAAAATAGTGCACTTATATGGGCCTTCAATTCATTCATCTCATTTTCAAACTCTTCGTCACTCAACCTCTTCATGTCATTTCTCTTTGCATCCTTTTCTCCCATACTATGGCTTTTTTTTGAACACCTTCATTATGATAAAAAATGGTCACCTTCTTCTTCTTCTTCTATATGAGCTCCTCCATGCTCACCATGAGATGCAACTTATCCCTGTAACAAGCCTCTCCTTACTTATTACCTGAACACCTCACCTCTAGTTGGTTATTGGTGTTTCTCTGGTTCCCTCCACTAGAACCTCTTGAGCACTCCTTTCTCCTCCTTGGTTGGTGCACCTTCGTCTCACCTCCTAAGAACTGCACGTGTTCTCTCCTTTTGAGGACCTCTTGTCCTCTTCCCTCTTTTCCAACCTCAGTTGGAATCCTACATTCCTTATGCATCCTCTATGCTGCAAGGTTCTATGAAAACAGTTCTCTACCCTTATCTAGCCAATATTTTCATTCAGAACCCCTCTATCGATACCCACTACTACTTACAAATTTGTCAATTCCCTTACTGAGTAAATCAAAAGTTTAAAGACTAGATTTACCTAATTGGTTCCCTGGGTTTAGTATCCTCAATCTTGGTATTGACTGGTGCTATTTGTCAGCTTCTAGTATTCTGCTCTGCCTTGAGCATTCTTGTTCAATATCTCTGCCTCTTCCTTAGTTCTAGTTCATTTGTCTTCAACTCACATTCTCCACTGAATTTCTCCTTATTATGTATTCAATAGTGTTGGCTACAGTCATTTTTGTTGGGTTGTGTTATATTCTTTCCACGACTAGCCCACGTACTTAACTGAGGGGTTAGAAGGGGGGTTCGTTGCACTAATTACATAGCGGGGGGAGTCACAGGGGCTTTGAGGGGTGCAGGTAACCCCAATCTATGGGATCCGAGGCAGTGCCCCAGAAAATTTTGGTTTTGGACACTATATTAGGTTAGGTAGACCTACCTATGGTTTTCTGCATGTTTTTCACATGGTTTTGGATGCGATGGTTTTCGTTCCATGGCATCAGATGCTTCGGCATGTATAAATATGTATTGTAACATTGAAAGGAAAATAATGAAAAATCAAGCTAGTAGGCCCGGTTTTGGGATCCAGGGGAAAATCTTTGTGTATATGCTTTTTATGTGTTATGCTCTTGCATTGTTTATTTTCTGTGTTTTAGAATTCGTATGCATGTAATTTCTGTACAGGGTTAAAACCTACATTTGGTATCAGAGTTGTTTTGGCTTCAAGGGGATGCCTTTGTTGCTGAGGGTTTTTTCTCGGGCCCATGGTAGACTCTGTTCAGTGGGAGATCTGCAGGATTGATTCTAGTGGTGAAAGAAGATGGCGAGCAGTGGAAAGATAGAGATCGAGAAATTTAATGGTCAAAGTTTTGAGTTATGGAAACTCAAGATGGAGGATTTGTTGGTGGATAAAGATCGGTGGGTCACATAGATCCAGGTACTAAACCAATGGGAGTGTCCGATGAAGAATGGAAGAAGTTGGATCGAAAGGTTAAGAGCACAATACGATTGTGTGTCTCAGATTCAGTATTGTTGAATGTATCAAGGGAAGCTATGGTGAAGGCTTTGTGGACAAGTTAAGGAATTTGTACAAATATAAGTCTCTGGTGAATAAACTGTTCCTACGGAAAAAGTTGTATAACTTGAGGATGAAAGATGGAGACTCAGTGACATAACATCTGAACGCATTTAATACTATGGTAAGTTAGTTATTATCTATTGATATTAAAATATCAGATGAAGATAAGTGCAACAGTTTGTTGTGTTCTCTACCAGATTCATGGGATAGTCTGGTTATTGCAATAGGTAGCAATGCAACTACCTTGCAATTTGATGAAATAGTCTCATCCTTGCTGACGGAGGATATGAGATGGAAAAATATGGAGAGCAAGAACGGTGATGCCTTGTTTGTATGAGGACAGTCCCAGAACAGAAACAAAAATAAGTCATTGAGTGGGAGATCTAATTCTAGAGGGAGATCTAAATCTCCAGGAAAACTTGTAAAGGTGGTGTGCTAGAAATGCGAAAAGGAAGGGCACTACAAAATGGATTGTAAATCCAAAGCTCTTGACAAAGGAAAGGGATCTGATGATGCTCCTTATGCAGAGGCGAAAACCACCTCAGATGAAGGTGGGGGTGTGTACTTGGCTTCTTCAAGTACACATGTAGATCATGAGGCATGGTTGATTGACTCAGGTGCATCCTTTCACTTCACTCCCCATAGAGAGTGGTTCTACGAGTATGAGAAATATGATGGTGGTGATGTCTTCTTGGGGGATGATAGGAAGACTAGAATCATTGGTCGTGGAAAAGTAAAGTTTAAGTTGCAAGGTGTTAGGGTTAGAACACTTCCGGGTGTTCTACATATTCCTGCATTGGCCAAAAATCTGATTTCCGTAAGAAAGTTGGATGATGCATGTGTAAAAACAGTGTTCGAGAAGGGTACCTGCAAAATGGTTCGAGGAGCACTAGTATTGATGCGGGGAGTTCAGATTGGAACTCTATACAAGCTGCAAGGTAGCACTATTGTTGATGGGTGCAACAGCTCTGTGGTTCATGAAAGTGGAGCAGAAAATCTACTGGTCTCTTGAGAGAAGACCATGTTGTGGCATCAAAGGCTTGGAAATATTGGAGAGAAGGGCCTTCGAATACTTCATGGTAAAGGTATGGCAGAAGGTATGAGTAATAGCTATCTGGATTTTAATTTCTGTGAAAGTTGTGTATATGGGAAGCAGAATTGTGTGAGTTTCCCCTCTGGTGGTAAGAGGGTGAAACAGATATTAGAACTTGTGCATAGTGATGTGTCTAGACCTGTGAAGGTTCCATCACTGGGTAAGTCTGTGTGCTATGTATCATTTATAGATGACTTCTCAAGGAATACATGGATATATTTCCATAAGAAGAAATCTAAAGTCTTTGAGAGGTTTAAAGAATTTAAGGCTCTGGTGGAGAACTAGACAGAGAAGAAGATAAAGGTGTTGAGGATAGATAACAATGGACAATTTTGCAGCAAGGAATTTGAAGAATTTTGTAAGAAGTGTGGTATAGCACAACAGAATATTACTCCATAGACATCTTAGCAAAAAGGAGTTGCAGAAACAATGAACAAGACATTGATGGAAAGGGCAAGAAGCATGCTCAGTGGTGTCGAGTTAGGACAGGAATTCTAGGCAGAGGCGGTGGAGATAGCATGTTACCTAGTCAACAAATCACCTTCATCAATGTTGGAGGATAAGACTCCACAAGAGGTATGGACTGGTAAGAAACCCTCTCTTTCACATCTGAAGGTATTTGGATGTGATGCATATGTACATGTTCCAAAGGAGAAAAGAACCAAGTTGGAAAGTCTTCTGGTGGAGTTTCCATTTTCTAGGTTAGGAATATGTTGGGGTAAGTCCGATAAGGATCAGATCACATTACTCCTCAACCCAAAATGAGAAATCATCTAGATATGATACGATTTATTATAGTAAATCTGAAAAGTGCATCTTTATTGGGTATAAGGATGGTTTAAAGGGTTATAAGCTTTGGAACCCAGTAACAAGGAAGGTTGTATACAGACAAGATGTGGTGTTCAGAGATGTGAAAGATGTTATTAAACATGAATTCCAACCAAAGGAACCTAAGAAGATAGAGTTTGAACTAAAGGAGGAAGAATCAGACTCTACAACAGATGAGGAATCAGAAGATGAAGATCCACAAACTTTGGGTGTAATAATATTAGTTCGAGAAAGAAGGCAGCCATAAAGGTATAGTCCATATGCTTTCTATTCAAATTTTGCTTTATCTATCACTGATGATGATCCTAGAACTGTGAAGGAAGCAGTAGATTCAGAGGATCGAAAACTCTAGAAAGAGGCCATGGTTGATGAAGTGGCATCTTTGCACAAAAAAGAGTCTTGAGATCTGGTGGAGTTGCCGGCTAGAAGGAAACCCATTGGCAGCAAATGGGTGTTCAAGAAGAAGACAAATGTAGAAGGAAAGGTGGAGAAATACAATGCTCGATTGGTAGCAAAAGGTTAATCCCAGGTGCCGGGAATTGATTTTTGTGATATTTTTTCTCATGTTGCGAAGGTAACTTCTATTAGATTACTTTTATCTGTTGCTACTGCTTTTGATTTTGAGGTAGAACAAATGGATGTGAAGACCACATTTCTTCACGGGGATTTGGAAGAGGAGATCTACATGAAGCAACTTGAAGGCTTTATAGTGAAGGGTAAGAAAGAACTGGTATGCAAGTTAAAGAAGTCTTTGTATGGGTTAAAACAGACACCAAGGATGTGGTATCAGAAATTTGATACATTTATACAGGGAATTGGCTTCACCAGAAGCAAAGCAAATCACTGTGTGTATTTTAAATTAATTGGTGATCATGTTATTTATCTGGTCTTATATGTGGATGATATGTTGCTGGTTGGAAATGACAAAGAAATTATCTAGGATTTGAAGACCCATTTGTCGTCCAAATTCGACATGAAAGATCTTGGTGCTGTAAACTATATTTTGGGCATGGAAATTAAAAGAGATCGGACAAAGAGGAATCTCTGGTTAAACCAGAGGAAGTATGTCAAGAAAATATTGCATAGGTATAATATGCAGGATAGTAAACGGTGAAGGTTCCTATTCCTGTAGGTGTAAAGTTATCTGCTGAACAGTGTCCCAAGACACAAGAAGAGGAAGAGGACATGTCTCATGTTCCATATGCAAGTGTAGTCGATAGCCTAATGTATGCGATGGTCTATACTAGACCAGACATTGCACATGGAGTGGGAGTATTGAGCAGGTTTATGTCAAAACTGGGGAAGGAGCACTAGACAACAGTGAAGCGGGTTTTCAGGTATTTGTGTGGCACTAGTGATTATGGTTTGTGCTACCAAGGAAGACCAGGATTGGACAGAGTGTTGGATATTTGTGGCTTTGTTGATGCAGACTGGGCTGGAGATCTGGATCAGAGAAGATCTACAAGTGGGTATGTGTTTAACCTATTTGGAGGTGCAGTTAGTTGGATGAGTAAGAAACAATCTGTAGTGGCACTATCAACTATAGAGGAAGAATACATGGCAACCACTCATGCAAGCAAGGAAGAAGTTTGGTTGCAGAGATTGTGTTCAAGTATGGGGTTAGGACAGGGATCTATAAGGGTAGGTTGTGACAGCCAAAGTGCAATTTTGTTGGCAAAGAACCTTGCATATCATTCAAAGACAAAGCACATTGATGTTCAATATCACTTTTTGAGGGATATGATAGAAGAAAAAAAGGTGTTTCTGGTAAAGGTGGACACTTTGAAGAATACTGCAGATGCATTGACAAAATATGTGAGCTCTGAGAAGTTCTCTTGGTGTAGAGAAACAATGGGCATTGGAGGGCTGGATAAATGACTAAGCTCTCTTGTGGACCCCTGTGGAAAGAAAACAACAAGTGGGAGAATGCTGGGTTGTGTTATATTCTTTCCATGACTAGCCCACGTAGTTAACCGGGGGGTTAGAAGGGGGGTCTGTTGCGTTGATTACGTAGCGGGGGGGTGGGGTCATAGGGGTTTGAGGGGTGCAAGTAACCCCACTCTATGGGGTTTGGGGTAGCGCCCTAGAAAATTTTGGTTTTGGACCCTATATTAGGTTAGGTAGACCTACCTATGGTTTTGTGCATGCTTTTTGCACATGGTTTTGGATGCAATGGTTTTCAGTCCATGGTATTTGATGCTTCAGCATGTATAAATATGTATTGTAACATTGAAAGGAAAATAATGAAAAATCAAGTTTGTAATCCCAGTTTTGGGATCCAGGGGAAATATCTGTGTATATGTATTTTATGTGTTATGCTCTCGCATTGTTTATTTTCTGTGTTTTAGAATTCGTATGCATGTAATTTCTATACAGGGTTGAAACCTACAATTTTATACCTTCAAAGTGCACTATGCTCTGATAACATAATGATAATAGGACCCTTCATTGGTCTGCTCTCTTTGCATGGGATCCTTTTCTCTCTAAGAATTTGATTTTGTCTCAGCCTATTCACACTCGTCTAAACGGTGTTTTCCTTTCCCTTTTATTAAATCGATTTTTTTCCCTTGGTGCAAGTAATTCCCATACTTCCGGACAAAACCCTCTCACCTTTTATATACCAAATCTCCACACTTAATTCACATGGATTTTGGTTTCTACTGCAGTATAACGTGGCCCCTTCATTGAAATGGGTCAGAGATTAGGATTATGATGTGCACATACAAAAAAAATATGCCCATAGGCCAACTACACAAAACTTGGGTTGGACCCAACCTAGAGTTGGGGTCACTATCCTCCTGTTGGCTGGGATTTATGTGAAAATACCCGAGTACTAGTAGAATCATGATGTAATGTTGGGGTCAAGCTAAGGCTTGTTTTCATGGAGTGAGAATATATTGGGGGGCCGACTTCCAACTACAGATATGATGTGTTAAGTTGTTATGCTCTTAACCTGCAAGATGATACAAGAATACCAAATATGCACAGAAATATACCTAGAACATAGAACAATGAGAAATAACAGCAAGTATTTTATTATTCAGAAAGCAATGTTCACTTGCCTCTTCGAGGGGGAAACCTCCAATAGAGCAGAGCTCGATTACAAAATAAGACATGATGCTCCTCGCAGGGAGTCTTTATCCTTTATATATGCCTCATACATGCAATGCCATGGTTCTTATTAATACCATCTATCTAATACCATGGCCCATTTGCAACTAACTGTGGTCCCGTCATTAAATGCGGGTTAACCACTTACAATTATTAATACGGGCTTTATTGACTCTTTAGTTAACTATAACTATGACTCGATCCTACTACATAAATAAGGGGGTTAGGGTGGGACCCTAACATGCCCTCCCCCATAAGAATAGCCTTGTCCTCAAGGCTGAAGCTACGAAAAATGTTGAAGAATAGTGCCTGGTTCCTAGGTTACATCTTCCGGAGATGTGTCTTTCCACTTGACGAGGACTTCCTCGATCATGCGGCTATGCAGGTGTCGTTCTTGAGTGTCTAGGACCTGTTCAGGTTGAAGCCAGATTGACCCTTCTTCATCAAATTCAGGTAGACTAGTTTGAATTCTACAATTGTTCCCAATCACTTTCTTGAGTCATGAGACATGGAAAATTGGATGGATTTTTGCAGTGGGTGGCAAAGCTAGCTTGTAGGCCACTTCTCCAATGCGCTGAAGTACTTGATATGGTTCGTAGAATTTTGGAGATAGTTTCTGACAACCCTTGTCTTTGAGTGATGTTTGCTTATATGGTTGCAGCGTCAAAAATACCTTATCCCCTTCTTGAAATTGGCGTTCTAAGCGATGCTGATCTACCTGTTACTTCATGCGGTTTTGAGCTTGATGAAGATTCTCTCTAAGATGGACGAGCATGGTTGTGTGGTTCTGTAGGAGTTGATCCACTGCTTGTACCTTTGAGCACCCCTTGATATAAGAAGTAGGGGAAGGAGGGAGTTGACCATAAACTACTTCATAGGGAGTCGCTTTGGTGGTGGCATGATAGTTGGTGTTATACCACCATTCAACTAGAGGTAACCAATGTACCCAAAGATGTTTATTTTCTAAAGTGAAACACCTAAGGTAGGTTTCCAGACATTTGTTGACTGCTTCAATTTGACCATCTGTTTGTGGATGATAGGAAGTACTGAGTTTTAGTTGGGTACCTTATAGCCTGAAGAGTTCCTGCCAAAAATTACTGGTGAATATCGGGTCACGATCAGACACAATAGAAGTGGGCATGCCATGCAATTTGAAGATCTGATCCATGAAAGATTGAGCGACCAAAGTCGGTGTAAAAGGGTGGGGTAGGGCACAAAAAGGAGCATACTTAGAAAGTCAGTCCACAACCACCATGATGACTGACTTGTTTCCTTACTTTGGAAGACCTGTAATGAAATCCATAGAAACCTCCATCTATATTGATGCCGGGATGGGCAATGGTTGTAATGTGCCCGGTGCTTTGACTGTCTCCCCTTTGTGGCGCTGACAGACATCGCATTCCGCTACAAAAGTAAGAATGTCCTTTTTCATGCCTGTCCAAAAAAATGATCTTCTAGTGCGAGCATATGTCTTCTGAAAGCCTGAATGTCCTGCAGTGGGGGATGAGTGCAACTCCGCCAAAATGCGGCTTTTGAGGGTGGATGTTGGTGATATTATGACTATGTCCTTGTAGCGAAGAATCTCATCCTGCCATGAGTAGCCCTTGGTGGAATTTGGATGCGCCTGCAATTGAGTAATGAGTTGGGAGAGCCAGGGATGTGAAAACCATTCCCTATGAGCCTCTTCAATCCATTCTGGAATGGGAAGGGAAATTGCGAGCAGGGTACTTTCCTCCTCAAATTGGCAAGATAATGCATCTGCTACAATATTTTCGTGCCATTTCTTGTAAATGATCTCATAATCATATCCCAACATTTTGACGAGCCATTTAATTTGTTGTGGTGAGGATAGGTGTTGCTCCAAAAAATATTTAAGACTTTGATGGTCTGTGCGGATTTGGAAACGTCGCCCCAATAAGTAAGGTCGCTAGGTATCTACTACATGTAAGATGGCCATCATCTCCTTCTCATAGGTATATTGTCCCAGATTCTTCCCACTTAGTTGTTGGCTTGTGAAGGCCAAGGGTCGACCTTCCTGCATTAAGACCGCCCCAATACCTGTACCCAAAGCATCACATTCAATCACAAAACATTTCGTGAAGTCGGGTAGTGCTAAGACTGGAGTGGAACACATGGCATTTTTTAGAGCTGTAAAGGCCTGCTGTGCTTCATCATTCCAGAGGAATGAATTTTTCTTGAGGAGTTGGGTGAGGGGCTTCAAAATGTGACCATAATTGTGGACAAATTTGCGATAGTAGCCCGTGAGACCCAAAAATCCTCTCAGGCTCTTCAAGGTCTTAGGTTGAGGCCAATCCTGCATTGCCTAGATCTTTTTGGGGTCCACCCTGACACCTTCACGCCCCACAATGTGGCCCAAATACTCAACTTCTTCCATGCCAAAAGAACACTTGGACATCTTAACAAATAATTTATGCTCGCGGAGCAGTTGCAAGAGCAGATCTACATGTTGAAGATGTGTGGCCCACGTGCGACTGTAGATGAGGATATCATGGAAGAAAACAAGGACAATTTTTCTGAGATATGGTTTGAGTAGGTGGTTCATAAGGCTTTGAAAAGTAGATGGGGCATTACAAAGATCGAATGGCATGAACAAGAACTCATAATGGCCTTCATGAGTTCTGAAAGCAGTCTTTGGAATGTCGACTTCTTTCATGCGAATTTGGTGGTACCCTGAGCGAAGATCCAGCTTAGTGAAGAATTGTGCCCCATTTAGTTCATCCAACAAATCATCAACAACCGGGATGGGAAATTTATCTTTGACTGTCAACTTATTGAGGGCCCTGAAGTCTGGACACAGACGCCATTCCCCATCTTTCTTGAGCACCATGACCACTAGTGATGAATAAGGACTAATGTTGGGACGAATGATGCCTGCTTCCAAAAGTTCCTTGATTATTTTTTCTATTTCATTCTTTTGGGCGAATGGATATCTATATGGACGCACATTTGGTGGTTGGGCCCCTGGGACCAAAGTGATGCTATGATCATGTTCCCCTCTCGAGGGTGGAAGCTCATGAGGCTTGTCATAGAATGGCAGATGGTTATTTAAAATCTGTTGCATCTCAGGATGAATCGGAAGAGAATTGGGTTCGAAGGCCTAGATGGCATTAAATTGAGCTATAACTCAATGATGGCCCTTTTTTCACAATTTTTCCATCCTATGTGAGCTAATGATAGAGAGAGATCCTTCCTGGAGTCCATGGAGGGTATGTGTGTGGTTGTTCTACTTAAAGCTCATATATAACTCTTGGAAAACCATTGTGATTGGGCCAAGTGTGCGAAGCCATTTAGCACCGAGGACAATGTTGCACCCTCCCATGTGTATGGAAAACATGTGGACCTTCAACTGATAATCCCCCATTTGAAGTTTGACATTTTCACAACAGCCATCACATTTCATTGTTCCCCCATCCACAATTTGGACTTCGAAGTTAGAAACTGCTCGTACAAAATAATGCACTGCTTCCGCGACTCTTTGATGGATAAAATTATGTGTACTTCCACTATCAATCAAGACTACTATTGGGCGATGCTTAATAAAACCTCTGATTTTGAGAGTTTGAGGCGAAGAAATCCCTGCCAAAGCATGTAGCGAAATAACTGGTTCTTCAGGGACATTGTCCTTCTGGTTGTCCTCTTCTTCCTCCTCAGGTTCCTCAAGTGGTGGGGCTTCCTCCGATGAGCTGTGATCAATAGCATCAATTTGAAAAAATTTGGGCTCCTTGCATTTATGACTTGGGGAGTATTTTTCATCACAGTAGTAACATAATCCCTGCTTTCTTCTTTCTGCCATTTCTACAGGTGACACCTTTTGAACCTTAAGTGTTTGGGTAGTGCTATGAGCCTATGGGGGCCAACCCTTGGCAGTGAAATTTGGGCGAGTGGATTGGGCTGCTAACGCACGTTCAACTTCATGAGCTACCTTGCAAGCCTCCAGCCATGTTAGAGGGTGGTGCAGTTGGACGTGAGCTTGTATGGCCTCTTTAAGACCACTGATAAAACATTCCATGTAGAACTCATCTTGTAGACCTAAAGTGAAGAAAGCTAACGCTTCAAAGGCTGTAATATATTCATCCACTGTTCCAGTCTATCTGAGCATAGTGAGACGACCCAAAAAAGAAGAGTCATGGTCAAAGCGATCCATAAGAGCTTTTTTTAATGTGTCCCAAGTGAAGGGCCTTCCATAGCAACGTTGATGCCATTGCCACCATTTCCATCTTTCATTGTCCAAGTACATGCTCCCCACCATAAGCTGAGTGGCATTATCCAAGATGCAATTCAGATTGAAATATTACTCCATTTGTGCTATCCATGCTGCCGGGTGAGAGCCATCAAATTAATGCATATCCAGCTTGGGTGGTCGCGGACAGGATTGTTGGTGGGTGCCCCAGAGGTGAAGAGAGTGGCTAGACTCACCCTCACTGTGTTCATTGCCAATATATGCCTCCTCGCAGGCTTCCCCCTTACCCATAGAGAGTGTTGCAGTTATTTTCACCAGCTGGTCTTGGATGTCTTTCAAGGATGTTTCAAGTTTGTCGATCTTCTCATTGGCCATAGCTTGAGCTCTAGTTTCTACCATTCACCGACCCGATGTACTTGAAATTTAGGACCACCCGAAGTTTTCTTTTTTGGCACTAACAATTGAATGGTACCACCTTGCTCAGCTCATCGTCCTGATTCTTATGGGCTAAGTCACTAATAAGCGCCCCGGGGGGTCTTTTTTTTTGAAAACTCCTAATGGAGTTTTATTCCTTGCTTAGGAATACTGCAGTAGCCAAATCCCCGAAATGTCAATGCTGCCAAAAGTCCTATGAAAATCACACCCCAGTATAGGAACCCACACAACTACTCAGATCTAGATGGCGGGTCTAGTAGATCTAAGAGATCTGAATGGCTAATCAGATAGATCTGAACAACAGAACAGATTGCTGCTGCGGATCTGAATGATCTAATAGATCTGAATGGTTGTTCTGTTAAATCTAAACTGCGGGACAGATTGTTGATGCTGCTACAAAACCCCACTTGCGAGATCTGATCTGGCAGAGATTATGCGTGATCCAGAGATAGAAAATGGAACTATGGTCTCGAGGAGTGTCAGGTGCTACAGATCGCAATATACATAAGGGTTTGACAGTAGTACTCGGCCCAATTTTTCAGGGCACTAACCAAGGAGGATCAACCGTACCCTTAGCCGTACAACCCGACTACCCTATCGTATGGGCGAGTAATCTCTCCAAGTGCTATTCTCGGTGTACTGTAGCAGCAAGACAACCGACGGTTTATCTATGGCAAGGTTTCAAGGGAGCTAGGGGGCTTCCGATATACCAGAGGGTACTTGGAAGATAGTCCATGCGCGGTTCTAGCTAATGCACTACTACTCGAAGGGGTACGGACAGGGGTTACAAGGGAGTCCAACAAGCGTGACCACCTCTTGTATTTCTTGCATGCATGCCTCCCCAAATCCGCAGGTTTATGCACTCAACGACAGATCCCGTGGTTTAAAGATGCCAGAACACGTCTCTAGCCAAAAAAAAATTGCTAAAAAATGGAGATCCCACCGACCCTGGAAAGCGCTCTGATACCACTTGTTATGCTCTTAACCTGCAAGACGATACAAGAATACCAAATATGCGCAGAAATATACCCAGAACATAGAACAGTGAGAAATAACAGCAAGTATTTTATTATTCAGAAAGCAATGTTCACTTGCCTCTTTGAGGGGGCAACCTCCAATAGAGCAGAGCTTGATTACAAAATAAGACACGATGCTCCTCGCAGGGAGTCTCTATCCTTTATATATGACTCATACATGCAATACCATAGAGCAATACCATGGTTCTTATTAATACCATCTATCTAATACCATGGCCCATTTGCAACTGACTGTGGTCCCGTCATTAAATGTGGGTTAACCACTTACAATTATTAATATGGGCTTTATTGACTCTTTACTTAACTATAACTATGACTCGATCCTACTACATAAATAAGATGGTTAGGGTGGGACCCTAACATAAGCTTAGCCTTGCCTCCGTATAGGTATTTCTTCACACTTTTGCAAGATTTTTAGAACTCTAATATTGCAGTACTACTCTTCCTCTTGTTATCCTCCACAATGTCCTAGGCTGATGAGGAGATTGACGGAGGTAACCACAGACCAAGATTTTAGTTTGGTAGCTAGCCCTACCAAACCAGAGAAGGCTCTCTACATGAAATTACAGCTAAAGAACTAACTGTAATGCAAAGGATTTTAGGCTAGAGAGCTAGGCTCAGGGAGGTTTTGGAAAATTTATGGTTTTGTTGCTGGATAAGGGATGAAAACTAGACAGTTAGGTCAACAGGATCAAAGGGTTACAGCAACAAAGATATAAAGGAGCAAGGTAGCGATACTTTATGTGATGGATCTTAGGGTTTTTCGGTGTAGTGTAGTGTTCAAAAGAAGCTAAAGGTCTTAATGAGCATGAAACATGAATTCATTAAGCAAGAAATAAAGTAACACATAATGATTTTCCATCAAAATAGAGCTTTATGAAAAGAATTAAGTTTATAAACTATAAGGAAAACCATTGAAGAAGTGATAAATGGAAAAATAAGATGAATATCTTTCATAGAAAGAGATAACAGAGAAAAAACAACATCACAAACTTATTGCACATGAATTCCTAGGTAATAGCTACAAACTATAGCCTTTGATTTCCAAAAAATATCCAAATACAAGTTACAGTAGTTCCCTCCTCTGATGTCACACTTGTTCTATGACTGAGAAAATGATACATAAAGACCAAAAAAACATCTCCCCACTCTCAGGGGTCGAATCCATGACTCTAGGAACTGCTCCATGAGGTGTTCTAACCAAACCCTATTGTCTAGGGAAGTTAAAAACAATTTCTTCAATTAACTTTGACTCCAACCACTCTCATAAATGAGGCCAAACTTACATCAAAACCACTTACAAAAACTAATCACCCACTATTACATCATATTTACACTAGGCTTACTCAATTACATCATTTACATAAGTGAAAACGTCAAATTAGGTTGAACTAATGAAGAAACTAGCCTCCTAGAAAAAACACAGTGAATCTAGAAAAAGTGCACCATGGATTGTAAAAAGCGCAGCGTGAGATTGCAGGTAACTTTTGGAGGCCTTCATTAACTCCAAATTGGGCTCATTATAGCTCATTGGAAATATCTTTCTGCCTGATACACAATGGTCTCCTCAAGAAATAAAAAGGATCAAGTATAGCCCCTCAAAAATAAATTCTTCCAATACTAGTAAAAAAGCGTAGTGTGGCCTCCAAAAACAGGGCAGAAGGGTGTTTTTTAGGTGGTTTTTCACCATTTTCACCTTGCAAAAGCTAATGATTTGGGCTGCCAAATGTCCAAATATGATTTATAAGTCAAGACTTATCAAACCATGTAGATTTTATATCATTTAGAGCCCTCCAATAAAAGCGCGGCATGGCCCATGCTACACTTTTGGCAGGGTGACCATGCCAAAAATTGCCACATTTCTACAAAAATAGGGCTTAAAGGTGGAGCGATATCTCTCTAACCATAAATTATTTTGCAAATATGAGATAAAAAATAAAAAAATCTTTGTCATGTTTTGAACAATGACATCCTCCTTTCTTCCAATACTCATCTCTAATTGGCCTCAATCTGCTCTGCAAAAAGGTGACTAAAATAGAACATTGCACAGTCAAACGAATAGGCTGAAATGAGGAAATATTATTTCGCAATACCTCATACCTGTGTGAAATGTGAGAGAGGTTTTTTTATCTTGGCATCTTAGGAACAAAAACATCCTCCAGTTTGCAAGCATACTTTCCCATTTGTTCAGAATCCAGGTTTGTAGTTGGTCGCTAAAATAATGAGCAACTCTCTTGTAGCAAATGTATTTTGGGTATTTCTCCAAAATTATAACACCTGTGAATAAAATTAAGGAGGGTTTTTTTCCTTGATATTTCTTTAACAAAAACCTCTTTCACTTTTGTAAAATTCATCTTCATTTGATCAGAAACATATTTTGAAGCAAAATTGTCCCTATGTGCAGCAAATGATTTGTCAATGTCCCTTTGACCTAGTGGAGGAGATGGCTCACTCTCTTTCTCTTTCTGCCTCTTGGTACCTATCGTTCTTTGTCTCCTTTTATTGACCTGGTTTTTTATATGGCTTCTTTTCTTCTCCATAGTAAACTTGTGAGTGCAAACCCTAGAGGGGAAAACAGGGGAAGGGAATGAGGGAATAGGATGAAGGGGTTAGGGAGTAGGAATGGGTGTAGGAAAAATTTATGAGATGGGGAAGGATGTTAGGGAACTTAAGGAAGTGAAAAGAGCAAGGTAATAGAGCTAGGGAATTTATGCGTAGTCCCAACTATGAAGGCACACCCTAAAGACTATGAAATAAACTAATGGAAGGATGTTGAGCCTTCAACTTACCTGATTAACCTTGTTGGAGACTTGATTTACCTTTGAAAACCCTTAGAAACTCGTTTGATGACCCTTGAAGAAAAGCACAATGTTCACATGGAATAGTGCAACGTTCACTCCAAAAAGCGTAGTGTACAGGGAAAGGTGCAACGTGTCCAGTGAAATGGCTTAAAAACACAGCGAAAGAGATGGAACTCAATTTTCGGAATGTCTTTGGCCCTATAAATGGTGAGGAAATGATTGATGATGAGAGAGAGCTTCTTTAGCAATGAAATAAATGAGAGAAATGGAACAATGATGGTCTTGTATAGCTTGTAAAGTTGATTCCTTTCATAGTAATGGGGTGGACCACAGTATGCCTTTCTCACTTTTTCATTGGAAACCATGTAACTTAGGAACCTTTGAATACAACTTGAGATTATTTGTAACTTATTAAAAAATATTCATTTGAAATAAAACCTTTTTGAACCAATTTATATCACTACTCCTTTACATGCCAAATTTATGAATGGAATGAGAAATTCAATGACTGAAACCCTAGTGACCTAATGGATGATAGTGAGCTGGATGAAGACCATGATAATGAAACTAAGATGACCATAAAGCTTTTCAGAGATGGCACATCCAAATTTATAATGACAGTGACCAAAGCATGGCAATTTGTAAAGGAGTCATTGACAACCTAGACACATTACCCAGTGACCAAAGTTTTTGAATGGAAGACCTAGTGAAATGATAAAAATTTGACCTTAAACCCTAACAAAACTTGGTAAAATCATATTTTATCACTGGTGACAGGTATAACTAACTGACAATAACACCTCTAATGAAAAATTAAAGCCCTTATTATGTGAACTTCTCTGCACTTATCGATTTGTACAAGGGTTAGACTGCCATCTTATTCATATCGTTAGAGATTTCTTAGGTGCAATAGTTTCCAACTCACTGCCTTGCTCGAACCTCGAATATGACCCGACCAAATGCATATAAGAACTCATCTATGGATCCGCAGATGAGTAAGGATATGGAGGCTACCCTAGACTTGCCTCACCAATCACCAATTCACATAATCATTGGGCCAACATGGTCAAGAACTCCTATCCTTCCCTTTGTCGCTACTTTTCTCTAGGAATTTTTTGGTCCTTATTAATCCCGTAAACTTTACCATCTACACCTCTTTGACAATGGGCTCTACAATCCTCCTACCCTTCTGTGTGACTACACTGTCACTAAGGTAATTCCTTCAGAACAAAATTCCTGGAACTTTGAGCACAGAGTAATATTCTCCTTCTCTTGGTTTCTCAATAGAATTAAAGTTCCACCATATACGTTACTTTAAGCTCGATGCAACATAAGAAATGCACTTGTTCGTACATGCCTCTATTGTGTAATCTTTTCCCATGAATAATACCACAAGAACATTAAACTTGATAGAACTCAAATATATAATCATTCTATTAAAATTCAAACAATATATTTACAGGATTCCATGGCTCGCTCCCTGAGTTATTGTCTATCACACCAAAATACATTTACAGGAGTGTATTCAATGGGCTCTCTGCCCAATTTTCTAAGAGCTATATCACCTTTGTCCTCTCTCGAGGCTCTCCCCCATACATAAATTCTTACAATCAGAAAAATATCCCAACAAAATATAGGACACTTGTCCCTAAAATATAAACTAACTTACAACTAATTAAACACATGTTCCACTTCGACAAAACTACCTTACACTTATCAGTCTCTAGAATCAGTTCACCTATACACATGTTAGACTCCTAACTTTTAATATTTTCAAATTTTACAATTATTTGGGAAATTGTTTTCCCTTTAGAAATTTGGGACCCTTTGGGTCTGGAACAAACGATGTGAACCAGGGGTGACGTTCTTGCATAAAAAACTAAACTAGAATGCCTTCACACTAGAACTAGACAAAGGAGCTAGTAGTATGGAAATCGACGCCTTGACCTCATGCTTGCAACATCCCTTCACCTTCACCACCAAAATGCAAGCCCAGAAAAACAAATACAACCCATATTTATTTCCATCTAGGTTACTACATGAGGAAAAATTCTTAGGACACGTCACATTGATTTCATTAATCATGTTTAAGTGGTCAGGGTGGTAGGCACACTCCTCCATGCCCCTCCTTAGATCGTGTGCACACTCGCATTGGGGAAAAAACTTCAAAGTTAATTAATATGAACTTGGTGTAATATGTCTTTATATAAAAATGTGTTTCTATAATATGTATTAGTATACATTTTTAGTTGTGTAATCCAATATTCATGAAATGGTCTAGACATAAAGTAATCTTACGGTTCATATTCTCCTTCATACTAAGAGCTTTATTGATTGACTTAACACTTGATTTTTCCATGATCTCTATTTAATGAGCATGGAAGGTCATTTGTAGAAGGTTAATCAGGAGAAGATATTATGTACAATACTTTTCTTTTGCATTAATATATTGCTTCAAGTGGCTATGTTGGTTGGGCCCATGAAATGTTTCCCAACTTGAAGGTTTTAACCATGTAAAACATTGGTGTAGCGATTTTATTTATTTGCGTGAGCATTTGCTTATGGTGTCCATCCAATGTGGAAATGTTATTTTTGTGCATATAGTATCAAATCCCATATGAATACCTACGCTTATGGTGTTCATCCAATGTGGAAATGTTATTTTTGCGCATATAGTATCAAATCCCATATGAATGCCTACTCTCGTTGCTGATAAATATCTTAAACTTGCTTCACCACATGAATCAAATTTTTTTTAGGTTTTATTAATAGTATGCATTTTTTTTTGTCTGAGTGGGTTGTTTCATTAGATTTGCAGAATCACTTTGAGCTTAAAACATTTTTTAATTCCCTTGAAAAAGTTATGTTTTCCCAATATATGACTTTTTTTTGGTTAGATATAGAGGTATAAAGTTTCTTTATACATTTAGAATTTTTTCTAATAAGTTGATATTTCAATTTTTTTTAATCACATAATTGATTTATTACTCTTTATGGTATGTCTATACTCTATATCATGCACTTTATGTGATCTTGGAAAATCATAAACAAAGTGGAAAGTGTTTTTTTAAGTACTCTTTTTGTTCAACAAATTAGGAATGGAGAGGAAATTTTCATTTTTCAAAAATGGTAATTGAGATCTAATCCTATTGTTGTAAAGTTAAAAATACAAAAAACAAAAAAATTGTTAGCTTTTTATTTGTGATTGTGTTGAAATTTGTTTGGAAAAAACTAAGGTTATTTAAATAAGAAGGCAGTTTAAAAAAGAAGAAACAACCCCGCTCCTCCTTTATAATATTTACTACATATTTTACATTCATTTACTTGGTTGAAAATTATTTACTATGTTGTATGATCCAATATAAGAGATTAAGTGTTTATTTTCAAGTGAAAGCCATAAATAATGCCAATTATGTATTAAATTACATTACTAGAAAATCTTTAAAAATACCACACTAAAAAAACAGAATAAAATTAAACTAGATGTAACCTAATTTTGTGTATTTGATAGTGCAACTTAAACTCACATTTTTAAAGAAAAAAAAGAAAGAAAACATTACCATTCAAAAATGAAAAGTGCATTTTTGTTAAATACTTTGAAAATATAAAAGCTATAAACTTCTTCAAACTTATTCCAGAAAATTATTTATGATAAAAAACTATAAATTTCTTCAATATTATTCCATGAAATTATTTATTATAAATATTAGTATTGATAAAAATTTCTCACTTGCATCCTAATTCCTAATTTGAAATTATCTATCATCCTAATTCCTAATTTGAAATTATCTACCCTTGATGAAAAGATTCCTCATTTGAAATTTATGTGATATTTGGTTACCAATCATTTGTTTTAGGTCTAACCAATCTTGTTTTCCCGACATTTTTAGGTCTAACCAAAGTCTTAGTGGTGTGTGTTTTATCTATACCGCCATGTGTTCCACGAGAGATGGCTTTAGTCGAAAAAATCAATGGCATGTATTTTATAAGGTATATATTTACTAGCATTTGCACCAGATGTTGCAAAGGAAACGCCGTAAGGCATAAAATGCGGAAATTCATTATCCATGCAGTGTGTACTCACTAGAAATACTGGAGGAAAAATGAAGGTGAACATCTCTTATATTTTGTGTAAAGGAAGCGTGTCGCTCTTGAACATGACACTTATTTATTGCTAATGTCAGGTTTGGGATATCCTCACTTCATCACTTGCCTTCCTGGGTTTGGGAAATCCATTTTTCCTATCATCTAATTATACTACCTCGTCATCATGACCTCTCATCCCATGTTGAGTCAAATGGTGCCAAACTCTAGATTCGTGTCATCGATATGTTCAAGAGAAGTCCTATCTATAGTTTTTACCACTTATACATTGTCTTACCTTTCTGCCACAGTCCTGAATCAAACTTACCTACTTGACTATATCCTTTGTTTCATATCAATGATGTGGGATACATTATGGCCCTCCTTTCACAGATCACTTCCTGTCGACTTCAGCTCATTATCCAGGAAGATGATCTAGAAACTCACTTCTAATACGTTGGAGCTTGCATGCCTCAATGGCAAGTTCTTCTCATTCAAAAATAGGTTCACATTATTAGCTTTTGATCGAATTATTCTACAAGTGTTTGACTTCATCTTCATTATCTACACTTTTGGATTTTTCTTATTATACCTTGAGAGCCATTTTCATTATTGGTGGTTTCTCTTGTGCATGTTAATGGTTTACATCATTGACCAGTAATCAGGTGGTTTTCTATCATGTTCAACTTCGACACATCTATTCGCATGCTAGAATTCATACATTGATCGAATCGGGACAAACCTCAAGACCCTAGGTTCCATCTGATAAAACCTAGGTTGTGTGGAGTTGTGAGTTATTCATGATTGTACACGTGCTTATATAGATGGTTGCGACCATATCGTGGGTCCATATATATGATCCTTTTTACTCGGATGGTTGCACCCATACTGTGGATTCATGTACTATTAGATGCCTATTCATGTATCATTAGGCATGTTTATGTCATAGATGTCAGATATGTATATGTATATGCTTGAATTGTGGGTCTCCTCACGATGTTTTTCTGGTCCTTTCCTTGACTTGTAAATTATTTCACCCATCACTCCCTGTGCTTTCTTCATGCTTTAGGGGGCATCTGTTACATAGTATTTTGTCACACCTCCTATCCACTTCCTGTTACACATCCCAAAATGCCAAAATATTGACAACTGTGTAGTGTACTCATCATGAAACACATACTGAAACATCCCCGAAGAATGGAAGAAAAACTGCCCCAAGTCAATTATGGAGAAGGTTGACTAAAACCCTAAATTTCAGGGCCAACACTCGTTGCTCCACTGCTTGCCTGTGTTGATGGCAGGTTTCAATTCTTCGACCTAGCTTTGCCAACGCGGGTTTTGATATGAAAACGTGTGTTGAACCTCTTCTGGTAGGTTTTCTCAAAATGGAGGAGAATCTTCGTATGCTGGAAACTTCGAGAATCAACGAGCTAGATGTTGTTGGGTAGAGATATGGTTGAGCTCTCTCATTTGGAGCTCCTTAGCTTACCTTTAAGGGCCTTCCCCTTGAGATGTGTACCTTCCTCCCTCTTTTTTGGATCCCTAACTCCCTCGCCCTTCCTATAAATCAAATCCCCTCCATTCCCAAATGGTTTGTCATTGATATCCTGCATTCCTATGATGAGATTATGCCTAAATGTTGCCCATCTAACTTGGAGAAGGAGTGATTAAAGAGTATTGGCTTGGACTTGGACATCCACCAAAAGGAGGTCTCCAACATCAAGGCAATGGTTGTATGCTTCCCATTTTCTATTCATTAATATATACATCTAATGTTCACTTTCCATCAATGTCTAAATATTTATGCATTTAGCTTGATATTCCTTGATCTATCAAGTAGTTAATGTTTGATATATATTATGTATGCTCTGGTATCTCGTATTGTCCTTTGATCTCTCTTGCAAGTATTCAGATGTAAGGCATAAGCATGGAGCGAGCCTAGAAGCTAAGGGATCGAAGCCATCACCAAAGGATTGAGCAATTAGCATCATAGTGAGGTTGTAGAAATTTTGAATAATTTAACACATATTCACAGAGATTATCCTGATCATACAATTATAAGCGGAACATGTATAATACATAATCTCCTCTACGTTGATCATTAATTTACAGAAGCAGAAACATTCACAGGTACACATAGAAGCATCAATCAAACTCATTAACACAGTATGTATCTGGGGGAAAGCATCTCGCTAAAAACCCCACACTATCTGTACTATCTCCACATGCTACACACAATACAGCTCAGATCTGATCTCCAAATCTATTCCACTTCTTGCCTGCCTCTCCAGCTCAACACCTGCTCAAGAACTGATGAGAATGGCTTACCAAACTTGTATTTGACCTGCAAATAATCACTCACACTCTGTTGGACGTGAGCACAAACTACAATTCTTGATATTGGCCAATTCATTGTCATACTAAATCCCTCTGATTGTGCAAATCATCATGCACAACTATAGTCACACTCATTTTAAGTGGCGATATTGACTACATTCTCATCTCTTACATCGGATCGACAAGTAGTTTAGTGCATGAAAGATGTAAAATGAAATCACAAGGCATAGAACCCCGGCAGCAGCGATAATGCGTCCCCTAGGAAGTGAAAAGCTTGATGACAACAATTATCCCTTTATTGACTGCAAAGGCATGAAAGATTCACCTATAAATCTTTTAAAAAGCAAATATCTATGCAATATATATTTATAAATAAGTTTATCAAATTATATACATTTCATCATTACCATTCATTGTCATCATCATAAGCAATCCATATAAAGAAATTGTTTTTTCTTAAAAAAATTTAATTTTTAATATTAATTTTTTCATATATTTAAATTTTAATATCAAATATAAAAATAAAACTTTATTCTAAAATAAAACTCGTTGAAACAAAAAGTTAAATGAACAATGATATTCTTCATAAAATAAAACTTTGGAATCCCTCTCTTGCACCCTTTTTAAGTTATGAATTATATGATTTGAAATTTAACTAAAAAATAAAATTTCGTCGAATGAACCCCCCAATGTATTTTATCAAAATTTATATTTTATTAGGGAAAGAAAATTTACATAGAATCTTTTTACTAAAATAAATAGATAAGGTGTTGAGAGTGTCATCCCCACACTAGATGGTAACACATCTCTGTTACTCTCTAGTGGATGGTTCTAGGTATACACATTCATCCATGCTTTCTAACTTGTCCATGGTATTGCTACATCAGTGAAGGGTGGGTTTTGTGACCAGGGATGCCTTAAAAAAGTGGAGTATGGGACAAGGGATGGCGTAAAAGCCATAGGAATTACATGACAAGTGACAGTTTAAAAGCTGTGAAATATTAAATTCTTTTTCATATTATCCATGGAATGAGTTTTGGGGGAAATTCTTGTGTATGTAGTTAGCACAATTTTATATTGATGAAATGTTTTTAAATGTTTTTTTACTGCTTAATTTATTTGGGTCAAGTTTTTTTTTTTCTAAGTAAAGCTAAACTATTATATTACAGCAAGAGCAGAGTTACATTGTGAAAATTACAACGGGGCCGCGGCCCTGTAAAATTTGTCCAAGGACAGACAGTAGACACCTGAGAATTCATGCCAGAATTACATAGGACACATGGACAAAGACTTAGAGCCACACTCATGTAGCTGACACATGGACAAAAACACTTGAAGAACATCGACACAGAACAGAGATAACATAAAACCGACACAATTACATAGAGACAGAGTGACAGACTCATATATAACCGCATTGGAAGCTGACTGAGAAAAATTCTTGCTGTAAAACCTGGAGCGCGAGCTGGGCATGTCAATCTTCATCAGTGGTCTGCGGTTCATCTTCTGCCTTGCAGCATGGAGGCTGTAGGATAGTTGACATTATAACTTAATTTTGATATTATAACTTAATTTTTAAGTTGGTATCAACCATTCTTACAATCACTCAATTTTATAGACTTAACAAGATTTGAGGCATGTTATTTGGAGTTTTTATTTTTTTAATTTAACTAAACTTTACAGACTTAACAAGAATTAACTTAATTTTTAAGCTAGTATCAACAATCAATTAATTTTATAGACTTAACAAGATTTGAGGCATGTTATTTGGAGTTTTTATCTTTTTAACTTAACTAAATTTTACAAACTTAACCAGAATTGAGACATATTATTTGGAATTTTTATCTTTCTCATTTAATTCAGTAAGAATTAAGACATCTTTACTTTTTATTTTTATTATAACATACCAACATGCCACTTTACATAAATAGAAACTTTATCATAAAATATCAACATGTCATTTTATAGAAATAGAAACTGTGCAAAAAATGAGGGCACATTAGTGGGACTACTGTAAAGAAATTCAAAACACCAAAACTCCAAAAGTAAATTTTTCTTATTCACTCAAATTAATTCCATGTCATATGAGACCAACAAAGTTATAAATTACTCTAATTACCTGATTAATAAAACCATTTAGCATACCTAAAAAGTATTAAAAAAATGATACAAGATAACTCACTAAAAGTCTATACTGGCAATTTCCCCTTTAAGGTGCAAAGATACACCTAACAAATATGCAACCAAATGTCAACTAACAAGAAACCAAATATGAACTAACATGCCCATTAACATGTTGAAATACTAACTTCTCTTACAAAAATATATAAATTAAATTATTCCAACAAACTTCAGTTAAAAATAAATAAAAAGTAAAAATGTAAATATCATAATCAATGGTGAATACAACATTCAAACTTCAACGCAAAACAAAATGACAAGTGAAAACTCAAATATCACAAAATTCATCACAAAAGAAAATGACAAGTGAAAACTCAGATATCATACCCATTTATGAAAGCAAAATAGTTTTGCATTAGTAATATCATCTTTAATGAAGTCTCCCAGCCACAAATACAAAGAACAACCCTTATATGTTTTGTAAAGTACCTTGGGTTTAAAAAAAACGATAAAGGGGCAAGATATAACCACTGTTGGACAATTGTTTCATTTTATTGGGAAACACACATATATAAACTTTAAAAATATTTTCATATGGTTACCTTATATCTATCCGTGAGCATAGTTCATTTACCACTAGACAATGTATTGACGAAGACAAGCCTAGAACTATCGAACCCTTCCCCAGAACATCCCAAGTTTTTTTCAACTTCGTTATGGCTCATGTTGATGAAGAGCTTCTCACTTGCATTGTCGTTGTTGTTCCTAAAGGGACTCCCGAGTATGCAGCTAAGGTGGACATGTGGTTGTGGGGCACTTCAAGTGGCGATATTGATAACATTGACATCTCTTCTAGTGGATCGAAAGCTGAGGTAGGCATGTGATTGCATGCATTTTAAGTGGCGATATTGACTACATTCTCATCTCTTACATCGGATCGACAAGTAGTTTAGTGCATGAATTATGTAAAATGAAATCACAAGGCATAGAACCCCGGCAGTAGCGATAACACGTCCCCTAGGAAGTAAAAAGCTTGATGACAACAATTATCCCTTTATTGACTGTAAAGGCATGAAAGATTCACCTATAAATCTTTTAAAAAGCAAATCTCTATGCAATATATATTTATAAATAAGTTTATCAAATTATATACATTTCATCATTACCATTCATTATCGTCATCATAAGCAATCCATATAAAGAAATTGTTTTTTCTTAAAAATTTTTAATTTTTAATATTAATTTTTTCATATATTTAAATTTTAATATCAAATATAAAAATAAAACTTTATTCTAAAATAAAACTCGTTGAAACAAAAAGTTAAATGAACAATGATATTCTTCATAAAATAAAACTTTGGAATCCCTCTCTTGCACCCTTTTTAAGTTATGAATTATATGATTTGAAATTTAACTAAAATCCATCATCTTGTTGCATTCTCAACAAGCATTTCTTGTTACACACTTTTCAACAGGTTTCTCCCTCTCTTTGCATTTTTAAACATAACCTAGGAAAGTGTGCATTAGTTTGTTAAGTTTATTGCTAGACCCACTCATTGGGATAAAGAGATTGCCTCTATTTGCAAATGGGATTTATCTTCACAACACTCAGGGATTGGACACCTGGAGGTGTTGGGTTTCTCCTAGAGGTGCTATGGCACCTGAGGAAGTCAGCAAGGTCCTGTTGTGTCAACTCCATTTCCTTAAGGGCATCTAGGAGGTTGAGTCATATCATAGTAGCCATTCATCTCATGTTTACCCCGAGTAAGCCGATGAAAGTGGGTAGTTGTGAGAGGATGTATGTTACAATCTTTATGCATATGGTGAATTTAAAATTTAAAATCAGATATATATATATATATATATATATATATATATATATATATATATATATATATATATATATATATATATCGTCCCCAACTTGTCGTCCCTTGGAAAATTTGTGGGTGTGTTATAGCCACACCGAAAAATTGTCCCCTCGTCCTTGTTATCCCCAAAGGAAGTGCAACATAGCTATAGTAAGTTGAATGGTATCATTCAACTAATTTAATTCCATGTCATATGAGACCAACAAAGTTATAAATTACTCTAATTACCTGATTAATAAAACCATTTAGCATACCTAAAAAGTATTAAAAAAATGATACAAGATAACTCACTAAAAGTCTATACTGGCAATTTCCCCTATAAGGTGCAAAGATACACCTAACAAATATGCAACCAAATGTCAACTAACAAGAAACCAAATATGAACTAACATGCCCATTAACATGTTGAAATACTAACTTCTCTTACAAAAATATATAAATTAAATTATTCCAACAAACTTCAGTTAAAAATAAATAAAAAGTAAAAATGTAAATATCATAATCAATGGTGAATACAACATTCAAACTTCAACCCAAAACACAATGACAAGTGAAAACTCAAATATCACAAACTTCATCACAAAAGAAAATGACAAGTGAAAACTCAGATATCATACTCATTTATGAAAGCAAAATAGTTTTGCATTAGTAATATCATCTTTAATGAAGTCTCCCAGCCACAAATACAAAGAACAACCCTTATATGTTTTGTAAAGTACCTTGGGTTTAAAAAAAACGATAAAGGGGCAAGATATAACCACTGTTGGACAATTGTTTCATTTTATTAGGAAACACACATATATAAACTTTAAAAATATTTTCATATGGTTACCTTATATCTATCCGTGAGCATAGTTCATTTACCACTAGACAATGTATTGACGAAGACAAGCCTAGAACTATCGAACCCTTCCCCAGAACATCCCAAGTTTTTTTCATCTTCGTTATGGCTCATGTTGATGAAGAGCTTCTCACTTGCATTGTCGTTGTTGTTCCTAAAGGGACTCCCGAGTATGCAGCTAAGGTGGACATGTGGTTGTGGGGCACTTCAAGTGGCGATATTGATAACATTGACATCTCTTCTAGTGGATCGAAAGCTGAGGTGGGCATGTGATTGCATGCATTTTAAGTGGCGATATTGACTACATTCTCATCTCTTACATCGGATCGACAAGTAGTTTAGTGCATGAAATATGTAAAATGAAATCACAAGGCATAGAACCCCGACAGCAGCGATAACGCGTCCCCTAGGAAGTAAAAAGCTTGATGACAACAATTATCCCTTTATTGACTATAAAGGCATGAAAGATTCACCTATAAATCTTTTAAAAAGCAAATCTCTATGCAATATATATTTATAAATAAGTTTATCAAATTATATACATTTCATCATTACCATTCATTATCATCATCATAAGCAATCCATATAAAGAAATTGTTTTTTCTTAAAAAAATTTAATTTTTAATATTAATTTTTTCATATATTTAAATTTTAATATCAAATATAAAAATAAAACTTTACTCTAAAATAAAACTCCTTGAAACAAAAAGTTAAATGAACAATGATATTCTTCATAAAATAAAACTTTGGAATCCTCTCTTGCACCCTTTTAAAGTTATGAATTATATGATTGAACTATTTTGTTTGAACCTTAAGTTACAACTGCTTCTTCTTATGATTGAACTATTTTGTTTGAACCTTAATTTACAACTGTTTCTTCTTAGTTTTGGATAATAAACAGAGACTATGGTAATCCTGTGGTGGTCTTCCACTTTCTTCTTAGTTTTGGATAATAAACCGAGACTTTGGTAATGCTGTGGTGGTCTCTCTGGTGGAAGGATCTTCTCTGTGGTTACAAATTTAAATCTCTTAAAAACCAAATAAAGAGTTACTAATCTTGTGGCATAAGCGTTTCTTCTAGATCACAAATCTAAAAAAGATCAAAAATTTCAGACATTGATCAGATTCAACCACGTTCCCACACCAAATTAACTTGTTATTAATGCAGTCAGTCCAGTTAAGAAACATAATATTGGTTTATCTTCTGAAGAGACTATGGCAGAAGCACGGGTGGCTCCTATATAGTATCCAAAGCTGGAGCTGTAATGTAGGGAAAAGAGAGCACAGCTGAAATAGCATCCATTTTCTGTGTTGAAAAATATGGTACAGTTGGCTATACAGCGCATCAACTCTCCAGCAGTTCCAGAAGGAAATTAGATTATAAGAAAATTTACAAGCTCCTCCACTACACAACATGAGGAAGTGCCAATACATTAGATTAGCTGAAGGAGAAAAGCCTTGATGACATAGTCTCGGAACAGGAATGCTGGTAATTCTGCACTGTTGCAGCTATAAAATCATAGATAGATCGTCAATTACATCGGTTAAGAAATAACATGGAAATGTAAATTAAAGAAACATACACAACTAGAATAGCATATTCGCAGAACAAAAGCTAAATTAAAAGAACAGAGGTCTAGCTTCAGCAGACATGAAAGACCAAGCTATTTTTACAACAGACTATCGGTACGAGCAGGCAATCTCCTGAAGAAATTGAGAGGAGCAGAAGGAAGCCCGTGGCGGAACCTCGGATGGCGCAGGAGATACAGAACAAAAATCACTGCAGTTTGGAAGGGCGTGGTATAGAGAACTGTGGCAGCTATCAAGCAAAATATGACAAATATGGTAGTCGCTCGTGGATCGCTCCACCTCAGAAGATTTTGAAGCCTTTCTACTTCAGTAGCCATATCCCCCGCCATGGTCTGTATTCGCCCAGCAGACTCCCGGATTCGATCGTATCGCATTCTCACAACGTTAGAGGCTTTGCTAGTGGGGAATGTGTCGAATTCTTCACCGATTTCGTCAGGATGAACCAGTCCGGCCTGGAAGAGGCTTGTGTCCATATCGAGTGAGTGCCGTGGACGGAAACGAAATTGCCATAAGCCAATCAGGAACATGCAGAGGAAGACGATAGGAAGAATTAGCTCTGGGTACCAGATGAGAATCAAGAAGAGGATGTGCACCAGGACGGTGGTTGCAGGGTTTTTCCAGAGGCATATATCGTTAAACGATCGCCCTACCGCTGTGAGAGGAGCCAGGATATTCATTATGCGGAAGAATTCCGCCTTACTGCGGCGCATGCTCCACATATGTGAATCCACATCCATGATATACTCCACCACTTCTCTCCTCAGAGGAGGCTCGGCTCGGCTCAGCTGCATTGCCGCTATCCGCATTGCCTGGTATGTCAAATGGTCAAACTGCCTTAGAGAAAGGGGACAAAGATAATGCATCTTCGGAAGCAATGTCTGTGTATAAATCAGCATCATGTTCATCAGAGACGAACAGGAGAAACGAAAAGCCAGATGAAGCTCGCCCACCTTCAGGACTCCTGAGGGATTAAACCTCAACAGAGGATAGGCATGCGTGTATACGCGATCTGTTTCGAGAGTCGAAAGGCGGATTCGAACCTTACCGATCCCGGCATCTTTCACGGATGCTGAAGACTTTTCGTCTCCTTGAAGATGGCAATCGTCAAAAACACAAACAGTGATTACTGTACAGGGATCATAAACTTCCCAGGTATATTGCACATTCCATTTTGGACTGAAGGTATCAATCATAGTCCTGGTACGAACCCATTTCTGTCCATATTTTGCAACGCAGTAAGCATCCATTCTGTGTCGTCCATCTTTGCACTTCGTAGGAAGCAAGTTCTGAGCGCGCAAGATCTCAACCTGCAAAATACCAATGTTAGGCTTCCAGAGACGCTCGTCGGTCGGCCTCACATCGCCACTGTAATGAATAGGCTCGTCCAGCACATGATAGCCCCCATCTAAAGACAATCTCAGATAAATTCTACTCGCGGACTCCACTTCTTTCTTCTTCGACTTTCCCTCCCCCGGAGCAACAGCAGGGTTGTCAAGTCTGAACCATCGAGGATTCACAGGCTTATCATCCAGTCGTTTGTCTATGTTATTCACAGGAATCGTTACTCTCCCAAGAATTTCATCCTCAGATATCCCCAAACGATTCTCGACCGTGAGAATCAAACGTTGATATCCACGCGTCATGACGGGTTCGATAACGGTTTTCTTAATGTTTTAAAATATTTCTTATTAAATTGTACGGCTGATTTTATTTCAATCGTCTAACAAAAAGATCGGACGACTACCATTAAGACAGAAAGGCATCTGGGGACTTCATCTCAGAGGGAAACGCCTTACGGCGTAATTATATATATATTTTTTAAGCGTATTTTAGCTGGTTGGGAGGTTTAATTCTAAAGTATTTATTTAGGTTTAAGTTTCATTGACATGTATTTTTTTTCTTATTGTATAATGTTTATATTTACATTATAAAACTTTTTTTTGGGTTAAAAATTGTTTTTAATGTTTTTTTTTAATTTAAATTTGAAAATAAGTTTTTTTTTTTTTTTAATTAAAAATCGAAAAAGTAATTTTTTAAATATTTAACTTATTTTTATATTTAAAAATATAATTTAAATAACAGAATAATGTGAGATTTGATCTTAGACATACCATAATTGTGTTATGAATCAAAATTGTTTCTTCACATCTAATAACAATTAAATATTATATACATAGATATAATAACACTAATCAAGGCAAAATTTCTGAATTGAAATAGTTAAATAAATATAATGATTTTGATTTTTTTTTTTTTGTAAGCTTGGTAGGACTACATCTTCATCATGTCCAACTTCTCATCCCAATTGGGGCATAGCACAAGATTTAGACCCAAGACTTCTGGTTCAGTGAGACATCATTTCCACAACCATTCTCAATTGAGCTACCTCAAATGAATATGATTTTGATTATTCTTAAAAATTATTAGTCACAATTATAAAAAATCGAATCATAAACAATCATCTCCTCAAATTCCATGCCGCAACCAATTCGTGTGTGTCGGACCGCACATGAACGGTCAAGGCACGCAATAATAATGCAGGATACTGATAAATCAGAAATTTGGAAATAATGAACTTTGAAAATTTTAGGATTGTTTCTTACATGAAGTGAATGGATGTTTCGTGGGATGCATTAATGTATTTTTAAAAACTTATTCAATGGATCTCCATTAATATTTATCACAAAAGCTCAGTTCAATAGCATGACTAGAGTCTTCATATTAAAATAAAGTACCGATGGGTAGAATATAATCTCAAATTTAGATGTCGTCCTAAATTGCCCAATTTACAAGGTTTTGGATACAGTTTATTCCAACTAATCGGAATGGAGTCTCAGAGGCCATTTTACAAAGATCCAACAGCCCATGTCAACCCAGCCATTTCCAGCCCAAAAAGCTTTAACTTCGGACAATTCAACCTTCGAACAACTAGATATTCGACACTGGAACCCCATTTCATATCAAAGAGAAGATTACTACATTCCCTGAATGTACGCGAAGAAGAAGATTAATCATGCGCACCAAGCTCTCAGAATCTTATGTAGATGCAGGGAGAGAAGTCATTAGTGGTATCCTGAAAATCATTACAGAGATAGAAAAAGGCACATATGAAGATTTCCATTGTTGTGGAGGAGCGGCCTACAGTTGGCCATCATCCTTACCTTTGTAACGCCCATACCACACCTCTTCTCGCACCATTGGATACCCATTTTCATGGTGGTTGCTTCAGGCATAGGCACATTTATTGGAAGGTCTTAGCTGTGAAGAGAAGAGGCCATATTTTCTTTGTTTAGATCGACCCTCTCTTGTTTTATCCCAAAACCAGAAGTTAGTTGAGGGCCGATTTCACACACATAAATGCAGCCTCTTGGGGTATCGATTTTGTGGTTGAAGGCAACAGATGCCATGGAAAGCTCATCAAAGAAGGGGAAAGCAGTCCAACCACCTCCGGAAGAAAAGAAGGTAGGCTCTGTGGAGGAGCAGCCTACACTTGGCCATCATCCTTACCTTTGTAACGTACATACCACACCTCTCCTCGCACCATTGGATACCAATTTTCATGGTGGTTGCTTCAGGCATAGGCACATTTATTGGAAGGTCTCAACTGTGAAGAGAAGATGCCATATTTTCTTTGTTTAGCTCAACCCTCTCTTGTTTTATCCCAAAACCAGAAGTTAGTTGAGGGCCAATTTCACACACATAAACACAAACTCTTGGGGTATCGATGTCGTGGTTGAAGGCAACGGATGCCATGGCATGCCCATCAAAGAAGGGGAAAGCAGTCCAGCCACCTCCAGAAGAAAAGAAGGTAGGCTATGTGGCCCTTAAACTGCCCTTTATATCTTGCATTTTGAAAGTTTTATTGCATGAGTTTGAAGTGTTCGTTGGGTGCCTTGTTTCCCTCAGTCAACATGTTTATTTTCAACTCTTCTTCCAGAAATTTGACCTCTTATCATTTTACTAAAGTCTATTTGCAAACCCATGAGCCAAGCCATACAAAGGCCTACACTTGGCCATCTTGCATGGGAATTATATGATGCGTATAGTGTCTGTTTGCTTGCATGCAAATTTGTAAATTGATTGTTCCCTAACCTTTTATATTTGCCTTTGTTTTGACTTGGGAAACCCTCATTCCACTTACCACTCGAACCATTGGCTTATCCTTTGGCCCATGCACATGCCCATGACCTTGAGATTGCTGGCAGGCTTGAACCATTTTATTTCACCCGTGTTTTGGATGGAAATGGGGAAATAAGCCTTATATGGTTGTAGTTTCCATACCCACAGTCTTGAACGCTCTGGCAACCATGCGAACCATTTTTATGCTTGCATTTTGAGGGTGATGGAGTAATTATTGTAATGGTTGTAGCTTCTCTATTTGTATATGTATATATCCAGTTGGTTGGGCATACTTCTGAAGAACTATCATGGCAGAACTCGGCCTTGGTCTTGAGTTGGGGGCCATGACAAGATTTATACCAGCCTGTGTTGTTTGTTGAAGTATGGTGGAAATGAGTTATTGATTAAGTTTATATGCTTGGCATGCAATTCCTTCGGATATCTTTCATTACCAATATCAATTTGAACGGCCACATGTAGGATGAAATCTATTGAGTAGAGGAATTCTTGAGCATATATGATGAGCCCCAAAAATGGGTAACTTATTGGGCTCATTTTGCCTACTGTTCTTCATCAATCCACCATTTTTCATAGATTATGCATGTTTTTTGAGTATGTTTATGTTATTTGAATGAATAAGGGTGGTCACTTTACCAAGGAGGCTAATACGTGGTTATTTCAGGTTTTTTGGACAAATTTTGGAACAAAGCCAAGCAATTATGAGCCAGGTGATAGCCAAGCATGAGGGAGCAAGGGTGAGGATTCGTAGGAAGGTTGTCTCTTGCATTAAATGGCCCTTCCTCGAAATCTCCACCCTAAACTCGGAGCTCAGCAGGCCACCAAAACGAATCCTAAAGGCAGCCGATCAGCTTTGTGAAGAGTGACTATTTACTGGCCATTTGAACAGCCGAGCCCCTTGAGTTAAGGAGGGCTGCTAGGACCCTCGTAGGGCATAAATAGGAATGCTTCGGCCTTTGTAGTTTACTTTTGGAACTGCTGGGTTTTGCACTATCATGCTATCATTATCTCAGCTCATTTTTGTAGCTACTACTGTATAACTTTCTTGTGATATGATTACTTTTTAGTAATGAAGAGCAGCTTTACTTGGCATTAGTTCTGAGTTTTTAATAGGAGCCTATAGCTCTTGGGGTTGGGCCCAACCCAAGTGCCAAGGCTTCCTTTATGTACTATTATTTTCTTTTTGTCTTTGCAAAATAATTTCTGTTACGTAGATTAACATCTTGCTGATTATCTAGGTCATTGTTGATGATTCGAAAGGCTTTTTATGTTCAAATTGAGTTGATAGGTTATTAATAGGGAAGTTATCTAGAAAAATGCCATCAAGGACCTCTGATCTCACCTCTCCCTCAATGGGATCATGAGCTGGGACAAAGGTGACCTTGCTCCCAACAAAAACACTGTCATTGCCTCACCATGCAATCATTAGTGTTAGATTCTCATTTACAGAAGTTCATACCAGTTGTGGTTAAGCGTTCAGATTCATGATTGCTCAGTTTGCATAACTATTTCACATGATTTCATTGCAAATAAACTTCTGTTCATTTCCTTTGCTATTACTTAGGCCAGATTAGAATAAAGTAGCTAGGTCATCGGTTTTTCCAAGTCATTGTTTGTTCAGTTAGAGAAGCAACTTGCAGAGCACCTGTAACACCTCTCCATCTACCCGTACTCCATCAATCCCATCTGCTCCATCCCCTACCTCTGATTCTTGCCTCATATTTGCTACACCTTGACCTAGTTTCCATATTTTTGTGCAACATTGCTCCACTCCTCCTTAAACAAATCCAGCCATCCTCATCTCTCCTCAACTCCATCCACCAAGTCCTAGACATCCTCACACCCTTATCCTACCTCCATACTCACTTCTCCACCTTTCTCTCTCCATACACCCTCCAAAATCCCATTTCTGAACATCCTGTAGAAAATACAGAACATCCTATAGAACCCCTGGAGACTTCCTGTAGAAGCTCATGGAAGCAGTTTCTTGATAGCAAAACTCAGTGGAACTCTCTGGAAGGGTACTAGGGACCCCTTAGGCCCCCTTCTAACCTCCCCAACCTCTTGCAAGCATTTCTTCTCGCCAATCCACCTCTGCACAGTCAAAATAGTCAAAGCACATGCATGATAATTCTGAAAACTTATTCAAAAATATAAAAAGATGTTTCTTCATTTGTTACTGTAGAAGTAGCTTAGACACATGCATTTTACCTTCCTAAAATTCAATGGCATCTCTTTCAATAGCTTGCATCCTCTTTATTGCATCAGTAGGGCTAGCTGGTAAAATTAGGGTTTGCTAGGGTTTGCGTTTCCTTTCAGCTTTCCAGTTTCTTTCTGCAAGTAGATTAGCCTTCTTTGAGTTAGCTTTCATCCATCAGTTAAAAAGATTCTTCTTAGAGTTCATAGAAGTTGGCTTAAGCTCCTAACGGACTTGTGCCAGCTGACCAAGTGACAACTGCGGCAAGAGCTAGTACTTGTGCATACAGCACCATCACTTCCAAGTTTGTTAAGAACTACCGGGTTGATAAGAGTAAAGAAGGGAGTCCCAGGAGTTGCAGCATTATTGCTGCAATACTAGAGCCCACAATCTTTTTGGCGCTGTTGCCGGGGAAGCGTCAGAGTATTTGTGATTGTTGCTTTTCTTCTATTTTTTTCTACTCCAACCTTTTGCTAAGTAGTTTATTTCAGTTTCATTCTGCAATTTCATTTCTGCAAAAGTAAATTAGGCATTTCCTGCTTTCATAGATTAGCCTTTCAATTCTGCAATTTCAATTCTGCAAGCGTAGAATAGCATTTCAATTCTGCAAGCGTAGTCTAGCATTTCATTCCTTAAATTTGATTTTAGCAAAATAGATTAGTCCTTTCTTGCTTTCATTCCAATTCCGCATTTTCATTTCCGCAAGATAGATTTTAGTTAGTTGCAATTCCATCTGTTTTAGTTTTGCAGGTACAAGCAAAAAAAAAGAGCAAAAGCAACCAAAAATCTTTTCATGCCTCATAGGAATAGGGATAATACCGGAAAATTCCTACCCAACACTCCCACCACTTCACTGAGTCACCCTTCTCTCTTCTTTGGTGGCAGTGACCCAGAAGAACCTATAGGTGAACCTCCTGAGATATACGAAGATCCTATAACAGAAGAAGAGCAAGAAAACATTCCTTTTGAGACCATGGCTGAAATAGAAACTGTAGAGAAGATGATGAGAGAATAGAAGGTACCTTCCCCATCCGAGAGACCAACGGGGACATGAAGATGAAAAACATAAGTCCCTCAGCCTTACCTCATTTCCATGGATTGACCACTGAAGACCCTGATACCTTCCTGTTTGAGTTTGTTGTCCTTTGTCGAACTTATGACTATGCAGAGGACGAGCAAAAGTTGAAACTCTTTCCCTCTACCCTCAAGGACTAGCATTACGCTGGTTCATGGGGTTACCTGGAAACAATATCACCACTTGGGCTCAGATGCAGCAAGCCTTTAACAACAAATATCGGGACTACTGTAGGTCCAAGGAAACAAAGGGGGAAATCTTCCAGATGACCATGGGAAATGATGAGTCCTTAGAAGACTATGAGGAAAGGTTCCAACTTAGCTACAAACGGGCCAGGTGCACACTTGACCCTGAATCTCTAAAGTTGGTTCTACTCCAAGGAGTCCCTAAAGACCTTCTAGATACCCTCCATTTGCTAGCTGGAGGGGACATCTACCAGCTACCTTATGAAGACATAAAGACTGTGTTTAGAAACCATTCTAGGGCAGCCCGGAAAAGAGGTAGGGGAATTCACTTTCAGCTAGTACCGCCTTCTCCAAGCATGAGTTTGCTAATCAGATGGAAGACCTCAAAAGTGAGGTGAGACAGACCATTGCCATGCAACTTGATACTTTCCGAATCCAACAAAATAAAGAGGAAGCTGAGAGGGCTTCGGCCATTTTCTGTCCCAGATGTACAAGGAAGCACCCTAAGAACGTGTGTCCATTGCACTCAGTAGAGGTATGTTTCATTTGTGAGGAAGACCACCCCACAAACCAATGCCCAACCTTACACGGATTTAAAGCCATGTACCAAGGGACTGAGGCAACCACTGAACCTCTCTACCTCCTCAACCAAAGGAGGCCGCATGGGCCCAGACCTTACCAGCAGGGGATACAAGGGACATCCCAAGCTTATTGTAGCCCCAACCAATCTGCTCACATACCTTCTTGGGGCCCCCCTACTCATCCTTCCTGGTCCGCACCTCCTCCGTGGTCTTATCCATCTCAATACCATACTCAACCCACTGCTCATTCGTTTCACTCAAATGTCCAGCCACAACCTCAGTGGAATGCACCTCAACCGGGGTGGAGGCCCCAATACAACTCTCCTCCCGCCATTCTGCCTCCACCACTAGCTCAGCCACAACCATTACCTCCTGCTCCTCCAAGACAACCCCAGATGCCTACTCAACTGAACCCGAACCCCAACAATAGACAGGCCCAGCAGGTATACATTGGGGAGACAGCATGCCCTACCTATGCTGTGGAGATCCAGGAGATCAACCTGCGATCTGGGAAGGTCCTTCCAGATCGCCAACCTCCTCCCCCGAAGGACGAGGAAGAGAAATAGGAAAGTGAACCCAAAGCCATTCCACCCTTTCCTGAGCGACTAACAGTAACCACGCAACCAAACCTAGAGGAGACTAAACTTCTGGGAGAACTTAAATAGTTGTGTGTGAAAATACCACTTCTCTAGGCCATAAAAGATGTACCAATATACAACAAATTGATTAAGGAGAAGTGTTTCAGGCACCCAGGCAGGCGAAAGAGAGATGCCTCGACTATCAATGTCATAGGACAACTGTCCGATCTAATGTTGGGGCAAGTAATCTGTCCAAAGTATTTGGACCCTGGGAGTCCTGTAGTTGATGTCCACATCAATGGCACCATAATCCCCCATACCTTGATTGATCTAGGGGCTGCCATTAATGTGATGACCAGGGACACCATGCTCAAACTCAACCTTCAGAGTTCCTTAAGGAAGACCTCAACAGTCCTGCAATTAGCAGATCGCTCCACCGTGACTCCCGAAGGGATTGTGGAAGATGTCTTGGTCTCTGTTGACTCTTGGGAGTACCCTACGGACTTCTTGATCCTTCAGCCAAAGACAAAGCTCACTAGATACCCCCTCATTTTGGGAAGGCCTTGGTTAGCTACTACAGATGCTTACATCAGTTGTCGAGCTAGAAGCATGACCATCAAGAATGGGCCTATGTCCAAGCAGCTAGTCCTATACCCTCCTGCCCAACCTCTGCTAGAACATGACTTACCACTCTGGTTGGAAGAGGGAGATGAGGATGAGGTCTACTCTGCACCATTGTGCACAGTAGAAACCACCAGGGGAGGCCCTCAAACTGAGGATGACTTGATTGAGAATTTGATTCAAAATCCACCTCCCAGTGCACTGTCCTTAGAGGAATTGGTGGAAGATACCCAAGCCAGCACTTTAGTGGACCTCTGTGTGACTGATCCGACCTCTCCCAGAGTTAAGAATGTGGAATTTGGCCCCGAAAGAACCTTAAAGATCAGCTCCTCCCTATCTCCCTCCTAGGAGAAGGAGCTGTGTAGCTTACTGAAAAATCATCTGGATGCTCTCGCTTGGAGCTATAAGGAGATTTAGGGAGTCCATCCTTCGGTCTGTACCCATCACATTTACATTAAAGAAGATTGTAAACCAGTCAGGCAGCCTCAGAGGAGAATGAATCCAACCCTTAAAGACATTGTCAAATAAGAATTGCAAAAATTGTTGGACGCAGGATTCATCTACCCCATCTCTGACAGCGAGTGGGTCTCACCTCTAGTGCTTGTGCCCAAGAAGAACAGGAAGTGGAGAATCTGTGTAGATTACCGAGAACTTAACAAAGCCACCAAGAAAGACCATTTCCCTTTGCCTTTCATAGATCAAGTGTTGGATGGACTGGTAGGGAAGATGTTCTTCTCTTTCCTAGATGGGTTCAGCGGGTATAATCAGATCCAAATCAACCCGAAGGACCAAGATAAAACCACCTTCACTTGTCCATGGGGTACCTTTGCCTACCGAGTCCTTCCCTTTGGGCTATGCAACGCTCCTGCTACTTTCCAGAGAGCAGTATTGAGCATATTTTTTGAGTTGGTCCACGACTCGGTAGAAATCTATATGGATGACTTTACTCCTTATGGGTCCAACTTCCGAGAAGCATTGACTAACCTGGGAAAAGTCTTAACCAAGTGTATTGAGATGAACCTGTCCCTCAGTCCCAAAAAATGTGAATTCCTGATGACCGAAGGGACTGTGCTAGGCCATACAATTTCCCAGCAAGGATTACAGGTGGATCCTAACAAGATTTCTATCATCCAGAAGGTCCCACCTCCTCAAAAGGTGAGAGATGTTCGGAGTTTCCTAGGCTTAGCAGGATATTATAGACGATTCATTAAAGATTTCAGTAAGCTAGCCTCGCCATTGTTTGGCCTCTTAGGGAAAGATGTTGAGTTCAAATGGACTGACGACTATCAAGGGGCTCTGGATGAGTTGAAAGATAAGCTGGTGTCTGCCCCGATCTTAAGAGGTCCAAACTGGGCCCTACCTTTCCACATCCACACTGATGCCTCGAAAAAAGCCATAGGGGCAGCCTTAGGACAAGTTGAGGAGAAACTACCATACGCCATATACTTCGTCAACAAAAACCTGTCCAAGGCAGAAATGAACTATACTGTAACCGAGAAAGAATTCCTGGTTGTAGTCCATTCCCTAAACAAGTTCAGACACTACATCACTGGTTATCAAACATTTGTACACACTGATCATGCTACGATTAGATATTTAATGAATAAGCCTGATGTAAATGCTCATATCATTAGATGGTTACTTTTGTTGCAGCAATTTGATTTGACTATTGTCGACAAGCCAGGTAAGGAAAATGTTGTTGCTGACTTCTTGTCTAGATTGGATTTGCCTGCAGGTGAAGAAGGGATAGTGGATGACCAGATGCCAGATGAACATCTATTTGCTATCTCAGTACTCTCTCCATGTTTTGTTGATATAGCAAATTACTTGGTCTCAGCACAGTTCCCTCCGCATCTATCCTCAAAGGAGAAGAGAAAAATTGTGAGGAAGAGTGCCCCGTTCACTTGGATCGGGGGCAACCTGTTGAAAATTGGCCCAGATTAGATCTTGAGGCATTTTGTTATGGACGAGGAAGTCTTTGACATCCTCCTAACCTATCACGATGGGCCCTGTGGAGGCCACTTTGCAGCAAAAAGGATTGCCTTCAAAATTCTACAGGCAGGCTACTATTGGCCTACTCTTCACCAAGATGTCAAAAGATACCTCAGCCAGTGTGACCGATGTCAGAGGATGGGGAAACCGACTCCAAGGGATGAAATGCCTCTCCAACCCCAAGTAACCATCGAGCCATTTGAGAAGTGGGGCATGGATTTTGTGGGTCCTATCAACCCTCCTTCAAAGCAAAGGTCTTACATCATTGTGTGCACCGACTATCTGACAAAGTGGGCAGAAACAAAGGCAATCAAAGTAGCGACAGAAGAAAAGGTGGTTGACTTCTTAAGGGAAAATATCTTCTACAAGTTTGGATACCCAAGATAGTTAGTCACTAATCAAGGAAGCCAGTTCACCTCTAACCTGATTGAAGACTTGCTCGCTCATCACAAGATCAAGCACAGGACTTCCACCCCATATCATCCACAAGCAAATGGGCAGGTGGAAGTCACTAATAGAGCATTGGATGGGATTTTGACTAAGGTGGTGAGTAGCAGCAGAAAGGATTGGGCAGATCGCTTGGTTGAGGCCACCTGGGCCTACAACACCACTTGGAAGACTACAACAGGTTTCACACCTTATGAGCTCATCTACGGGAAGAAAGCTTTGTTGTCCATAGAGTTCGAGTACAACACATTGACGGTGGCAGCTCAGCTGGACCTAGATCTCAGCCATGCTCAACGTGAAAGATTACTGCAGCTGAATGGATTAGATGAACAAAGAATGCAGGCCCTCCTCCACTCAGAAGTAGTTAAACTCTAGAGGAAGATATGGCATGAACAGCACCTTAGTGAAAAGCAATTCCAGTCGGGAGATTGGGCGCTGCTGTACGATTCAAGATACAAGGATTTCAAAGGGAAGCTGAGGAAAAGATGGTTAGGAACATACACAGTGGAAAAATGCAATGACAATGGTTCAGTCCTTATCAGGACCATTGATGAAGAAGCCATCACCATGCTTGTCAATGGGCATCGATTGAAAATCTACAAGAAACCCCTTTCAAGGCAGCAGTTCATTGAAACTTTGGAAAAATCAGTGCTGGTAGTAGAGAAGGGCTTTGCCTCTATTCCACCCACACCTTGATCATCAAAAAAAAAAAAAAAAGATCCTTGGGTGAAAACCTCTCTGAGGCGCCCAAGGCAGATAGTGAGGGTGAAAACCTCATGGAGGCGCCCCAACTGCCTCTCAGAAAATAAAGAAATGGAATAAAAAATATCCTTGGGTGAAAACCTCCCTGAGGCACCCAGGGCAGATAGTGGGGGTGAAAACCTCATGGAGGCGCCCCAGCTATCTCTCAAAACAAAAAAAAAAAAACAGGCCTAATCTCTGTAAAATTATTGCAGGTTGTAGGGAACACGTTGCAGATAAAGAAGGTCACACAAAATGAGGACAGGGGTTCGTACCAGGCTACAGGACATCCTTACAGACACTCCCTCCATATCCACTCACTTTTCCCAGGATTTAATCACATTCGGGTCAAGATTCCACCTCCTACAGGAAGTTCTGGGCTTTCTAAAGGAAGTTCTGCATTTCTACAGGAAACATCCTGTAGAGCCTTCGGCAGGCCAAATTCGATTTTGGAAGGGGATTTGAAGCTTGGAGTCTGTTGATTAGGCCTGTAGTCACCCCTCTCTTCCATCCATCTCCTATTTCATCTCTTTCCACCGCCATTGCAACCACTTGGTTATGTGTTCCTGCAATCATACAAGAAATCATGTTTTCTTTAGATGGACAGAAAATTTTCCAGTGACAAATCAAGAAGCAAAGGCCCGCACACTCTACCTGTTCAAGCTCCATCTGGACTCTTCATCAACAAAGTTAGCCCTGCTCATTTAGGCTGCATCCGAGGAGGAGAAGTAGCTACAGGACATCCTACAGGAGTCCTGTAGCGGCTGATCCCTCTAGAAGACATACTCTAGAGGCAGGGGCAGCCGAAACGAGCAAAAAGAAACATGTAAAAAGGCTCCTCCTGGACGTGAAAACATCCTCGACGACTGAAACCAAACACCACCTATGCATGCAGCGTTTCCAACCAAGGATTGGGTTCCAAAGCCATGCATACAACATCAACCAATGAAAGAAGGAGTTCCAGCACCTGTGCACGAAGCAGCAGCGAGCGAAGCAGTCGTTCCAAGTCCCGAAGCCTGTAGAACATGTCCACGACCACACAGGTGAGTGTCTAACCTTATTCTTCAAATTGCATAGACTATATTTCGAAAACTACATGTCTGTGAAATGGTTCGGATTGAACGAATTCGGTGGCCAATCAACTGGCCACCCACAGTCAGTCGAATGGCTTCGTGGGATCCGAACAAACACGGTTACGTCGAATTTGCCAACGAGACGTGCACCCGACATGTGGGAAGTGTCCAGTCGGGGAGAATCGGCGACACTGGCAGTGGTGGCGGCGGTTAAGGGCAGAGGAAAGATAATGGCGGTCAGGGACACGTAGAGGAATCATGGCCGTGACGTTGGCTAAAGGATCGGCATGGCCACCTCACCCCCGTGCCACGAATTGCACCATAATTCAAAATGCTCGGCCGAACACTCGCATTAACCGTTGTTCATTTACATTTGCAACCGTTCTCAGCGAAGTAGGTGTCCTCCTCCTCCACAGTTTGTTAGCCCGAGCTTTTCGACCTATTTCAAAATTCTCCCGCGTCCCAGGCTCATTCAGAAGTGCCATGACACCCTACAGAAGCCAGCAAAGCGTTCTACAAGAAGAGGCTCTACAGGAAACACAATGTAGCCTTCTGGAGTGGAGAAGTCTGGACTTTTCTTCGTCAAAATTGGAGTTTCGAAGAGAGGTAGGCTCGAAAACACCCTTCCAATGCATGGTATATGTCGAAAACATGGTGAATTGAGCTGTCTTGAATTGGAGGGTTAGAGACAAGTCTGCCTGTGAGTCAAAATAGCAGTTTACTTGTGGTTGCATGAAATTTCTTCGTTGGTTTTGCGTCCAAGTTTTCCTCCACGGTTCCTGTTAAGAAAATTCCTCCTGTAGAAAAGTTAAAGCACTGTCAGGGCTAACCTGTGTAGGAAAAATGTGAATTTTACATGGTTATATGTATGCTGGGGGTGGAAATTGAGCTCTACACTCTGTCTGGGGAGACCCAAGTCTTCCTTTTATACACGGACAGTCGAGTTTTTAAAACCAAGGAATTGGTGCAAGGTTAAAACATAAACACCTGAGAGATACTGTCCTCAAGCTCGAAGGAGGAAACCATAAAACAGCAAGTCCTCTCTGCTCAGAGCACAAAACAGAGCACTCTCACCATGCCAGGGTGGTTTACCAGGAAGGAAACCTCGGATTCCAGAAAATTGCGTGAACATCCTAAGGTGGTGAACCTCTTCACCCATGCCAATTGGATGACCTTTTGTGACAAAATTCAAGGTCATGACGATGAGATAACAGAGGAGTTCTTAATGTCCCTGCAGCCTAAATCAAGGACACTGGCCACTGTGAATTTCGGAGGGTTGACCCTAAATCTTACCCCACAACTCATTAGTCGAGTTACTGATCTGCCATTAGGGATACCCTGGAGCAAAGAGGAGAGGGCATTGGGCCAAAAAGCCAAGAAATAATTCTTCCTACCAGAGGAACAGTTTGCAGAAGACAAGAATGGGGTCCGGAGAGCCAGCCTACATCCTTTTTGGAGCGAAGTCAGCTTTCAGATCATGAAATACATTACCTGTGAGGGGCGATTCAGTATTGTCTACAACTATCACTTCCGGTTGCTGAGAGAACTCAGACATGGGATGGATTTACCTCCAGAACATAAGTTAATCATCCCCTTTTTTCTCCTACAATCATTAATGAAGTGTGGCACAAAATTGAAGGAAGGGACACCGGATCAGCTAGCCCATTATGGGCTTATCAAGATTCTAGTGGAAGATGCCCTCCATACCTACACTGTCCCTCTCTCCTGGGAGATTTTCCACAACATGTCCAAGGATAATGATATTCGAATTCTGGTCGAGGAACTCACTTCATCCAGTAGTGAAGAAAGGGAACACACTGAGGCAGAAGAGAAAGTCAGTGGTAAAGAAACACAGGACAGACCACCACAGAAAGAACAAGAAGAGAAACGAGGGAAAGGCCAAGCTGCTGAGCCCAAAACTGTGGGTGGAACAAAGGCACAAACACCAAGGGAGAAACGATTGCAGAGTAGAGCAGAGAGGACTGAAAAAGTCCAAACAAAGGAGGGCACAACCAAGGCAACCACACAGAAATTAAAAGGAAAGACACATCCAGCCAAGCAGACCGAAACAGTTGAAACAGTTTCTACAGGAAGCATGAAAACTGTTTCTACAGGAAGCATGAAAACAGTCGACACAGGACTTTCTACAGGAAGTCTGGAAACGGAGCAGCAAAGGGAGAAATCGCCTGAGATTTTGGCCAGGGAGGCGGCAGCAGTGCTGGCTGCCCTAAGCACATCTCCAAAGCAAAAAGGGAAGCGAAAAAGGGAGCCTTCCATGTATTTTAAGGCCAGAAGGAGCATGCGAATAAAAACTGGCAGACCCCAGCCACAGTCAAAGGAGCCAATTACGATTGTGGACACCCTAGCTAAACAAAAGGAAAGGTTGCCTTCAAAGGCATCCATCACCTATGAACAGGGAAGCCCGAAAACATCCACCTGGAGAGAAAGGATGAAAATGCTGGACATAAAGAACTCTCTACAGGATGCTGAGAATGTTCTACAGGAAACACTGGCTAGGCTAAAGGAGACCAAATAAATGGAAGGAGAGGCAGCTAAATCACCACAGGAGGAAGAAAAGGTGGAGAACATTGTGGAACCTAGCCCCCAGCCCAGCTTGGGCTCCTACTATAACTTGTTAGAGGCCGGAAAGATCATTCCCCAAAAATTTGCAATGCCACTTTTCCTTGCACTAGAAGAAGAGAGGGTGAGGACCCACACTTAGATGAAGATCGCTAAGTCCAAGGGTGTGGCAGATATAGGTCCCCTGGAGGAACAACTCAAGGAGGCAAGAAAGGAATTGGCTATGGTATGGCATGTGGAAAGCAGCCAGCGGGCCAAGCTACAGGAAGAAAATGAGCTTCTTAAACAGCAGCTACAGCTACAAGAACAACATAAGGAAGACAGGCCTCACATCTTGGGAGGACAACAACAACAGGAGAAGCCCACAACAGACAAAGAAACCCCTGATGAACAGCAGAGAAGAGATGGGTTGCAGGCTGAAATTGAGACACTAACTAGACAGCTACAGGAGAAGGACTTGCAAACAGGCCAGGAGATACAGTCTCTGAAACAACAGGTACAAGAAAAGGAGGCCCAACTGGCCTGCATGGCCAGCTGGGTGATGGAAGCTCTGCAGTGTAGGCAGCCTGCCAAATCATACGCCCTATACCTTAAGGATCAGTGGTTGCAGTTTCAGATTAACACCTTGGCCCAAAGGGGCATCACTCCATTTCAAAATTATCATCAATTTGTAGCTTTATGTGACAGTAGCTCCTCAGAGGACAAGGCTAAATTAGCAGAGTTTTATTTGCACAACTTAGCCCTTCCAAACATGAATTCATGGGATCCCAACACTGTGGTAGGAGATGTCCAACTTATGGCCATGGCCTCTTGGATGAATCATGAGGAAAAGAGAGCAGCAGAGGTCCGCAATATTATGAGCAGGGAACTCAGTGAGCCACTAATGATCAGAGCAGAGCCGGATGACCCCTCAGCAGTGATAAGCACCCACCAACACTTGGCCAACAGCCCTCAGGATTCACCAGAATACATTGAGCAACAAGGTCAAGCTATTGCCCACTTTGAGGACATGGAGAGACTATTGGGGGATAACTGCCTTCATGCCTGCACAAGGCGGTGGAACACACTGCTTCACAGATTGACGATAAGAGAATACCACCCCCCACCAGGATGAGGGAGGCCTTGGCAAGGGTACCTCTCTACAAAAAGTTGATGCAAAATCTGCTGGCCAATTGGATCGGCTTGAAATTCAGTCCTCCTTTGCTGTTGGGATTGCTAGAAGGAGTTAAGGAAGAGGAGGAAAATAGACAGTGGGAGGAAGTGGAAAGGAAAGCAGGATTTCACGACCGGGAAGAAGATATCATCACGGAGGCCTAGGACGTGAGGGAGGCGGTCAAAGCTATAAAGGATGATGAGCTAAATTAGTTGCTTAGAGGATGAGCAAACCATTTAGCCAGGGGGTGATGATGAGCCCCAAAAATGGGTAACTTATTGGGCTCATTTTGCCTACTGTTCTTCATCAATCCACCATTTTTCATAGATTATGCATGTTTTTTGAGTATTTTTATGTTATTTGAACGAATAAAGGTGGTCAATTTAGCAAGGAGGCTAATACGTGGTTATTTTAGGTTTTTTGGACAAATTTTGGAACAAAGCCAAGCAATTATGAGCCAGGTGACAACCAAGCATGAGGGAGTAAGGGTGAGGATTCGTAGGAAGGTTGTCCTTTGAATTAAATGGCCCTTCCTCGAAATCTCCACCCTCAACTCGGAGCTTAGCAGGCCACCAAAACGAATCCTAAAGGCAGTCGAGCAGCTTTGTGAAGAGCGACTGTTTACTGGAAGTTTGAACAGCCGAGCCCCTTGAGTTAAGGAGGGCTGCTAGGACCCTCATAGGGCATAAATAGGAAGGCTTCAGCCTTCGTAGTTTACTTTTGGAACTGTTGGGTTTTGCACTATAGTGCCATCATTATCTCAGCTCATTTTTGTAGCTACTGCTGTATAACTTTCTTGTGATATGATTATTTTTGAGTAATGAAGAGCAGCTTTACTTGGCATCAGTTCTGAGTTTTTCGTAGGAGCCTATAGCTCTTGGGGTTAGGCCCAACCCAAGTGCCAAGGCTTCCTTTATGTACTGTTATTTTCTTTTTATGTCTTTGCAAAATAATTTCTGTTACGTAGATTAACATCTTGTTAATTATCTAGGTCATTGTTGATGATTCGAAAGGCTTTTTATGTTGAGATTGAGTTGATAGGTTATTAACAGGGAAGATATCTAGAAAAATGCCATCAAGGACCTCTGATCTCACCTCTCCCTCAGTGGGATCATGAGCTGGGACAAAGGTGACCTTGTTGCCAACAAAAATACTGTCATTGCCCAACCATGCAATCATTAGTGTTAGATTCTCATTTGCAGAAGTTCATACCAGTTGTGGTTAAGCGTTCAGATTCATGATTGCTCAGTTTGCATAACTATTTCACGTGATTTCATTGCAAATAAACTTCTGTTCATTTCCTTTGTTGTTACTTAGGCCAGATTAGAATAAAGTAGCTAGGTCATCGGTTTTTCCAAGTCATTGTTTGTTCAGTTAGAGAAGCAACTTGCAGAGCACCTGTAACACCTCTCCATCTACCCGTACTCCATCAATCCCATCTGCTCCATCCCCTACCTCTGATTCTTGCCTCATATTTGCTACACCTTGACCTAGTTTCCATATTTTTGTGCAACATTGCTCCACTCCTCCTTGAACAAATCCAGCCATCCTCATCTCTCCTCAGCTCCATCCACCAAGTCCTGGACCTCCTCACACCCTTATCCTACCTCCATACTCACTTCTCCACCTTTCTCTCTCCATCCACCCTCCAAAATCCCATTTCTGAACATCCTGTAGAAAATACAGAACATCCTGTAGAACCCCTGCAGACTTCCTGTAGAAGCTCACGGAAGCGGTTTCTTGATAGCCAAACTCAGTGAAACTCTTTGGAAGGGTGCTAGGGACCCCTTAGGCCCCCTTCTAACCTTCCCAACCTCTTGCAAGCATTTCCTCTCGCCAATCCACCTCTGCACAGTCAAAACAGTCAAAGCACATGCATGATAATTCTGACAACTTATTCAAAAATACAAAAAGATGTTTTTTTCAGATGTTACTGTAGAAGTAGCTTAGACACGTGAATTTTGCCTTCCTAGAAGTCAGTGGCATCTCTTTCAGTAGCTTGCATCCTCTTTATTGCATCACTAACACTAGCTGGTAAAATTAGGGTTTGCTAGAGTTTGCGTTTCCTTTCAGCTTTCCAGTTTCTTTCTGCAAGTAGATTAGCCTTCTTTGAGTTAGCTTTTGTCCATCAGTTAAAAAGCTTCTTCTCAGAGCTCATAGAAGTTGGCTTAAGCTCCTAGCGGACTTGTGCCAGCTGACCAAGTGATAGTTGCGACAAGAGCTAGTACTTGTGCATACAACACCATCGCTTCCAAGTTTGTTACAAACTACCGGGTTGATAAGAGTAAAGAAGGGAGTCCCAGGAGTTGCAGCATTATTGCTACAAGACTGGAGCCCACCAATATAGTTAAGCCGTTGGAAATGGCCATTGGTCTACTTATTTCCTTATTTGGATGGGTGGCATTGTAACCCCAATCCATTCTTTCCTTGGGCTGCATGTTATATTTAAATATACTATGTGTTGGAGTTGTATTTCCTATAGCATGCATTGGAAGTAAATTATCTAATTTTTTGTTTGGTGCCATACAACTCTTATGTAATTCGTTGGATATGCTTGCATCGATATTTGAAGGTTTATTATGGCAACCGTATTTTCTTTTTGTGATGCAAGATAAGCATATGTTTGACAACCAACAACCTAGTTATGGCTTGTTGTAATTTGATGTAAAATAAGAAATGAGGTGTTGAATAAAATCCTGTAGCTTGTCATTCTCAAACAAAATATATATGCAGGCTCATATTCAGATTTTATATATAGAGTTATAGGGGCAACAAGCAGTTTTGATGTCAGTTTTTTAGATGCCCAGAAGCATTGTGTTGCTATGAGTCTCCATTAACCTTTAATTGTCTTGCACCCTTCTATTCTTACGTGTTGATTATAGCATTATTGAAAGCATTGTTTTAGTGATGTCAGAGTTTGAAAGTGGGATGTTATGGTTCTAGTTTCATTTGCAGAGTGGTTATTTGTGTATATTTGGTTTGATTGGATAGCCAACAATATTTCTGCCGTGAATGCCCATACTTGTGAACTTCAGCCTTGTGTCCTTATATGTATCTTATGCACCCAGCTGCACTGTAATCCATATAGGCATGCATTCTTGTTGTAAGGAGGCATGGTATGTCGATGATTATATGAGTTTTTTATTATGCGAAGTTTGATGTATGAAATGCATGTATAAGCAGAAAAGTCTTTAGCTCTAGTCTCTAATAAGATTAAACAACCAATTAGCCATGATGTTAGTAAAGTTACAATTACTTACCCTCCTTTCAAGCACGGTGTCCCAGAATGGGCACATATCTCGAAGCCTAATGGATATTTTGATTGCTTTCACAAGCCAACTCTAATAGTTTGTGTATTTTATGTAAGAAATAATGAGGTTCTTATTGTTATAGATTGAGGCATATGTATTTCTTTGATGCTATTTTAAGTATTTCCAGACCTATAGGGACATTCTTTGTTTTTGAGCATGTATAAATAAGATCGGTGATGGTGATGTGGACAGTATCAGATAGTTTGTCCAGGTTCCATTTGTTTCACCTAGACTAGATTAAATTGACAAAATTAACAGATCCTTGGCTATCACAACAATTATATGTTAGAAATTCTATTGTATTACTTGTTACTGTTTGTGTTTGTGCCAATCTGATTAGCATCAATATGCAGATAATAAAGATAAGCACACTTGATTACACATTTGTGTTTGTGAAGTAAATAGACATATTTCTTCCAGTTAGGCAAACTTATTAATGTGATATGTTATTAGTGGATTGTGTGGGTTGTGTTGTGGAAATTGATTGCCACATGAAAGTGTTAATATGTTATTAACTTTTTATAGCAAGGTATTAGGATTATCTGCATCTAAATAGTGTGACTAAAATTATGCTTTAGATAACACATTTCAGTTGTATTAGGGAGAAATTTGTCTCTATGAAACATTTATTCTTTTAACAAATAAAATTCCCAATCATGGGATTAATTATAATTCTCTCATATGGTATGGCTCTTACCATCCTTACGCAATTGTTTTTCACCCTTGACATTCAGATAGCAAGAATAATAGGCTTACAGTTATTGTTGTCTTCCTGTCTCTATTATTTCCCACCGACAAATTTGTAGCTCTGATTTTTTTTTCTAGCCCCATATTTAACTATTGTTTGCAGTGTTATCAGATGAACTTCCTATTGGGTATATACATGTTTATTGTAAATTTCAATCTAAAGAATGCCTGAGCAAATTGTAAGGTTGTTGTAACTTTTGATTTAGTATATCCGATCTTGTAAGGTCGGAAAAAAAGTTGTTCCATTTTATAATACATGATTAATTTTGATGGGACCAGTAATTTTACATATTTTGGGTGGCTCCACGTGCCATCTGTTTCCACAAGCAGTGAGTCCCCATGGGAGAGGCCATGCAATCCTAAGTGTCCTGTAAGTTAAACAGACCAATTTATTTTTTTTGTCGTAGCACACATCCTGATGATATTGTTGTAATTTATCTTTTGTTTGTAATGTTTGACTTCTTTTGATGTTGTTTAATTTAGCTTTTTGTTGTGTTGTTGATTTTCATATTATTGAACTCAGTACAATATGAAAACTGGCATCTACAAATTTGGTTCAAAATGCAAGTTCTGCCATCCAAAAGATAGGTTGGAAACCTTAAAATCAGATGAGAATGCTGATGGAAGTGAGGTACTCAAGTTAGTCTATGTTTTCATCCATTACGTTTTGTCTTCCATTTAATATGATATGTAATCAGTCCTTGAATTTATGTGCTCTTGATTTTGTAGGTCAAATGTGTTTTTGTTTCACTACCAGAGAGGTTTGGTGAGTCTGAGTACATTGTAAGATAATCAGCCATGGTTTTTGTGTTTTCATGTTCTACAATTGTTTCTAATTGGATTATATATTTCCTTTTTGAACCATTGGTTTACTGAATTTCTTGTTGTTGTTCTCAGTTTTTTTCAAGACATGTATTTGAAACTATGGTGCTAAGTGCAAGTTTGATCATCCAAAAGACAGGAGGATCTTTAAAAATATTAGAGCACAAAGGGCATGGGGATGTTGTTGTAACTATAAGAACAGAGGAACAAGGGGTTTCTAGAGTTGTAAATGGGAAAACAAAGGTCACACCTATAAATCTTGCTATCATGCATAATTCCAAGGGCTTACCAATTAGACCTGTGAGTATTTGTTTAGATTTATCTATTGCTTAATGCATGGATAAAGGATTTTGTCATCAGTAATTGCCAATTTTTTTTTTCATTTCAAAGTCACCTTGAGGTACTATGTTATATGGTTATTAGTGTTGTCTAGATCTCTCCAATGACGAAAACCTAGGTTGGATTTCCCTTATGTGTTCTACTTGATGTAATTCATTGGAATCTGGTTGGATTCATTGCCTTCTTTGTCTTTACTTTTTAGTATGTACTTCTTGTTTTGTGTTGAGATTATTCAGGCTTTTTGTCAGTGTTTTTCACTTCTGAGAATGCTTTGGTTTTGTTTTTCTCTAATTATTGTGGATGCTATGATTTTGCAGGGTGAGACAGATTGCCCATTTTATGTCAAAACAGGGAGGTAATTTTACAATGTGATGCCTTTATTTTATCAAATCATGAAGGGAATTCTAAAATTATTATTCATGTCATTATATATGTATGATTAAATGGAGTGATAATATTATTATAGTGTTAGTTTAAAACAAGCATATGTTTTATTGAAATCTTACAGGTTGATTAACATATTTTTTTTATACAAAGTGTACTTGTTGATTTTACCTAATTTGGTTTAATCTTTTGTGTAGCTACAAATTTGGATCAAATTGTCGATTCAATCATCCTGATAGGATATGTAAGTTTTAGCTTGATTAGAGAAGTATGAATGTTGGATTTGTTAAACTTTCCCATTTCCATATTTTGCAACCTTGCAATAACTAATGTAACTAAAATTACATATCATTTTTTTCATGATGCAGTAGTAAATATGCCACCAGTTGTTATGCCATTTTCCATCAATAATCAACCTTTAGTTGGCTATTCAGGGGTAAGTTGGAGCCTCCTTTATATTTTAGTGTAATTTTGCTACAATGTTTTGTATATTTATCAAAATCTTTGATGTTGACGTTGAGCTCTTCTTTAGTTAAGTTTTTGTGGTTAATTAAATATACTCTAGCACCATCTTTTCTCTAGTGTATTCTACTAATATGTTGATTGCTATTCATATGTTTTCAAATGCTTCCCCAACATAGTTTAGGAGCTATCATTCCTCCACAGAGGCCTGGATAGCTGGAATGTACAATGAGTAATTCATCATTCAATGTTTACTTTTTCCATATATACATTTATCTGTGTAGAGATGTTTTGTATAGCTACTTTCCCCTTGTGACGATTTAGGGACATGGTTTGTCTCTATAGGGGAGTATAGAGCATTGACAAAAAAATGTCTTTAGCTAGGAATGACTTTCTGAAGAGTGATTAAATGTATGTTACTACTGCTTTCTTCTAAAAGTGTGTTTGGTTTTCTACAGTGTTGCTATATTGTGTTTTCTAGTTGGAGGTTGTTAGTCACAATTTCATATTCAAAATAATTAAAAATGCAAATTCAAGATAGCAATGTAGATAAAATTATTTTGATGTAAGGAATAGAAGTGGAATCATTCCAAACCCTTCTAGGAATATAAGCTTGCTAATGCTTACCAATGGTTGATGGGCACTTTGTAAATTGGATTCAAGACCAACTTGAATAGAGATTTTGATTTAGAAGCCTCCACGAAGGGCTCCCTTGTATTATGACGAGTCCAACAGCCCCATATTTAGCATTACAAAGGAATCTTTACTGGCATTCAATTCAGTGGCTTTCATCTTAGAAACCATGAGTGGGGGGTATCTATTTGGGAAAAGTAACCTAGGACATGTACCTGGCTCCAACTGTTGTTGTGTTCTCTGTGTACATTCAAAAGCGTGGGGCATATCACTTGGTATGACTTGAGACCTATTGGGGGCTATATTAACTATCCACTTTTGTCAACATAACAAACCATTACTAACACAAGTGCCTTTTATAATTTATGAAACACTGACAAGTGAACTCCTATCACATTTGGAGGCTTTGTAGTAGAGTATATCTCTACTAAATGTATGTTTGGTGTGTAAAAAATGAAATGAATAATATTTGTATGTCAAAGGCAAGGCTGCAAGCCACTACTATAAGATGTTTTTGTATGGTCAATATCACATTTTCCTTAATCTTACTGCAAATTGAAAGGAGATGAAAATCAGTACAAAAATAGAACCTTACAGTTAGGTAATTGTCTGGAAGTTCCTCAGTTTGTAGTGGAAAAAAATAGTGTTTTTTCATGGTACAATATATTTTTTGCATCAAAAAACTTTCCTACCTGTCCCTACCACATCAGTTTCCTTAGTTATTTTTAATTTCAATCCCACTGATTCAAAATTCCCACTGTACTTTTGGTAAATATCCCTTTGGATAGGGTCAGTCCTTTTCCTTTGGTGGCAAGAAATCGATGGAGTGGATTTTACAGAACCGAAGTCATTGAGAACTACAAACAGTTCCTGTTAGCAACAGTTGCTAATTTCATCCAAGTGTTAGCAGTAGTTGCTAATTGTCAACCACTTGTCCTTGTATCTTGTGTGTCCTATTGGGCTGATCATTCATCCCTTGGAACACTTATTACATGATTGTTTCACACATATCCTACATGGTTTATTTCATATATTAGATGGGCCATATTTTTGTTTTTAATGTGCACTTGCTATGGTTTTTTCTTTTTCCCTCCTATTTAAGATTACACTAGGGCTCGTGCACTTGTTCCTATTAGGTTTTCTTCTTGATATTGCTGGTATTTTTTATATCTGGAAGAATGTCGAATTGAAGAAGTTTTGGGTTGTTCTATAGGGTTTTTTTTTTTTTTTTTTTTTTTGTTCTGGCTGGAAAGCTCCCTATTTAGGGTTGTTTTGTGTCCATATTCTACCTTAACTACAGAAAATTTGGCACCCAACAGTATGTCTTCATGTGTTGGCAGCCCATGGTGATATTTTTTTTAACTGTAGTCTTTTCCAGCCTTATTTGGAGCTGATCTTATTTTTTTGCTTGATATTATTTCCCTAGGGGATGTCATCATGCTTTTTTCAGATTATCTCATTTCACTAGGATTTCAATAATACTCAAGTGCTGGCTAAAACACTTACCAAAAAGTGTTTATGTCATCTTATTTGCACAAATCTTGAATGGTTTTTAGGATTCTTTCCTTGTTAGGGCTTCCTAGGAGGGCCCACTTGAAACTATTTGTTCTGGAGAATTGCTTAGCACAAGATTTTCCATGTTATTCAGTTAATGTGTGAGATTAATGGCTGGTGGACTTTTCCATAAGGGCCACTGAACTAAGGTATCAGGATCCCCTTTATAATAGGGTTTTAAACCCTTCTTGGCCCCTTTTGTGGGTTTTCTTGAAGACTCATGGACACTTCATCTGTTGGACTAGATGGATTATTCTTATGGTACACATATGGTTGTGTTCTTTGCAAACTGGACTATATTGGTTTTAGATGGTGATGTTCTTGGTATTCACTCCACCTTATTTGTAGACATTCTTCATATATTCAAAGGGTTGGTACTTTTGTATTAGATACTGTAGTTGGTGATGTGAGTCGTGCTAAGCTATCTAGAATGATTCATATTGGAGCTAACAAGCCTCTGCTGCTTGTTTGCAAAGGGTCACTGATATCAACTCTTTTGATGTAGTTTCCACCCACAGGTCTATAGGATCATGGGTTGACATGTCTTTTGTATTGTTCAAGTGTACCAAGGCATTTAGCTTAAAATCTATGCTAGCTAACTCTTTATTATATTATATCTAGGTGGTTGGGACCAACCTAGATTAATGAGCATGTAAGCCCTCTTAGGGAGGGAATTCCACCTTAGAGTACAAATACTGTACAAATACATTGTTTGATAAGGATATAAGTGCTCTCTTATGCCAAATTCTTTAGTTACATGTGGTGTTTCTCTTGTTCATGATCTTATCTTCTCTTTATGTGTAAATTATTATTTTTTTTGTTGATTTAGGGTGTCTTGTTGGTTCTATTTGATCCTTGTTTATCTCTCATGGTCTCAGCACTTTGTGACCTTTTCTACCTAGGGAATTCTGATAGGAAACACACCTTAATTATCATCTAGAGTTCAACTGTGTTGGAGTTCCTGCAAACTAGCCACTGAGAATCGGCCAGCTTGTCAGCCATCTAGTTCTGAAATTCATTTTTCCTTAGCATCAGTAGGTGCATAAATGTTACCAAGGTTGAACATTCAACTCTGTAATGGGTTTGTGCCCCACCCACAACTGAAGAATGGATGGTAGAAACTAAAGAAATAGTCTTCCTCATGGCATCCATATGACTAGAAATGATATGACCAAATTGGAAATAGCATTTAAGACCATTTGAAGTGAAAATATAATTTACTTTTGTAAACACAAAATATCTAAACTAGGGATCAAATTTCTAATGTTGTGACCTATGAATTTTATACAGGGGTGCATACCTTCTTGACATTCATGAGGTCATTATCAATGTGGATTGGTAGTGATGTAGTCCATATTCTCTTACCTTGTAAGGTTTCGGTGAAGCCATGCCTTTAAGCCTATAAATTTGTATCCAATTTTCCATATTAGGAGCCTTGGGTCATTTAAAATATTTGTCATTTGTGGAAACCGCAGGCTTGCCAGCAATTGACACTATTATCGTGGCCACTTTCTTTCTTTAAGTGTTCTACTTCTTTTACATGACATGAACTCACATTTGTTATCACCTTGAGAGAAATTTTGAGCTTGGTGCCGAGGAGTGGAATTAATAAAGCAGTTGGGCATTAGCTCTAACCATAATGGGGCAATCCTGAATTCTTCTCCTCATTGAATTTAATCCCCGACAATGAAGAGATACATTCTAGAGATGCCATTGGCATTACACTATAGATCTATAAGATGCAACTAAAAAGGAGTAAAAACAAACTAATCCCTTAGTTTCCAATGACTAGATCTCAAAATTGAGGGTATTTTTCCCTCACACATAATCCAAACATAACAACCCTTTGAGATACAAAATTTAAGTCAAACCAAAATTACATCATAATTATGGAAATGCAAAGTTCTTCTCTAAATATAATTAAAAAAGTGTCAAACATGGGCTTGGTAGGCATGTAACCCCACAACAACAGAAAGATAAATCTTAACAGACCTAACAAGAAGTTGAAAACCTACACTTGAGAACTTCCCTTCAATTAAAGAAAATGAATGCTAGATTCCTATATCACTGTCCCATCCTTTGATTATTTTCATATGTGTGAACCAAATACCAACTGGAGTCCTTCCTTTGATAAAGAGTTTGCTTCACAATTATATTTTTTGCAGACATGGATAAGGAAAGTGATTAAACACAAAAAACATAGTTTTTTCCCTCATCATATATTGGACTAAGTACCAATTTTTTATAGATTCATTTTATACTGTCAGGCCAGGTAGTAACTCCACCAAATCAATTCATATTATATTCCTTCAGGTTGGTCTTTATTATATACATGAGGGAGAGACTGTTCACTTCATCTCCCGATGACTGAACATTCATATTTCTTATTATTTATTTACATTAATTACATTCACCCAATCCTGATGATTAGGTGTCAACATTCCCCCCTTAATCTTAAGTGATGTTGGTGAGTCCAAGCATCATTCTAAATCATTCAAGCTTTTCTCTTCCAAGTTCTTTGGTGAATATGTCTGCAATTTTCTCATTAGTGGAACAATGACAGAGATGGATTGTTTTGGCCTCAACATGATGTCGAATCAGATGATATTTAGTATTTATGTGCTTCGTTCGATCATGGAACTTTGGGTTCTTGGCCAACTTTATTGCAGAGGTATTGTCAATCATTCATGGAGTTGATTGTACTTATTTTACCTGCAAATCTTCAAGAATTTTCCTGAGCCACACAATTTCTTTTGTTGCCTCAACTGCTGCCATGTATTCTGCTTTTGTTGTGGAATCTACTGGAACTGATAGTTTGCGTGATCTCCAGGAGACAACTCCTGATCCAAGACTCATAGCATATCCTGAAGTAGATACCCCAGTTTCTTTGTCTCCATCGAAGTCTGAATCGGAGTATCCAATCAAGCTGAAGTCGTCCACCCGTGTATACTTGATTCCAAAGTCTTGAGTTCCCTTCAAGTACCTTAGAACTCTTTTGTAGCAGGCCAATGTCCCTCACAAGGCTTTTGCATAAACCTAGAGAGGATTCCAACAGCAAACGAAATGTCTGGTCTGGTAGTAGTTAGGTAGTTGAGACTTCCTGCAAGCTGTCTATACTTTGTTGCATCCTTAAATTCTTTTCCTTCAACAGATGTGAGCTTTAAGTTTTGTTCCATTGGAGTAGTAAGAGGATTGCATTCTGTCATGCCAAACTTGTTCAACAGATCTCCAATGTAATTCTTTTGAGAAAGAAATATGGACTTTGGATGTTGAGTTACTTCAATACCAAGATAGTAATGAACATAGCCCAAATAAATCATTTCAAAGATTTTCCCTAATTCCTTCTTTATGGATGCAATGTAGCTTTCATTGTTCCCTGTCATCAAAAGATCATCTACATATACCACAAGATATACAACTATTTTTCCAACTTTCTTGACAAATAAAGTTGCATCATCAAGATCATAATGTTTGAAATTGAGTTTCAGAAGATGCTCAGTTAGTTTTTCATACCAAGCTCGCGATGCTTGTTTGAGGCCATACAACGATTTCACAAGTTTGCTTACTTTATGTTCATGTCCTTTCACAGTGAATCCTTCAGGCCAGGACATAAAAACATTCTCTTTTAGATCTCCATTCAAGAAAGTAGTTTTTACATCCATTTGATGGACTTTCCAACCGTTCTGAGCTGTTAGGGCAAAGAGTGTCAGATGGTAGACCATTTTGCTGTGGGGGCAAAAGTCTCCTCATAATCAACTCCTTCCTTCTGTGCAAAACCTTTTTCCACAAGCCTGTTTTTGTTCTTGTCAAGTGAGCCATCAGCTTTATACTTGTTCTTGTAGACCCACTTGCAGCCAATTGGTTTGGTTCCTAATGGAGGATCAACCAGCTTCCAAGTTCCGTCTTTATGAGGGCATCATACTCCTTTTGCATTGCTTCCTTCCATTCATCATTAGAAGTAGCTTCTTTGAAGGAAGTTGGTTCAAAATATGTAGAAAAGTTCAATTCACAATCATAAGAAACATCCATATCAATAGGTGAATTAGAGTCATCTACATCACCTCCATTTTGCCGGTTTGAATTTCTAGTTCCTGTCTTTCCAACTTCATCAGGATGAACACTTTCAAGTGTCTTTGTCAGCCACTTTGTGGGACCTTTCTCAGATGGTCCAAGCTGCTCCATTGATTGAGTTGGGACTGAATCAAGATTGAGTCTCCCAATTCTATCAATCACATCACTTAAAGCATCATCCCTTGTTGAAGTTTCATGGGGGGGAGAGAGTTCTTCAAAAGAAGATTCCACATGTTGATCTAGTATAGGAATCCCCCCTTCAAGATGTGGAATCTGATTATCAAATTCTTAAAATGATTTTTCATTTGTGAATCTATCCAAGCGATCAAGTTGCCGCTCAACAACATTGTGAGTTTTGGATTATTCAAGAAAAATTACATCTCTAGATACAACAAACTTTTTATTGACTTCATCATAGAGACGGTATGCTTTGGAGGTGTTTGAATACCCCAAGAAGATACACTTACGACTTCTTGCACCAAGCTTGTTTCTATGTACTTTTGGTATCAAGGCATAACAGGTGGAACCAAAGACCCTGAGATGCTTTACTGAAGGAACGTGCCGATACCACATTTCATATGGAGTCTTGTTTCTAATAGCATTAGATGGAAATCTATTCTTTATATATGCAACATATAGAACAACATCATCCCAAAACATTATTTTTACATTTTTGAAAAAGAGCATGGAGCATACCATATTTAAGATAGTCCTATTCATTCTTTCAGCTACACCATTCTGTTGGGGATTATAAGGTACAATTGTTTGATGTTTGATCCCATGTTGGCGAAGATAGTTTTCAAATTCATTTGATGGGTATTATTTTCCATTATTAGTGCAAATAGACCCAATATGAGATTGTGCATCATTTTCAATCCATTTATGAAAGTTCTTGAATGTTTGAAAAGCATCAGATTTGTTCTTCAATAAATAAACCCAACACATTCTGGTGTAGTCATTAATAAATGTCATCATATATTTATTTCCATTTGCAGAAGGAATAGGAATTGGACCACATAAATCTGAATGAATGAGTTCAAGTTTTCTATGTGCTCTTGAATGCGAATCATGAAAAGACTGTTTGCTATGATTTCCTAGAATGCAAGCATCACATTGCTTAAATTTCCTAGGAATTGTAAGCAAACTAGCAACACCATTTTTCTTCAACAAGCGGAGGCGATCATAGTTCAAATGTCCAAATCTAGCATGCCATAATAAACTTGATGGAAGTGTGCCTTATTCACAATGAGAATTGTATGAGAAATGTTGTGCACGAGCAGAGGTACCTTGCAGCTTGAGAAGCCTTTCTTCTTCTATTCCCCTCATGACAAGTGAGTAGTCAGATGCTTTTCTCACATCAAGCTTGCCATCAAACATATGAATGGAGTGACCTTTCTAGCAGATGTGGACCAAGGACAGTAAGTTTCTCTTGAGTTGTGGGAGATATAGAACATGATGCATAAGAAAGTCTGGAATACTATGCAATTTAAGCCTGATTGTGCCAAGCCCTAATGGCTTGATTTTTGATTGGTCTACAAAGTATACTGCTCCATCAACATTGTCAGTAAATTCTTCAAAAAAATCTTTTTTATGAGTCATGTGGCAAGTTGCTCCTGAATCAAGCAACCAATCATTTTTCCAAGAAGCAAGTGAAGCATTAAATAAACCTTCATTTACTCCAATATTACATTGTGCCACCACATAATGAGCAAATTCAGGTGCTTTACCATTGTCTATGTCATTAGTTTTACCTTTGGCTTGATTTCTTTGTTGCTCAATTTTGTCCCAAGGTATTTTGCATGTAGAGGCATCATGTGATCGATTTCTTTTGCAGTGTATGCAGTGCAAATCTGCCTTTTCTCCTTGAGAGTGTCTGCCCCCCCTGCCTTTAAAATATCTTCCTCTTCCTCTTCGACCACCTCTTCCTCTGAAAGAATCTTGAGCAGAATGCTTTTCTTTATGAGCAAGGCACACAGCCTCTTTAGAAGATTCAGGGGTTGTCTTCTTCCCAAAAGCTTTCTCTCTTTCAACAATTTTTTTCACAAGAGAGTCAAGGGTAATATCTTTAAGATTTCCATTTGCTTGCAATGACTCAAGATAATTGGAGTAAGCAGGATAAATTTCCCTGAGAAAAGCGATAAGAGGAATATCCAAATCAATCTTAGTGGCTTGGATATCATACATTATAAACATTACTTCGGATGCAAGAGCAAGAGGATCATTATTTTTCAATTCAAGAGTGAAGAGTTTAATCATGAGTTGAACAACTTCAACTGCAGAATGTGAGTCATAGAGTTCATTCAGCTTTTGTAAGGCTTCGAAAGTAGTTGAAAATGGCATAATATGGCAACTCACCTCTTCACTTACAGATGCTGCAATTAATGCATAGGCTTTGTTGTTCTTATTTTCCCAAATGGCAAGCTCTTTGTCTGAGGTAGGCCATTCTGGCTGTTTGTCTCCGTCTCCAATACACACTCCTTTCCACAACTCATTGAAAATGAGGGTGTGTTTTATCATCCGGGACCACTCAGGATAGTTCTCCTTGCCAGTGAGAACTATTCCCACAATAGATATGATTGAATGCATTTTAAAAACTGTGTACTGTAAAAAAATACTTCTGCTGCAAAATTTTACTCCTAATGGGAAAAAATATGATTCTGATATGATGGGACAAAATATCAATATGCATTAAACTAGACAGCATTAAAGTATAGAATATATGGGTGGGGCAGTGTATGGTGAGTGTAAATATATGGTCGGACCAGTGTTCAATGTAATACACAAGACTGTGTATTAACGTAATACAAGAACTATGTATATATGGGGCAACGTAAATATACAAAAGTATACCAGCGTTCAATAGACTTCGATGGCAACGTAAATACAAGAACTATCTATATATGGGGCAGTGTAAATATACAAAAGTATACTAGCGTTCAAGCGTAAATATATGGGGCAGCGTTAACAACCATATCACACAGCCTCATTCCTCGTTCCTGCATGGAGGCACCAGATAGTTTTTTACCTAGATGTGCACCAGACCTCCATGAGTTTCACAGATCAGAGAAATATAAAATTAAACTCCAATGGAAAAGCAAGAGCACCAGCAAAAATGAATTGCCGAGAGATCAATCGCCGGTCTCACATTTGAGAAATCCTTCCAATGATTATGGCTGAGAGCTCCACAGAAAGGATAATTATGCACAACCTAGGGAGCGCAGAGGGCATAGATAATGTCAGAAATTTGCAGCAGCGACTGTGGATGGGACAGTAGACAGACTCCACAGGGGGCAGTGGACAGTCTGCAAGAAAATGGCAGAAGGGAGTTAAAAGACTAAAAGGAGATGCCAAAAATGGAGATGGCTCTAATACCATGTCATGCCAGGTAGTAACTCCACCAAATCAATTCATATTATATTCCTCCAGGTTGGTCTTTATTATATACATGAGGGAGAGACTGTTCACTTCGTCTCCCGATGACTGTTCATATTTCTTATTATTTATTTACATTAATTACATTCACCCAATCCTGATGATTAGGTGTCAACATATACAATTGATGACCACTAGATTATCCCCATACACCTGAATGTTTGACACTCCTTGCTTGCAACAATTTATTTGAACCCCCTATTAAACCTACTTTGAAATTGATATAATGGAAGCATTGAAAAATATAAGGCCACCTGCCCCACATTAAGGTCAAGTGCCTTTTTTGGCTCCATCAAAGAAACCCCAAATGTCAGTTTTGGAAATGGAATCGTGTGATAAAATCCTTTGTGGAGAGATTTTGGAGATAGTTTTGAGGCAATATAAAATAGATTTGGCTTGAACTGCACATTGAAAAGGAGACATGAGTCTCTCTTAAAAATTGCAACATTCCTGGCCAGCCATATGCCTTAAGGCTACTATTATTTCCAGGGCTCTAAATTCCTTTAGAGAAGAGTTTTTTGCCATTTTGTGAAACAATCCTCTACAAAAACCCCTTGCTAGCTATCCTTTGTTCTAGATAGAAGGCCCATTTCAGTGCACATAGACCTTGCATAAGAGCAAGTAATTGGAAGGTGAGAAATAGTTTCAAGAGATTCTTTGCACAAGGGAAGTCTACCGAGACAATGTTTGTTCCTTCTTTGAAGGATACCCCATGTGAGTGCTTTGTCTCTGATAGGAAACCATATAAATATCTCATATTTTAGAGGATATTTGATATTCCATAGTGGTTTCCACTTCCATTGCATATCCTAAAATCTGTTTGGAACAAACATGGCCTTGTATCCTAGATTCAAAGTGTAAAGCTCCAAACTAGGATTTTTTCACCATATTGTTTTTGGATGCTAGAGGACATCTAGAGCCTATTTGTTGATGTATTTTCAATTCAGAGATGGATTGTGCTCAATGTTATTTTGGTTATGTGCACCCTTACATGCTATATAAATGAGAACTTGTAGTTTGTGGACCTGTGGTTGATGAATATTATAACTACTATATGAATGATGTAATATGCTTTAATCCATGTTTTTATGTTTTTTTATCACTAATTGATCATTCTACATGCTTTTGTTGACATATATGCATCAAAATATATAAATATATATATTATATAAAATTTGCTCCCAAAATCTCGCCCAACCCATGAGCTTTTAAAATGTCACTCCCCACTTCTGCTTCCACTCCCACTCCCAAGCAGCCATGATCCCACATAGGGATACCACACCATACCCTTAATAATTTATCTTTCAAAACTTGATAAATCTAGAGTTATCAAATGTAATTCAAATGAAGAAGTAAAAATGTACCTACATAGTTTCCTATCATAGGTTTTGTGGCATCGGCATGAGGTCCAATCACAACCAAAATTTTAATCTGATTTTTTGATAGGGGCAACAATCCCTCATTTTTTAGAAGAATTATACCTTCCTTGGCTACTTCAATAACCATCTCTTGATTTTGAGCACTGTAGATTGGAATCTCGCCTACCTCAAAGAAACCTAATCTCATCATAATGATATATATGTTTATTGAAGCTTTATCCATATTTGATTCCTTGGCCTTTCCCTGCAGAACTACATATTCTAGATAATTTGGATAGAATTATCCATAGTCCAAGTCCAATCTCGATTCAAAGGAAAAACCCATGCAATGGAGTGAATTATTCATTTTAATGAGACACTAGATTAGGAGAATAGATGGCCTATGCCTTATTCAAATAAAGGTGAAGTATATCAAAGCCACAAGTATATCCAAAGCTAAGAAGCCCCTGAAACTTGAACCAGGGAATAATGGCTGGGAGCCAATAGTTCATGATCATGAACTTACTTACTGAAGGCTGGGGATTGATCCCCATGATCACAATTATCCTGCTTTTAGTGCTCGACTAATATCAACTGTTGCTTAGGATTGAACATGGACTTGTGTTCCTTTAGGATGCAAGTAAATTGGCCATGACTTTGTTGTCTTTATTTCGTTGACATTTGTATGGTTTGTTGTATTGTCACATTGTTGTTTTGTGATAATAGCATTTTTGGTGTTGAACCCGCCTAGTTTTTTGCTTTTCTATTAATAGCTGTTTAAGAAACATGATGATCATTTTAAAGAAAATGCTAGGACATGTATTTATTATTTATATTAATGATTAAAAGAAGCATTTTATTAAAAAAAACCAAAATTTTGATCCAAAATAATAAATAATGGCATTTTCATTACACCTATTAATGCATCATATACCTTAGTAAAATACAATTTTTCATTATTGAAAAACAAATATAAAAAGACAAAAATAGTCATAAAAATGGTCTAATTCTATGACTGCCCATAGTGATTTTCTAAAGCATTTCTAACACTACAATTTCACGAAATTATTGAGTGGAATGGTGACATTAATTTTCAAGTACAAGAGAAGGTGACTGAGCATGGATTCGACTCTGTAAGTGTTTGGCCACAAGAATAATTTGTTCCCTTGTGAAACCGTCATGCCTACTATAGTAGTGGCCAGGTTGCCTATGATGGGTAGCTTGAACATGATTGGTTTTAGAAGACTTGTTTACCTGTGTGATTTGTGTAAATATTTGATTCTATTAAACATCCAGTCTATGTTACCGGATCCGTTAGCCTTGGGGGCTAGATTTGCGATAAAGATTCGCTTGGATCCGCCTCAGAACCAGTTTAAAAAGGTTTCCTCCACCATAATGTTCAACCTGCAGTTCATGAAATTTTGGGTTTTTTATAATACATTCTACCCACTATTGTAGGGAACCCTCGCTAGGTCCTGCCAGCACCAATGGAAAATTTCAGTATTGGAAAAAATTAGATTTATGCCCATATCCTGCACAAATTACTTGGTACAGGGATTAAACACAGAAATAATACATAAGTCTTACAAAAATATATAAATAATTCTTAGAAGGCTTTGACGACTTGTGAGGGTCTAGGTGCGATGAAGCATGCTGCTGTATTATGCTTAAGCAGATCCCGACATTCTTGTTTTCTTTCCATCACACCAGTCCAGGGTTCAAGTACTGACATAAGTTATAAATACTATTGGTATAAAAAATCAGGTCTGACCATTCATTAGAATGTGGGGGCATTTGATGGAAAAAAGAAATTAATCTTCTGTAGATTATTCACTTACAAATGTGGACAGATGTGGGAACTCAACTTTTAAATGTGGACAGATCTGGGAACTCAACTTTTAAATATGGACATATGCATCTAGGTATAGCAAAGAAGGGTAGTATTAACAACTATATAATTTAGAACATATTAAAATTGTACTATAAAAGATTAAATTTATAAAATTATATATATTAATTAAATTGTATATTTATATTTTAATTTCTAAATTAAAATATTATAATTAATTAATTAGATATATTACAAACTTATGCATTGAAAAACTATAATTTAAAATTATTACAAATTTGTCTTTTAAAAAATGCAAATTTAAATTAATTTCTATATTTATATTATAATTTATATGTGGCAATAAATACAAATATTAAAATTAAATATATTAATTTATTGTACCATATATTTAAATGTATATTAAATATCATATAAGTTATGCATTTGCAATTTTGTATTTTTACAATTTATAAAAAAAATTACCAGCAAATGTTAGGAAACATATTAATGGCTCAAGACCTAGAGGCATAGACATGTTGTAAGAGTGGAAGTCGCCTTTATTACAAACCACACAAGTTATTTTAGGTGGCCAATTTTTTCTACACATAATGATCCAGCTACATGTTGAGGTCTTTAGATTGTATCAACAAAGCTTAGACTAATGACCATGAATATTGTATCCTTTTCCCTACTATGGAAAATATTTATAAACTATATATATATATATATATATATATCTGTCATTTCTTTGTCGTATCTGGATCTTGGCTTTTAAAAAATCAGGTGGATCCATATCTGAATCCGTATCATTATCTGAATCCTAGTAACTTAGCATCTACTAGCTTCCTTTACAACTTTTGATTCTTTCCAACCACATTTCCCTTATGTTCTTTGTCATTTTCTAATTGTCCTAGGGCACAGGATGAATTGTGTTTGACTGCAAATCTCCCATGTCTAGTGTTTTGTTCCTTCAATATAGTTTTATTGGCATCTCCTTGTTTACTTACCAGAGATCAATCATTCTCCCTGACAATCTACAACCTATCAATGTCTTAAAGGTGTTAGTTCAATTTTCATTCTGTTTGATCTCAATTCAGTCATGAATAATTTGTGTTTGGATCCAACTCGTCCACATCCAGTGTTCTGCTACTTCACTTAGTTTTGGTGCCACCTTTGTTTCCTTACTAGAGATTTTCATGTTGCAATAGACTGATTCTCCAGAAATATCTGCAATTTTTCCACATCTGATAGTGATCTGAGTTTTGACCTAGAGTCTTAGTGAGTTAGCTGACTTGTGAGTGAAAACAACTATGTTAGAGAGAATCATAATCATGCCCCAAACTAGATCCTTTCCCCGATCCAAGTTAAAATTCCTACTGTTTCAAGTTAAAAAAATTTCCTTCAATCAAAAGAACCATTTTTTCTGTTTATAAATTCTATTTTTGCTGCTCAGAAATTCCTTACAAGCTACTGCCCTGGTTTCTCTCTTTTCTCCTTTACGTGCAAAATGAAAATTTAGAATTTTGGGAACTTGTGGTTTCCTGAAAAGTGTACTTGGACCCATAGAAAAAGTAACAAAAACAAAAACAAGTGTAATTTCCCTTTTTTCAGCCATTATATTTGAAAGGGGATAATTTCGAGGTGTCCCTTTTAACAGGTGACTTCCTTAGAACAACTAAGAACCTCCCCAAGGTACCCCCGGCCCCCAAATTGTAGGAAACATAGACAATGCAACTAGTACCATCCCTTGTGAAACCACTGCTTGAGTGAAGTTTAGTGCATCAATGCTAGAGGTGGTTCTCATCAGATCAGACACTTTGATCTTTGGGTAGTTAGGGACCTTATTCTACCATTGTTTCATGTTGTATGGAGTTTCTTGACCTTTTCGAAATGTTAAGTTTTACAATGCATATGCAAGTGTTCATTGAACTACTATTCTTTGCAAACACACCCATGTCGTATTTCTATATTCTTATGTGTTTATTCTAGTATCATGGGTTTACTGAACACTTAGTAACATGTATTGTTGATTTTATGGCTTCATTACTACTAAACATTTTGTAACTTGTATTGCAGGTTATAAGGCTTCTAGTAATGTGAGGACATTTGCAACTTTTACTATTAGAAATTACATCTCATCTGGGAATATAAAATTAGTATGTGATGGACCCTTAGCTTTCAATATAGGTTTTGTTGGCATTATGAGACAAGTGTTGTCCTTGATGGCAAATCACACAGATGACAGATCATAGTGCAGCAGGTCAGTAGCAAGAAATTGATGATCAGACTACAAGAACGAAGAGATAAAAGTATATACGCAGGTTCATCGTGACGAAGCCGCGTATACACGCGGGTTAGACATTCCAAAGTCACGTATGCGTATGCACGCACATTCATGCACGGAAAGGCATGTACATGTGGGAGAACTTATTTTTGGTCCATGGTATTTAGTCCTTGGTACTTGAACCTATGGTTTTGGACCATGGTATCTCGTCATAAGTGATGATCCCAAGTATTGGGTCCATGGTATTGATTTGTTATGGTTTTGGAATGTGGTATTGTGAAAGGCCTAAGACTATAAAAGGAGAAGAAGATCATTAGGCAAGGGTATGGAAAAAGTCTTGAATATCTGATGAAGCATGAGATCCAGTATGCAGGTTATGGGTTTATGATGCATTGCTTGATCTAAGCTAAGGAGGAATCTCAACGGTTGATGGAGAACAAGATCCAAGGATAGATCGGGATCTAATGGCTTGGAATGAATCATCTCTATACGGTTTGATCTTGTTTATTCTAGATATGTATACTGACGCATGTAATGTTCTGTAAATGTTATGGGTATGACTGATGTCTGGTACAGCTGCAAAGTTATGAGAAAATATTTGTAGATCTGTACACGGGTTGGCTTTGGCGAAAGCGCATATGTATGCGGGTTTGATTCATCGTAGTAGCATATACATTATGAAGTATGATGTTTGAAGTTGCAGTTGGGTCTGATTGTTATTGCAGAGTTCTATTGTCTGCTCTGTGTTCTGGTGACTATGTTGTTGACAGGGTTTCAGTGTTTCAGTGATTTAGAAATTGATGATGATAGTATTGATTGTTTTGTGCTTCAATGATATTGATGGGTCCAGTATGAAAATTGGATGAAACGTGGCCTTCAGATTATAGTGTTGTGCTTCAGGAGTATCCAGTCTGAAAATGTATGAAATGTGGTCCCTAGAGGATGAAAGGAGATTGTAGGCCGGCGCCTACGTACTAGTACATCAGCCAGTACAAGATCAAAGGGGTGGTAGCTCCCTTCCAGTAGCAGCTAGAGAACGAGTGAAGATTGGAGCATTCAGTAGGCAAGCACCTACGTACTAGTAAATGGATCAGCTAGTACAAGAGCTAAGGGGGTTGTAGCTCCCATCCAGGAGAGTCTGGAAAACGAGAGAGGGTTGTAGCCCTCTGCAGGTAGAAGCTTGTGTACTGGTATAAGACTGCACCAGTACAGAACTATTGTAAAATGAAGTTTCTTATTAAAAGAAGATAGAGACGACTTGCAGCAGGTGGTTTTCACCCACATTGGGTTTCCACCTTATATCATGGTGTTCATGTGTGCTTCTTGTGTGTGATGATCTGTTTTGTTTTACTGCACCAACTTACTGTACATATGGTTAATGAAGTTCTGATGCACTAACTAAAGATCAACATTTAATGGATTGACTGAATCATAAGTATTCTGGATATACGCTAGTTGCATTAGACACAATTGCGTATACACGCGGGTTCCCTTAATTGAAGTAGCGTATATGTATCTAAGTATGGAAATGAAAAAGTTTTATTGATTTGATAATACTGATTCACCCCCCCTCTCAGTATTATTTCCAACAGGTTTTTCCAATGTGCTTTTATATTCTAAAATTAGGAATCTTTTTTACCATTGAAATTCCACCTTTCCATTAATATATGAAATTATGGAATTTTTTCTCATACACATATTTACCTTTAAACAAGTGCATTATGTCTATATTTGAGCATGGAAGTCTTTAGAGAAGGATTTTCTAAATATGGATGTTAAATGTAAAAAATTGGTCTTTTTACCTTTGTAGAAAAGTCTTGTGGTTTATGTGAAGTATATCAAAGCACTTAACAAATTCGAACCTCATATCTTGAGCCTTAGTTTATGCTCTTCTCCCTCCTATCTCATCATGTTGTATTCATCTAACATTTCTAAAAGTGGAACTTCAGTATTTCAAGGACATAGAAGGAAGTGAATGTAGATGGAAACGTGCCATGAAAAACTACTACCCTTTGTTACTATATCAATTGACTATAAATGTGTTCCTCTAATTTTTGGGACAAAAAATTTAACACTTCAAATAAATAAGATATTTAGTGATCTGATGCTTATTTAGAAGAAAGTTTATTTGTTTTGAATCTTGCACATTCTTCCAACTCAACAATAATGATAGAATAGCTAATTTTTTCCCTGTTTAAGAAATTGCTAGAATTCATATTTTAGTTAACTCTTCTTTTGAATGTTGTGCATATGACTTTCATGGACAAATGCCTCAATCCTGTTTAATTCTCTCGAGTTTAAGACGTTCATATTTTTTGGGATAGTTGATGTCAAATTTCAACCACCTCCATCCTATCAATTTCATCTTGGAAACCCTCCTGAAGCTCATCATCAGCTCCTGTATTTGTGCCACATCCTCCAACTTTCCAACCTGATTACATAATTCTTTAAAGGGTTCTAGCTCAATGGAAGAGAACCTGCTTATAAGCAGGGGGTTGGTGGTTCAATTCCACTGTTCCCTATCATGAATTAATCAATGATATTGTAGTTTATTTTTAATTAAATACATTTTATATTGATTTATATTAGTGGTCAAATATTTTTCTCGGTTCATTTTTTTATTGTCTTTAAAGAGACAAAAGACAAATTGTCTCTATAAAGACAATATGTCTTTAATCCAAACTATTGTCTCTAGAGAGACAAAAATGAAATTGTCTCCAAAGAGACAATAACACTTATGTTATATATTGTCCTTATAGAGGCAATTTTTTGAAACATTAATTTGAGACACCCACTTAAAGATAATATAAACGTTTTTTTTGTTTCAAGTTAAGACAATTTACCCAAAAATTGTCTTAAAACCCTCCTCTGTGTTTTAGTGGTCATCGTCTCTAAAGAGACAAAAATGAAAGTGTCTCTATCAAGGATAATTTTAGGGGCGAATGTTCGCCCTTTGGCGAAATTAAGGGGTTTTAAATTTTTAGTGGGCGAATATTTTGTATCATAGTACATTTTTACAAATCACCTCAAATAGCCCACCTTATTTTAAGGGAGAGGGTAAAAAAGGTAAATTTAGCCCTTGAAATTAGGAGTTACAACCTTCCATTCGCCCATTTTCAAGAATAGGTTTTATTTAAGTGAATCCATTCGTCCATTTTCAAGAATAGGTTTTATTTAAGTGAATCCTATGGGCCAAATACCATATTTATAAAAGAGGTATGGTAAATTAATAAAAATATAAATAAATGAGAGGTATGGTAAATAAATAAAGCATTTTTTATATTTACTCCATAAGTCACCTTGTGTAAACAAATAAAAATATAACTAAAGTGGAGGTATGGTAAATAAATAAAACGCCTTTTTATACTTACTCAAAAGGTATGGTAAATAAATAAAAATATAAATAAACTAGACGTATGGTAAATAAATAAAACCTCTTTTTATATTTAGTCCATAACCCTCCTTCTATTTATGAAGGCTCAAGAAAGAGGTTTTATTTAAGTTAATCCTATGGGCCAAATACCATATTTGTAACAGAGGTATGGTAAATTAATAAAAATATAAATAAACGAGAGGTATGGTAAACAAATAATTTTTTTTTTATATTTACTCCATAAGTCACCTTATATTTACGAACACTCAAAAAATGGGTTATATTTAGGTGAAACCTATGGGCAAAATACTATGGGACAAATACCATGGACTAGATTGCTATTAATACCATGCAAAAAACCATTATTAACCCTCATATTAGAATTAATAAAAATAAAAATGGCACATGGTATTGACCTATGGTATTCACCAAAATGGCACATGGTATTGACCCATGGTATTCACCTGGAATGTAGCCTATTTAAATGGGAGAATTAAACCAGCATAGATCCATCTTTACTCTGGATCTACTAACCCCCGAGAGGTATCAAATATCGTGATATGCAAACTAACATAGAGTGAAAAAATATTTGATCCTCTTGGGGCTTGGTCAAGAGTAAAAATGGATGTTGTAATTTAATGTAGGTTAAACATTTTAGCTTGTTTAAAATAAAAAATAAAATAAAAATCAACTGTTAATTTTATTAATTTTTATAAATTACTAATAGTAATTTTTAAGCTCTAGGTTTATGATAACCCATGGTATTGACCCATGGTAATACCATGGTATTCATGTGAGCATAGACTATTTAAAGGGGAAATTCTATCGTCTTAGATCCATACAAAGTTTTATTATTTAGTGAAAGACTTGCCAAGATCTTACAAGATTTTATAATTGAGTAAAATATTCGCCATGCCTGGTGAGAGATTCGCCAAAAGATTATATATACATATTATATTATTGATAAAATCGCCTTCCATTTTTCCTATATACCATGGAGATTCGCCCATTTATTATATTTATAAATTTAGGGGGGGTTCTTAAAATTTACCCTGGTCTCTATATAGACAAATAAAATTGTCTCTAGAGAGACAAATGAAATTGTCTCTTAAGAGACAATATTTCCTATGTCTTTATAGAGATAATAATAATGTGTTCTATACTGCTTTTATAGAGACAATTTTTAAAGACAATAATTTTGAGACACTAATTATGATACACCCGATTAAATACAATATTTAATACGATACACAAGTTTCATTTTATCTCAATTTAAGACAATTGACTCGAAAATTGTCTTAAAACCCCCCTACATGTAGTAGTGTTTGCTAGGTATCATAGAAATTTTATTTATTCATTCAGGGAGAGTGTTAGAAATAAATGAATAAAATTAATTATTGGCATGTTGTTGCAATGTTGCTACCAAATTTTGAGGTTGTTAACTTGGAGGCAGATAATTGAGAGAGTTTGTTAGAGAAGTGGTTGTAAGAATCCAATTCAAGTTTTAAGGGATTTGTTAATCTATAGAAAGACTATATATGTACATATATATTTGCATATTGAATATAAGAAATAGAGAACTAGCTCTTTACATACAATTTCATTTGTTGTGTGTGGTTAATTTTTATTCCATCCCTAAGAAATAATGGATCCCCCAATCGACACTTGTCAGTCCTTTTTTCCAAAGAGGATGATAGATGAGATTAAACATGGGGATGTGTAGCTTGTAAATGTCATAGAATACGTACTACACATGAATGTTGTGTTCTCGTAATCCAAAACCTATATGTATTTAAACTTCTTGTATGTGTGAATCAATTTTTATGTAAGACTCTTATTAAGGTCTATCTCATTTTGTATGTAAAACTATAATTAAGGTCTTTCTCATTTTGTATGTAGGATTTTTATTAAGGTCTATCTCAATATCCATACTTGTATGTATGCATGAATTCACTACAACTCTCTCAACACCTAATAAATGCACAAAGCTTTCCAATATCTTTAAAAATTGATAAATATGAGGAATCTAATAGTAAATTGGGAAGACAAATAAACATTGACATTCTAGTTACTAACATTGTTATCATGATATTTAAGGAACCAATAAATTATTACAATCCTGCACTTCACTCTTAAGGATTCACCAATTATGATGTTCTACTTTGGAATATGGCATATGGCATTCAAAATTTTAGTTGAATTATTAATAATTATTAAATGGATAGTAGAGATTTAACATCCACAAAATATGTGAGAATGGTCTTAATAATAAATTTAGAATTTCTGTATTCAAGCTTATGTGATCCATAATGAATTAAGCAAAGTCTTTCAGTAGAAATCACATAAGAGAAATTTTTGGTCGACGCGTTTCGAACCAACAAGTGTGGTTCAACATCAGGACCAGATGAAGAGGCGGGTCATGGCAAAGGCTTAAATAGAGAGCAATGTAGAGACATAATTTCTCAGTAACGACTATATTTGAACAACAATATTTAAAATATGATATTAATTTATTAATATATTAATAACAAATATTATTAAGTAGCTGTTATATTAAATGGCTAGTTTTTGGAAAATAATATTTAAATAATGATATTAATTTATTAATTTATTAAAAATATTAATAGGTAACGACTATATTACATGGCTAGTTTTTGAAAAATAATATTTAAATAATGATATTAGTTTATTAATTTATTAAAGCATATTAATAAGTAACGGCTATATTAAACACCTAGTTTTTGAAAAGTAATATTTAAATTAATTTATTAAAACCAAATATTACTAGTTTTAAATTAATAAATTAATTTAAATATTACTTTTCAAAACTAGTCATTTAATATAATTGTTACTTATTAATATGTTTTAATAAATTAATAAACTAATATCATTATTTAAATATTATTTTTCAAAAACTAGTCATTTAATATAGTGGCTACCTATTAATATTTTCAATAAATCAATAAAATAATATCATTATTTAAATATTATTTTTCAAAAACTAGCCATTTAATATAGCGGATAGTTAATAATATTTGTTTTTAATATATTAATAAATTAATATCATAATTTAAATATTACTTGGAAATGTATCTACATTGCTCTCTATTTAAGCCTTTGCAATGGTCTGCCTCTTCTAGTCTGCCTCTTCATCTGGTCAAGATGAACCACACTTGTTAGTTCAAAACTGGCCAATTGTGATTTCTACCCAAAGACTTTGCTTAATAAATTTATAATTGTAATAAAAGTTTTAATTTATTTATTTATAAAAAATATGGCCATTAAAATATTTATTTGTTTGTGGAGAGCCTATCTTCAATTCAAACTTTGGATAAGGTTTACTGACGTATATTATTGGCTTTATGGGACAAATTTATTTATCACTTCAAAAAATAGTTTAATTGTGTAATTTATCTTTGGATAGTTAATTGTGTAATTTATCTTTAGATAAGATTTATTGACCATACTTATATTATTGGCTTTATAGGATAAATTTATTTATTACTCTAATAAATAGTTTAATTGTATAATTTATCTTTGGATGAGGTTTATTAACCATACATATATTATTGGCTTGATGAAATAAATTTATTTTTCACTCCAATAAATAGTTTACTTGTAAAATTTATATGTGGATAAGGTTTATTGACCATATTTACATTATTGGCTTTATACGATAAATTTATTTATCACTCCAATAAATAGTTTAATTGTAAAATTTATTTTGGTAAAAGGTTTATTGACCATACCTATATTATTGGCTTGATGGGATAAATTTATTTATCACTCCAATAAATAGTTTAATTATAAAATTTATCTTTGGATAAGGTTTATTGACCATACCTATATTATTGGCTTTATAAGATAAATTTATTTATCACTCCAATAAATAGTTTAATTGTAAAATTGATCTTTGAATAAGGTTTATTGACCATGTCTATATTATTGGTTTTATAGGATAAATTTATTTATCACTCCAATAAATAGTTAAATTGTAAATTTTATCTTTGCATAAGGTTTATTCACCATACCTATATTATTGGTTTTATAAGATAAATTTATCTATCGCTCCAATAAATAATTTAATTATAAAATTTATGGTGATAAAGTTGATTGACAATACCCATAAATTTGTTTATCACTTCAATAAACAAGGCCGCATAGCCAGCGCTTCCTTCCACTTAGTTTAAATAAAATATTTTGATATTATGATGTGTTTTAAGAAATACTTCCGACAATAATGAAATTGTAAAATAAGTTATAGGAATATTTGTTTAAAACCGGTCGACCAAATATTTCCAATGTGATTTTTTCTGAAAATCTTCATAAATTAATTTGTTTAACCTTTTTTCTTTATTTATTTTTTAAATGTAGTTAAACATTCTATGATAGGTAAGGGTTATATATATATATATATATATATATATATATATATATATATATATATATATATATCATTGAATGAAGGTAATTTTTTTTGTATAATGATTATGTTATAAGGTCAAAGTTATTGTCATTAAACTTATGTTGAGCATGATATTTATGGGATATTAGCCTAGTAGGCATTTCCATTATCTATGGTTATGATGCAAATATTTTGTTTTTATTTGTAAGTTATACCGGCCAATGGTTGCAATGTCAAACTCATTGTTGTCAAGCAATTTACTGATATTTGTTGATCCCACCTAATAAAATCTAATGAAATATACATATGTTCAGAACCTTTGATACAATTTTATTTACCATTTATTATATTCTTTTGAATAGAAAAATGGTACACTTTAATCTAAATTTGATTTGATTGGATGGTACAATACAATACTCACTTGAAATTATTGAAAAATAAGACTTCAACCAATGAAATTTAAGATAAATAAATAAAATTTTTATTAAAAAATAATAAATTTTAATTTATAATTTTTTTGTCAAACCCAAATTAATATGGGTTTGACTAAAATATCCAATGCTTTATCTAATAGGAAAAATTGAACTTTCTATATGCTTTCTTTAACATATTTACGTTGTAAGGCATTTCCCTTTGAAATGAATTGCCCCAGCCGCCGCCATGTCCTATTGTTCACCGTGGATTTATGGTGTTAGACGATTGAACGAAGTTTCATCGTTGATCCAAAACTAAAATAAAACTGAAATAAGTTATGAATAACAGAAAAAACGGTTAATGAAGAAGCGTGTTTCGTCCATGGAGAAGCTTCTCGATTCCTGCGACTCAAAGATTGTTCTCATTTTGAAATATCGGCTGCTTGTGGAAATCGCATTGGATCGCCCATATTTTCTCAGATCCTTCTATGAAGAGCCCAATGGAGATGGCTGATACAGACATACATCATAGGATACTCGTTTCACTTATCTTTGTCATTCTATTTCTCAGTACTGCTAGCATGATTCGATCCCTCGCTGCAGGTTTTCCCACTCGCTCATTTGTGCCAACGTAATTGCATATATTTTGTTGTTTGCAAACATCCATTTTTTTATTATTATTGTAAATATTATAAGAAATTTCTTTTATTCAGCACTTTTGATCTATTAAAAAAATTGTTATGGGATCTAAATCTAAAGCAAATTTGCTCCTTTGTTTGCAGATAAGAATCATAAGTTGCAAGTGCCTAGATGAAAAAACTATCTACCCATCATATTCCCATGTTGAGAACTACCTAACATTGAAACTAACCAAACGACCTAACCGATCTACCCAATGTTGGAGCTTTAGAGGACCTGACTGTAGAAGAGATACCTGAATGCGCGGATTACTGGGCACCTTGCTATTGACTTGGTTTATGCAGTGCAACTTTCTTGATTTTCTGCAACACGTAAGAATGGCACTTTTTTTATTTTACACAATATTAGACCCACACTTTCTTGATTTCCATATTTGATTCCATTCTCTAATGCTTTTATTTTTTCTCTGTATTGAATGTGTTTCTTTATAGATTGTCGTCATCGGGGAAGATTAAGAACAGTCACCATGGTCAATCATGGCCTCTCGCTGTCGCTCTCTCCTGCACGTTAGAACAACCAAGTCATGACCACTTTCACCGCAGTCAATCTTGGCCTCTTGCTGCCGCTCTCTCCTACACATCAAAATAACCAGGTCATGAACATCGCGCTCAATCTTGGCCTCTCGATGGCGCTCTGTCCTACACCAACTGGTTTTTTTTTTGTCAAGCTAAAATTGTGAGCTTACATCTAACTTATACTATGGTGAATTTGTAAAGATAACCTACAGGTATACAAGGTATTAAGTTAACAATAATCAAACTCGGTTTTGTTCCCTTCTGTTTATAAGGATATATTTATTTTCAGATGGCCAACATGAAATATGTGAGACTAAAATCAACCAATATCCTGGATTTGTTTCTTGAATTTAAGATTATATAAACACCTTAATCTGAAATTTCCATGTTCCATTGTTAATTATATAGAAAAAAAATTATTTGTTTAAAGGCATTTTTAAGTGTAGTTTTATCATGTTCAAAAATCCTTTTTGAGCCTAATATTTCATTATTGTGATTAAGTTTGTTTATATATATAAATTTCCATGCGAAACATTGTTAAGTGACGAAGCTTGTATGTAAGAAGATTTGAGTGCTCTGGAATATAGGTAAGTAGAACTTATGGCAATCTCTGTTTTTAAAAGTTAATTTATTGTTGTACTGGAAATGCTAAAAACAGAGTTCTATTCGTTAGAAAAATCTGGATGGTTCTGTTAGTGTTTTTGTTTTTCCAAATACGTAAACCACAGTATATGTCAGTGGCCTTAATTGGTGGGAAACAGTCTACTGCTAAGTATACTATGGGTGACTTGTTGTACGTGTAGAGATACCTGAGTTAGTGTAGACAAGGAGGGAATTCTGTAAACAGAATAACAACAAAGGTGAAAAAAAAAAACCACACCGAGTGGGAAACCCTATGTGGACCCTCGAGGATCCTCACTGTAGGAAAACTTTAGGCAAGTCTAAGCAGATTCATTACTCCTGCAACCATACCATAGCACCTTTCGGAAGTTGGAGGGGAATCTAAACAAATGGGGAAAGACACTCCTCTGAAAAGAAAACATTAAAATGACCCTCTCTGACTATAGGAATGGAAATGAGAGAGGAAATCCCCCTTCTTCTCTTATGGAATTGAATTAAGAAATAAAAACTGTGTAAGAGTGGAACTATAGCTAACCAGAAATTCAAATTTAAGAGGCCAGATGTGAAATTGTTAACAGAGTTGTTTAAATTGTGGCATGAATGCCGGTTCTCTGCAAACCCTTGAGGTTAGCCACGGATAGAGACCTTCAGCAGAGAACCCATCATGGAATTAAAAGAGTATCTCACACAAAAACTAGATACGAAGCCCTCATCTTAAAGGCCTCATTGTACAGTGTAATAATTGTAGTTAGTGTGAATGCATGTATTATTCGAAACAGAGACCTTACTGCAAATTATAAGAGAAGTCATCCTTTAACTCAGAATTTTGAACCCAGAAAATTCCCACGACAGTATTACACATGAATATATAATGGAAAACAAACCGGAATAGAACAAAATATTCAGATTCAGGTAAATTGACTACGTTGTAGCATTATTACAGAAAAATAAATAAATAAAAATAAAAAAATAAAAAAAATAAAAAAATAAAAAAATAAAAAATAAAAAATAAAAAATAAAAAAAAATCCATGTACACATGCTAGAACAGAAGAAACGAACTGATATCCATAACTTAAACATAAAGTTGAATAACTTAAACGCATACAAATTTTGGAGAAGAGATAAATACACAAAAATTAAGTAGCTTCAAGCCGAGGTGAAACCGACACCAAAACCATACAAGGTCTTACCCTTACATATGGGCACCCAAACCCAAGGTGCTGTAACTAAAACTGCAATGTTTCGAGCTCATAAAATACTTACAGCAGAAAACCTTCCCTTTCGGGCAGAGGATACCAAGGCGTGAAGCCTGCCAGAATTAAAACTCGAAAACCCTTCTATGGAAGAGTCTGGAAAACAACTGGGTAATTGGAAAGACGAAGCAAGACACCACTTGAGTGAGCATAATTTCTCCTCCACAGTCTTAAATTTTAGGTGGACAGCCAAATAACGCATACCTGGAAGAAACCCGCGTGCCATATCTGGGAGAGAAGCTGCCTTTCACCATGTACAGACCTCCACGTTTCCACTAACGCACAAATTGCAACCAGCAAATTTGTAGGTGGTGACATTGGCTTCATCTCATATAAGAAAGGAAAATGAAATAAGGGTATAACAGTGCAAAAGGAAAAAGAGAACGACCAAATTATTTACAAATTTCACCTAGCAGGAGGGCGAGCAGACTAAGCCCCCATGGGAGTGAATCATTAAACCTTCCCTACATCATGTGATAAGAGGAAAACCTTTAGGTTGCAAATCGGGCAGCTTTCCACCAAAACAGAGGTATCCCAAGAGAACGCAAAAATCATGAGTAGCAAATGAGTTCCAAACCCTTGCATCGAACCTGAAAAGTTCCCTGGAGCAATGACCATTGTGCGATGGTAAGGTTTAGATCATCACCGTTGATGTGTCTGCTAAGTTTGAGACAACCTGACACCTCTGCAATGCCATTAAGGCGCCATTGCCGGAAAGATAATGGATAGAGGTTAGATTGGGTAGACTCGTGGTGGAGGCCTCGTTGTCACACTCTAGTGGTAAGATATATTAAATTAAAATAGGGTAGTACTATCCTAGCTCACCAAGATATTTCAAACAACCATTCGGAATTTTTTTGTGCTGTCAAATAAGTGATGTCAAGCAAGTCTAATGTAGACAAAAAGAAAAAAATTACATGTCATTTGTTATGAATGTCCGACGGGATATGGATATTCGTATAACAATACATTATATTTGATTTTAAGCTTCCGTGGTAGTTTTTTGGAGTAGCATGATCCAGATTATCCACAGTATTGTGTTCATTCTGTTGACGTTTCAAACCCCAAAGGGGGTCCATCATCAGGACTAAATTTGATAGAATATGAATGATAGTTCTCTTTTTTTTTTTTTTTCCCGGATCATGCTACTCCAATACATTATATTATTGTTCTTTTCTTCATAGTTAAAAATAAAAATAAAAAATTAAAAGGTCACATGGCCCATTTTTTTTTACTAAAGGTATTGTAAAAGGAAGTAAAGGTTGTTGGCGGATGCCACTGACAAATTATACTATTTATTAATCCTGGAAACGCTAATGGAGAGCAGAACCCACAGAAGGATTGAAAACCAGAAAATGAGAAAAACCCTTAAGCTTCGTTTTGGAAGCGCGACTCTGTTAATTGTTCACCAAAGCCCAAACGTAATTACAAGAAATCTCTACAACAAACCTTCCAGAAAATCATTCATTTGAACCAATTTAAAAGTTGGAATCCAGGGCCACATCAAGGCTGAGAACCCTCATTTTTGATACAGAGAACTCAGCAACTATAGGGAAAACTGAATAGATACAGTACAGATAAATAAACAAGTAATGGAAGATCCATGCAAAAAACTTAAATATGTATTGTATTAAAGAAATCGAAACATAATCACATTGTTCTAGTTGTATCGAATAACTGTAATACAACTGAGGAGTTAATAGCCAAAACCCCATACACTTTTAAGCACAAATAGCGGAATGAAATAGAGCAGTGTATCAGGGAGCTCAGAGGTCTTAGTAGGAACGAAGCCCTCAACACTCATAAGTGAAACCCTTAAGAAAACAAAGGATCACTCTTATTTAACAAAGGAGAACTTTCAAACAAATGGCGATAGTATGCCATTTAACGAAGAGCAGATAGTCCGAAGTGGGCCGAGGCAATATGACAGACAGGGCTGTAATCTTTTCCAACAAGAAGGATGCTTACCCCGCTGTTGTTGTAGTGTAGCTTTGGAGGAGCGCCTTCTCCTCTGTAGTGGGTGAAAACCCTAAACCAGTGACCAAAATCCTCACAAAGATTACAAGCCACATGAAAACGAATGAGGTGATTGTCACACTAGTAACGAGACCAGCTTGAAGAATAAAGAAAATAAAATAAAAGAAGAAATTGAATAAATTCAACTGCAAATGGCAGTGCTACCTGAAGCACTCTTGGCTGCAGCTAGACCATGAGCTCGAAGGCAGTAAAGCTGTCATTCACACTGGTATAGTTGTATCTAATTGCGCTGGAAGGCTAAGGAAGGGCCATCTCAGAGCGACCTCCGTAGGGCAATTGCCAAAACAAATGAGGTCATACCAAACCATTCCAGAGAAGAGCTAATCTCAGGAGGTGTAAACTAAACCGTTGATGAGGCTGGAATTCCGAGAGGAAGTGTCAGGGCTGGACGACCTGCTCAGGCCATGTACAGGGCGAGAGCTGTGGAATTAATGATAGCGACAGTACGCATGGGAAGCCATGTGAAGGCTACTGCGGTCCACATGCAATACCTTGGGAGTGAGCCTTTAGCCGCGTGGAGTTCCAACATAAAAGAAATCAATTAACCATCATGAAAAATCCTGCTAGCTAACTAGCCAGGTCACCAAACATTAAATAGTTTATTAAGTGATGGGTACTGTTAAATCAGAAAATCATATGAGACAAATAGTGTCGTACAATTGTACAGTTGTCACTAATCAAATGCTTATTACAGAAGAAAAAAAATTATGTGACCGTGTAAATAGTAAAGTTAAAAAGGGTAGAGTAAAGTTTAAAAAAATCAACAATATAATAAATTTAATATACAAAATTACTAAAAGTAAATAAAACATAAATTTGAAAATTATAACATTCAACTTATTAATTATTATAGTATCTAACTAATTACTTGTATTAAATGAATTTATATAATTTTTTTGAGAAAATATCTATATTGTAGATTACCAAATACACGATACCAATTTTTAAGAATAAATAAAAATTGTAAATATGATTGTGATTGTTGACAAAAAAATCCACATTGTGATATTTAATTAATTAATTAATCATATCAAATGAATTTACCATATTTTTATCAAGAGTACATCTAACTATGTTATGGATGACCAAATACAAGATGTCAATTTGTAACAAAAAAAAAGATGTAAATGTAAATGTAATTGCAATTGCTATTACAATTATGTATGTGTTAAAAATCATATTATTGAAAAGAAAATTAAAAACAATTTCTTATTATAATTGGATTTTAAATTCTAATATCAATTAATAATAAAATCAAATTCTAACATATTTTAGAATTATATTAATCATATTAATAAAATATTAGTGTCATAACGTTCACTTGGACTTTATCACAATAAATTAAGTATTATTATCTACTAAAATTATGTAGGTATGAAAGAAAATTATTATTTTTATCATTATAATTTAATAATAATAAGAAATATCCAAATTAATTAACATTATAATAAAGATGTATCTTTCAAACCAGTGTTTTTGCAACAAAACAATTCCAAATCTTAAAGCTTCATTATTATAGTTCAATCCCAAATCCGGCATTAGTTCATTATGCAATGAGTTAGGAATATTGTGAAAAGTTGTAACCAAGATTATGCTTTTGCACATCTCTACGTAGGATGATACTTATTCAATATATAAGCTTGATATTTATTCACTATATAAAGCTTACATAAATATCATATTGGGAATTTTTCTTATCTTGAAAATATACTCACAGTAATTCATATTAATTTTATACATTTATCATGCTTTTAGGTTGTGTATTCAAGTTTTGAGAATCGCATTTGAGTTTATGAAATTAGAAAATTAACAATTAATGTAATTCCAGAATAGTCGAATTTATGGAAGAGTAAATTGCGTCAAAAACATATTTAAATGAAAGTATGGGCTTAGTAGAAACAATATTTAAATAGTTTTTATTCAATTTGGTTTACATCAAACTCATATTTAGTTTAATTATTTTTATCTAACAAAACAACAAAATTGGATAAATTAAACATTAACCTTAAAGAATTCTACTCCATATAAAATTTAATTAAAAATTTAATGAAAGGTGTGAAATTAAGTTAATGAGAGGTGTGAACTAATTTCAATTAGTACAAATACACTTTACAAAGTGTGTTAATTTGGATATAAGCAGATCTATACGAAAATGGTAAAATCAATAATTATAAGAAATTATACTAGCATTTGCACCAGATGTTGCAAAGGAAACCTCGTAAGGCATAAATTGAAGAACACAAATACAACAAAGGAATACTTTGATAAAGAATAAAAATATATTGAACGCTCAAATCAATGCCCCATTCACTGGAACCACTTAGTAGACATATCTATCAACATTAGGATTATACACAATGACCAAGAAATTTCCCATATACAAATAACACCTTCCACAAAAACCTTTTGTCACATCCACATTTTTAAAAATGCCTTGGAACGTGATTGAAATCTCCCATATTGGAATTAGTATGGTTTAACATTCCATAGCCAATTCGAATTACCTGTCAAGAAAGAAATTAGAGTCAGCAATGGAAATTAGCTGCGAGATTCATAGGCAGCAAAAGCTAATCATTAAACAGTCCAGGAGTGGGAAGGCGAGACAATTATCAAAGAATTATTTTGTTGTATTTGTGTTCTTCAATTTATGCCTTACGGAGTTTCCTTTGCAACATCTAGTGCAAATGCTAGTATATTGTGTTCTCATAAAAGGAGGTCAAACTTATCATATTATTTTTCAATCATGCAAAGTTTTTTTGTTTATTATCTTGTACATGCGATAGATTTATCATGGTAAGCTTGAGGTGTAGACCAATTGATTTGTGTGTTCCCATAAGTTCAAAAGTTCAAATCTCATACGGAGCCAAATTGGTGGAAGCCACTCTTAGGGGCACATATAGGATTCCCAGCCTACTAAGGTGTCACGCCCTCATAACATATACATAAATAAAAAATAAAATAAAAAGTTAAAATTAAAGAAATGGTATTAATGCAAACACATGTGATTCAATGGTAACTCTTTTAACCATTGGAACCTTTCCTTCGCATTGCTTATATGTCAATTTAAATTTCATGTTGACCCTTAAGTTTTACCGCATAATACTCATATGCTGCACGATGGTAGATTGTGGTTGAACGTAATTTGTTTTAACACTAACCTACCCATCACCTTAGTACATGGTATATATTGATTAGGCGCGGTGTTTTTTGGTCCAGCCGTTGTCCCTGCCGGCGCCAGGTCATCGTTTGCTTTTATGTCTTGGGCTCATATGCTGGCAGGTGGCATGGCCTACCTGCGGGGCCATGTGACACCTCGGGCTTCAACACCTCGTCCTTCCCGCTCCAGCTTCCCGCGCGGTGTCTACGGTCAAGATTTATGCTCCAGATCGGAGGGCTGGAGTGAGCCCAAGGGTATAGGGTTAATACATAAACCCTCACGCTGCAAGCCGGGTTCATTTGTTACACAGTGTTGTATTTTCTTCGTTTCTCAGACTCCGGTTCAGGTGCTGTTAGCCTTCCGGATGCCGTGGCTTGCCCATCAAACTCACTCAGGTAACGCGATATTCCCCTGCATATTCATCTGCAACTATTCTCTTTTTTTTCCTTTGGGTTGCTCGCGCTCAGGTTAAGTTTTTGCATATTTATTTCTCAGGTGTTTATACTAAATGATTTCCTTATTGGTAGTGCGTGCAGGTGGACCCGCTCGAGTCCCCTTCAGCAGCGTGACCCCAACGCCTCGGCTTCCTCTGCAATTTTACAGGTAGGGTTACATTTCTTTTTACGGTTCCTCCTGGGTGCCAGAGCTCTAAGCTCCTTCGACCCTAATGCATACTTGTTTGTTTATTGCAGTCTGATCCTTCTGTGGTCGATTCTCTTTCGTTCTCGTGTTGATGAGGTATTCCCTGAGGGAAAACCTCACGGCTTTTGGAGTTTAGCTGTCTTGCTTAAGCCATGTCCGGCTCCGGTGAGTTATGATACACCGCGGAACTTGTGCCGAAATCATTTACTGTGACTTAAGTTGAACGTTTCTACCCATTGTGGGGTTTTGGGCACTGATGCCTCTGTTTTAATTTTATGGCAACTGTAACGAACTGGCTGTATGCCCAACTCTTTGGTTAGCGGAACTATACTGTACATTTCCTTGTTTCAGTTATGTGTATATAAATGTTACTTTTCCAGGTTTATATCATCTGTCTTATTCCTATCTTGCACTCGAAGGTTGTCTGCTATCTGAGTTCCTCCTGGGTTGTTTACGTTTTAATGCTATTTACTATAGTTCGCTATTAACATTGTTGCTAATGATTATTTGCCTCCGGCTATAACTCGACTGTCTGTCTGTACCTGAGACAGCAGTACTCTTCGGGTTACTTACTTCTTAACGACTGATAACAAGTAAATATACTCAAAACCTCTGTATAAGTTGTGCCATTGAATGGTTTGGTTAGAGGATATGCTCGTTTTGGTTACGCGACAGCGTTTTAAATGTTTTCCTTTCCTGCAAGATTAGATTGTATTTCTTATAAAAGTTTACATGGTAGCATATACGGGTTCTCTGTTTGATATGTTTACTCCAGAGAATGGTTCCTCATCGCCGGCTCACGCCTGCGGTAGCGCATACTCTGGACTGTTATGCTTTCCTAGATATTGTTTGATGTATATTCTCGTAACTTGTATATTTATAATTCCTCTGTTGGCCGTATGTATTGAGCATTACTTAAATGGCATTGGTTACTGTAGGGTTCCATTATTTTCCGCGATTGCAGGGTTTGCTCTCTTTCTTGAAGAATATGATATTTTCCGATATGCATCATTCTCTTGTATCTTATCGTAGATTCAACTCCTATCTGTCAATGTTTAAGGAGAGAGAGTTGTTGGCCGGCTTTTCTTACACGGCTCAACAAGTTTTCTGATGTTACTTTCGCTATATTCTTAACTGATTCAGTTCTATAGCATCCTGGCTAGTCGCTTATTGCATGCGCTTTCTTACTAAGGACCACCTCTGTATCTCTGTTCTTTCTAATATGTATAATGTTTGATGGTCTGTTTTTTTTAAGTTAACATCCATCTGTTAAACTATATTATCTTCACAATAATCAGACATTTTAAGTTAAACTACCTCCTGTTTAACTAAATTATTCATCATGATAGTAATTTAAGAAATGAGACACACAGTCATCCCCTAATTACTGTAAGTCCTCTGTGCATTCATCATTCTTATTTCGTTCAGTTTCTCTGCAGTAGTAATTAAAAAACATGTATCACACAATCATTACCTGACTACCATAAGTCCTCTGTCCATTAATCATTCTCTATTCATTCAGTTTCTCTACAGTATGAACTCGTACCTGGTTCACCAGTGTGTTAAACGAATACTTCAGTAACTTCACCTGCATGCCAAATATGCTCTCCACCCAACCTTGAGATCCGTCTACAAGACTGGATTCTCCCCCCGAGCCATCTTGCAGGCCTTCAGCCCTCAACAAGATATGTGCACCTTGTGCCTGGTTATCTGGTCCTCACCAAACTTAACCAATTTCCTCTTGTATTTCTTTTTCCTTTTGGAAAATATTTCTCTCTCTCTCTGTCTGTCCCTACAGCACAGAGCTTCCTCCCCATTACCAGGACTTTTCCTGTTTGGGTGGGTAGTTTCAATCAGTTAATACAACTGACTTCTTTCTTGGAAATCCTCCTTTAAGAGGCTGCCAGCACTTCAAGAAAAATATTTTAAATTTCTTAATAAAATAGTTTATCAGAGTTTTGTTTTTTTTTTTACAATAAAACAACAACTACCATACCATCTTTTACCATAGTAAAATTCCACATTTACCGCTTCTGGGGTCATTACATCTCCCCCTCCTATGATTGGACATCGTCCCGATGTCTGTTCCCCCTAAACAAATTCGGGTAAGCTTCTTTCAGGAGTTCTTCATCCTCCCAAGTGGCCTCATCAGGCCCATAGTGCTGCCACTGCACCTTAGCTTGGGAAATAACCCGCTTCCGCAGCCGCACTTCTCTCCGGTCGAGAATGTTCAATGGTTCGACCAGAACCTCGCCTTCCGGCTCGACCTGCAATCAACAACAGATCTAGTTATTTCCTTGTTTGAGGTTGGAGCTTAGCTAGAATATCCAGATTAATTCTTACCCGAACATCTTGCCATTGGATCACATGTTTAGGATCGTAGACGTATTTTTTAAGTACAGAAACGTGGAAAACATTGTGGATCTTAATATGGCTTGGCAGGGCAAGTTGATAAGCTACTGGCCCCACTCTTGCCAGGATTTGAAAAGGTCCAAAATAGCGAGGGGCAAGTTTGGCACACCCACTCCACTGCAAGGTACTCCTTCTGGCTTGAATCCTTACAAAAACATGGTCTCCGACCTGGAATTCCTTGAACCTTCTCTTCCGGTCTGCAAAACTTTTTTGTCTGTCCTGGGCAGCCTTTAAGTTGGTACGCACCTTTTTCACCATGTCTTCCATTTCCTTGAGCATTTCTGGGCCAAATCTTAATCTATCCTCAGGTCCACCCCAACTTGAGGGTGTGCGGCACTTCCGCCCATACAGGACCTCAAAGGGACTCAGCTGTGTTGACGTGTGATACCCATTATTATACGCGAATTCAACCAGGTGGAGATATTCCTCCCATTGGGTTGGTTTCAGCATAACACATGCCCTCAACATGTCCTCCACCACCTGGTTCACTCGTTCCATTTGGCCATCGGTCTGGGGATGATAGGCTGTGTTCCCAGTTCAGCAAACAATGTCCTCCAAAAAGCTGATGTGAACTTGACATCACGATCAGATATTATTACCTTCGGAAGTCCATGCAATTTGAACACATTTTGCATGAAAATATGAGCAATTTGCACAGCCTTATACGTAGACTGTACAGGTATGAAGTGCGCTGCCTTACTTAGCTTATCCACCACCACCATAATAGAATCATTATTTTTCTTAGTTCGGGGCAACCCTGTTATAAAATCCATGGAGATAGTTTCCCATTTCCATTCCGGAATGGGTAAGGGTTGTAGTAGTCCTGCTGGATGCAAATGCTCTGCCTTAATCTGTTGACATTCCAGGCATCGCGCTAAGTATTCAGCCACATTCTTCTTCATTCTTGGCCAATAGAATTCCTTCCGAAGTGCGGTGACCATTTTTTGGTAACCTGGATGCCCGGTGTAGTGGCTGATGTGAAATTCGTCCAGAATCAGTTTTCTAAGACTGTCTTCTTCAGGTACATACAGCCTTTTATTATAGTACAGCATTCCGGCATCATCTAACTCATATCCCTGTTGTGTTTCCCTACCAGAAAGTTGTTGTACCTGCCGTTTAATTTGCTGGTACACAGCATCTTGATCAGCTGCTATTTTTATCCTTTCAAGTAAAGTATTCTGCCATCTACTGACCGAAATTTTGCACAAGCACTGCACCTTTCGACTCAATGCGTCAGCTACCCGATTCTCCTTTCCTTTTAAATGCTTAATTTCAAAATCAAACCCACTTAGGAAATCTGCCCAACGAGCTTGTCTCGTATTTAAGGTGGGTTGACTGAAATAATTTGTTAGACTATGATGGTCTGTCAATAGCAGAAATTTCCTTCCCAAGAGGTAATGTCGCCACATCTTTAGTGCATGAATAACAGCTGCCAATTCCAAGTCATAGGCAGAGTATTTCTGCTCATGTTCCTTTAGTTTTCTTGATTCGTATGCAATTACTCTTCCTTCCTGCATCAACACTCCTCCCACACCCTTTGTACTTGCGTCAGTACACACCACGTAATCCTTATTAGGATCGGCTATACTCAAAATGGGTGCGGTGGTGAGTAAGTGTTTAAGCTGCTCAAAGCTCTGCTGACACTCTGAAGTCCATTTGAATACTTTCCCCTTCTTTTGTAAAGAGGTGATAGGGTATGCTACCCTTGAAAAACCTTCCACAAACCTTCTATAATAGCCAGCTAGCCCCATAAAGGACCTAATATCTGCCACGTCCTTTGGTATGGGCCATTCCATTATAGTCCTTATTTTCTCAGGGTCTACTGCAATCCCCTCCTTGGTGATTACATGGCCTAGGTATTGTATCTCTTCCCGAAAGAAATCACACTTACTAAACTTAGCATATAACTGATGTTCTCGCAGAGTTTGTAACACTACTCTAAGGTGTTCCTCATGCTCCTCCCTTGTTCGGGAATAGATCAGGATATCGTCAATAAATATCAACACAAATTTATCTAAAAACTTGTGAAACACATTGTTCATTAAACACATAAAGGTAGCTGGTGCATTGGTCAGACCGAAAGGTAGCACCACAAACTCGTAATGCCCATACCGAGTTCTGAAAGCTGTCTTGGCGATATCTTCCTCTTTAATTCTAATCTGATGATAACCAGATCGCAAATCGATCTTAGAAAACACCGTTGCCCCCTTCACTTGATCGAAGAGTTCATCAATCCGGGGCAAAGGATATTTGTTTTTGATCGTGAGCTTATTCAGCTGACGATAATCAATACACATCCGAAAAGTTCCATCTTTCTTTTTGACAAATAACACTGGGGCTCCCCAGGGTGATACACTGGGACGGATGTAATTTTTGTCTAGCATCTCCTGTAGTTGCATCTTTAATTCTGTTAATTCTGGTACGCTCATTCGGTATGGTGCCCGTGACACGGGTGCTGCCCCCCGGAATCAGTTCGATGATAAAGTCCACATCTCTTTTAGGTGGTAATCCCGGTACTTCCTCTAGAAAGACATCTGCAAATTCTTGCACCACTGGAATGTTGTCCAGCGTAGCGGTTTTGTCCTTCTGATTTGCGTAGCCCACCTGAACAGCATAAATCTGGCATTTCTTTTTGATGCATTTAGCTAACTGAGATGCTGTAATGGGTCGAACCCGTACGGGGTGCTTGATCCCATGCAGTTCTTGCTGTTCACCAAGATCATTCTTATAGTAAATGGTTTTAGTCTTGCAGTTTATTAATGACCAGTGTTTCTCCAGCCAATCCATCCCAATCAGGATATCATATGAACCCAAGGGTAGTACATTCAGATCCACAACTATTGGCTGCCCTGCTACGGTTAAAGAGCAATTATTTATTTTTGCCAAGACCCGTCTCTTGGCTCCCGTAGCTAATTGGACCAACCACGGATTTCTGAATTTTTCAGATTGTAACTTACACTGTTCTACTATTTTTGGGCTAATATAACTTAAAGTAGCTCCTGGATCAATGAGAACAGCTATAGAAAGGTTTGAGATTTTACCTTCAAATTCCACCATAGTCGGCTGGTATTCCGCTTGGCGATCATCCAAGGCTGCGTTAATCCTCGGTACACTACGTGCCACATCCCCAACAGTCGATGCTTCATGAATCTGAGATATCTGGTCCGTACCCTTTCGCTGTGGACAGTTTTTAACATAGTGAGGTCCTCCACAGCCCCAGCATTGAACTGGAGGTCTGGTCATTCCTTCACCTTCTGGCCTAACAGGCTGTTCACTTATTTTAGTCTCACTTGTTGGCCTAGCTCGGGGCACACTTCTTGCTACAGCTCTGTTGTTCAATCCTTTACCAGCTCCCTTACCCCCGTTGCTGCGACCTCCTTTGCTGTTTCCAACCACCCGACCACTCCTTCTTTCATTCCATCTTTTATTTGAAGTATCCCCCTTCTGTTTATTCTGCTGGTAACAGATCCTTGCTTTGCGGATAGCCTCATCCATGGTCCTAGGATTGTCAAACTCAATCCTTTCTCTTATATAGGAAGGTAAGCTGCTCACAAACCTTTGCACTTTGGCCTTTTCCTCCTTAATATAGGGTACATAACGTAACAGAGAAGTAAAACGATTAATGAATTCGTCCATAGTCTGCTGCCCCAGCCGTAAATCGTGGAATTCTCTTGCCTTTTCATCGTAGAAGCGCTCAGTCAGGTATCTCTCTTTGAAGTATTTCTGAAACTTCTCCCATGTGATGGTTCGTTCACTTACCCCCTTGACAATTTTGATTTCCTCCCACCACAGGGTTGCTTTACCTTGTAACTGGAAAATAGCCAGTCGCACCTTCAAGTTATGATCATACTCATACAACTGAAAATATTTGTTCATATTTATTAGCCATGCTTCAGCCGCTTCTTCCTGTTCTCCATCAAAATGTGGGGGTTTAATTTTTCGAAATTCCCCCTGCAGCTCCATTCTCAAACGTTTTGAAGTTTGTTATTCTGGTACATTATCAAAATGATCCTCCTTACCTTTTGAATTTTCAGGTCCAATTTCATAGTCTTGTTCTTATGTTATCTTCTGCTGTTCCGCGCTGGGATTAGATAAGGGTGGGTTCTGCCTGTCTGACAAACTCTTCAGAATTCTCTCTTGTTCCACCATCAAGCGCGCGTTGTCTTCCCGTAGTCTTGCCATCTCATTTTTCAACTCCTGAACAGTTTCCAGTATTGCGAGGTTGGTACTTCGTGTTTCCTCGCCCAACTGTACCCACAGCTCTGGGTTTTCCCGAGGGGTGCTGCCGGCTCCTTGCATTTCACTTCTTTTCCCTAGCTTAACTATTAGCTGATATCTTTCTGTATCTCACCCCTAAAATAGAAAAAAAAAACAGCAGTTATTTAAAAAAAAAATTTACCTTCTATGCATATGCATGGTGTAATCTTCTGCACAGTGGAACATGTCATTCCTGAGGCCACAGTGTTGAAACTGGGCTCTGATACCAATTTGTCACGCCCTCATAACATATACATAAATAAATAAATAAATAAAAAGTTAAAATTAAAGAAATGGTATTAATGCAAACACATGTGATTCAATGGTAACTCTTTTAACCATTGGAACCTTTCCTTCGCATTGCTTATCTGTCAATTTAAATTTCATGTTGACCCTTAAGTTTTACCACATAATACTCATATTTTGCACGATGATAGTTTGTGGTTGAATGTAATTTGTTTTAACACTAACCTACCCATCACCTTAGTACATGGTATATATTGATTAGGCGCGGTGTTTTTTGGTCCGGCCGCTGTCCCTGCCAGCGCCAGGTCATCGTTTGCTTTTATGTCTTGGGCTCATATGCTGGCAGGTGGCATGGCCTACCTGCGGGGCCATGTGACACCTCGGGCTTCAACACCTCGTCCTTCCCGCTCCAGCTTCCCGCGCGGTGTCTACGGTCAAGATTTATGCTCCAGATCGGAGGGCTGGAGTGAGCCCAAGGGTATAGGGTTAATACATAAACCCTCACGCTGCAATCCGGGTTCATTTGTTACACAGTGTTGTATTTTCTTTGTTTCTCAGACTCCGGTTCAGGTGTTGTTAGCCTTCCGGATGCCGTGGCTTACCCATGAAACTCACTCAGGTAACGTGATATTCCCCTGCATATTCATCTGCAACTATTCTCTTTTTTTTCCTTTGGGTTGCTCGTGCTCAGGTTAAGTTTTTGCATATTTATTTCTCAGGTGTTTATACTAAATGATTTCCTTATTGGTAGTGCGTGCAGGCGGACCCGCTCGAGTCCCCTTCAGCAGCGTGACCCCAACGCCTCGGCTTCCTCTGCAATTTTACAGGTAGGGTTACATTTCTTTTTACGGTTCCTCCTGGGTGCAAGAGCTCTGAGCTCCTTCGACCCTAATGCATACTTGTTTGTTTATTGCAGTCTGATCCTTCTGTGGTCGATTCTCTTTCGTTCTCGTGTTGATGAGGTATTCCCTGAGGGAAAACCTCACAGCTTTTGGAGTTTAGCTGTCTTGCTTAAGCCATGTCCGGCTCCGGTGAGTTATGATACACCGCGAAACTTGTGCCGAAATCATTTACTGTGGCTTAAGTTGAATGTTTCTACCCATTGTGGGGTTTTGGGCACTGATGCCTCTGTTTTAATTATCATGACGATTGTAATGAACTGGCTGTATGCCCAACTCTCTGGTTGGCGGGACTATACTGTACATTTCCTTATTTCAGATGTGTGTATATAAATGTTACTTTCCAGGGTTATATTATCGGTGTAATTCCTATCTTACACTCGAAGGTTGTCTGCTATCGGAGTTCCTCATGAGTTGTTTACGTTTTATTGCTATTTACTATAGTTCGCCATTAACATTGTTGCTAATGATTATTTGCCTCCGGCTATAACTCGACTGTCTGTCTGTACCTGAGACAGCAGTACTCTTCGGGTTACTTACTTCTTAATGACTGATAACAAGTAAATATACTCAAAACCTCTGTATAAGTTGTGTCATTGAATGGTTTGGTTACGCGACAGCGTTTTAAATGTTTTCCTTTCCTGCAAGATTAGATTGTATTTCTTATAAAAGTTTACATGGTAGCATATACGGGTTCTCTGTTTGATATGTTTACTCCAGAGAATGGTTCCTCACCGCCGGCTCACGGCTGCGGTAGCGCATACTCTGGACTGTTATGCTTTCCTAGATACTGTTTGATGTATATTCCCGTAACTTGTATATTTAGAATTCCTCTGTTGGCCGTATGTATTGAGCATTACTTAAATGGCATTGGTTATTGTAGGGTTCCATTATTTTCCGCGATTGCAGGGTTTGCTCTATTTCTTGAAGAATATGATATTTTCCGATATGCATCATTCTCTTGTATCTTATCGTAGATTCAACTCCTATCTGTCAATGTTTAAGGAGAGAGAGTTGTTGGCCGGCTTTTCTTACACGGCTCAACAAGTTTTCTCATGTTACTTTCGCTATATTCTTAACTGATTCAGTTCTATAGCATCCTGGCTAGTTGCTTATTGCATGCGCTTTCTTACTAAGGACCACCTCTGTATCTCTGTTCTTTCTAATATGTATAATGTTTGATGGTCTGTTTTTTTTAAGTTAACATCCATCTGTTAAACTATATTATCTTCACAATAATCAGACATTTTAACTTAAACTACCTCCTGTTTAACTAAATTATTCATCATGATAGTAATTTAAGAAATGAGACACACAGTCATCCCCTAATTACTGTAAGTCCTCTGTGCATTCATCATTCTTATTTCGTTCAGTTTCTCTGCAGTAGTAATTAAAGAACATGTATCACACAGTCATTACCTGACTACCATAAGTCCTCTGTGCATTCATCATTCTCTATTCATTCAGTTTCTCTGCAGTATGAACTCGTACCTGGTTCACCAGTGTCGTAAACATGTGATCCAATGGCAAGATGTTCGGGTAAGAATTAATCTGGATATTCTAGCTAAGCTTCAACCTCAAACAAGGAAATAACTAGATCTGTTGTTGATTGCAGGTTGAGCCGGAAGGCGAGGTTCTGGTCGAAGCATTGAACATTCTCGACCGGAGATAAGTGCGGCTGCGGAAGCGGGTTATTTCCCAAGCTAAGGTGTAGTGGCAGCACTACGGGCCTGATGAGGCCACTTGGGAGGATGAAGAACTCCTGAAAGAAGCTTACCCGAATTTGTTTAGGGGGAACAGACATCGGGACGATGTCCAATCACGGGAGGGGGAGATGTAATGACCCCAGAAGCGGTAAATGTGGAATTTTACTATGGTAAAAGATGGTATGGTAGTTGTTGTTTTATTGTAAAAAAAAAACAAAACTCTGATAAACTATTTTATTAAGAAATTTAAAATATTTTTCTTGAAATGCTGGCAGCCTCTTAAAGGAGGATTTCCAAGAAAGAAGTCAGTTGTATTAACTGATTGAAACTACCCACCCAAACAGGAAGTGTCCTGGTAATGGGGAGGAAGCTCTGTGCTGTAGGGACAGACAGAGAGAGAGAAATCTTTTCCAAAAGGAAAAAGAAATACAAGAGGAAACTGGTTAAGTCTGGTGAGGACCAGATAACCAGGCACAAGGTGCACATATCTTGTTGAGGGCTGAAGGCCTGCAAGATGGCTCGGGGGGAGAATCCAGTCTTGTAGACGGATCTCAAGGTTGGGTGGAGAGCGGATTTGGCATGCAGGTGAAGTTACTGAAGTATCCGTTTACGACACTGGTGAACCAGGTACGAGTTCATACTGCAGAGAAACTGAATGAATAGAGAATGATGAATGCATAGAGGACTTATGGTAGTCAGGTAATGACTGTGTGATACATGTTCTTTAATTACTACTGCAGAGAAACTGAACGAAATAAGAATGATGAATGCACAGAGGACTTACAGTAATTAGGGGATGACTGTGTGTCTCATTTCTTAAATTACTATCATGATGAATAATTTAGTTAAACAGGAGGTAGTTTAACTTAAAATGTCTGATTATTGTAAAGATAATATAGCTTAACAGATGGATGTTAAATTAAAAAAAACAGACCATCAAACATTATACATATTAGAAAGAACAGAGATACAGAGGTGGTCCTTAGTAAGAAAGTGCATGCAATAAGCGACTAGCCAGGATGCTATAGAACTGAATCAGTTAAGAATATAGCGAAAGTAACATCATAAAACTTGTTGAGCCATGTAAGAAAAGCCGTCCAACAACTCTCTCTCCTTAAACATTGACAGATAGGAGTTGAATCTACGATAAGATACAAGAGAATGATGCATATCGGAAAATATCATATTCCTCAAGAAAGAGAGAAAACCCTGCAATTGCGGAAAATAATGGAACCCTACAGTAACCAATGCCATTTAAGTAATGCTCAATACATATGGCCAACAGAGGAATTCTAAATATACAAGTTACGGGAATATACATCAAACAGTATCTAGGAAAGCATAACAGTCCAGAGTATGCGCTACCGCGGCCGTGAGCCGGCGGTGGGAACCATTCTCTGGAGTAAACATATCAAATAGAGAACCCGTATATGCTACCATGTAAACTTTTATAAGAAATACAATCTAATCTTGCAGGAAAGGAAAACATTTAAAACGTTGTCGCGTAACCAAAACGAGCATATCCTCTAACCAAACCATTCAATGACACAACTTATATAGAGGTTATGAGTATATTTACTTGTTATTAGTCATTAAGAAGTAAGTAACCCGAAGAGTACTGTTGTCTCAGGTACAGACAGACAGTCGAGTTATAGCCGGAGGCAAATAATCATTAGCAACAATGTTAATAGCGAACTATAGTAAATAGCATTAAAACGTAAACAACCCAGGAGGAACTCAGATAGCAGACAACCTTCGAGTGCAAGATAGGAATAAGACAGATGATATAAACCTGGAAAAGTAACATTTATATACACATAACTGAAACAAGGAAATGTACAGTATAGTTCCGCTAACCAAAGAGTTGGGCATACAGCCAGTTCGTTACAGTTGCCATGAAATTAAAACAGAGGCATCAGTGCCCAAAACCCCACAATGGGTAGAAGCGTTCAATTTAAGTCATAGTAAATGATTTCGGCACAAGTTCCGCGGTGTATCATAACTCACCGGAGCCGGACATGGCTTAAGCAAGATAGCTAAACTCCAAAAGCCGTGAGGTTTTCCCTCAGGGAATACCTCATCAGCACAAGAACGAAAGAGAATCGACCACAGAAGGATCAGACTGCAATAAACAAACAAGTATGCATTAGGGTCGAAGGAGCTCAGAGCTCTCGCACCCAGGAGGAACCGTAAAAAGAAATGTAACCCTACCTGTAAAATTGCAGAGGAAGCCGAGGCGTTGGGGTCACGCTGCTGAAGGGGACTCGAGCGGGTCCGCCTGCACGCACTACCAATAAGGAAATCATTTAGTATAAACACCTGATTTTGGAAAAGATTTCTCTCTCTCTCTGTCTGTCCCTATAGCACAGAGCTTCCTCCCCATTACCAGGACTTTTCCTGTTTGGGTGGGTAGTTTCAATCAGTTAATACAACTGACTTCTTTCTTGGAAATCCTCCTTTAAGAGGCTGCCAGCACTTCAAGAAAAATATTTTAAATTTCTTAATAAAATAGTTTATCAGAGTTTTGATTTTTTTTTTTTACAATAAAACAACAACTACCATACCATCTTTTACCATAGTAAAATTCCACATTTACCGCTTCTGGGGTCATTACATAAGGCCAACCTCCTCAAAAAAAATTCATGGTAGAATTGTTAAAAATGTATATATAGTTCATTTATTATATAATAATAAAAAATGTAAAGATTGGAAAATGAATATGTAATATTTTTTTATGAATTTTAATTTTTCAATTTGTTTATTTTTTAAATTTGATTCTAAATTTTAGTATATTTTATGTTTTTGTTTTTAAAATATATATTTTTAATAAATTTTAATTAAAATTTTGTTAAAGATGAGGCTTCCTACCTCGACCTATATCTTAGTAAAAAATATAGATTTACCATGTAAAATTGTTAAAAATGTGTACATGGTTTATTTATTATATAAAAATTAAAAATGGAAAGATTAGAAAATGAATATATAATATTTTTTATATGAATTTTAATTTTTTAATATTTTTATTTTTTAAATTTGATTATAAAATTTAGTGTATTTCATATTTTTGTTTTTAAAATATATTTTTTAATGAATTTTAAATTGAACTTTTAAAATTTGTGGAAATCATAAATTTGAAGGGTTGAATTTATGTAATTTATATTCTAATTTTGTTTAGCTTCAATCTATAAATTATAGAACAATTGATGTTAAGGTGTTTGGTGAGGAGGCTTATTGTAGGGTAGTTCATGGATAAATTACCCAATCATATTTTTTTCCTATTTTTTATCTAATATTATTTTTATTATTTTTTGAACTTATTTTCCAAAAAAAAAAATCTAATTAAAATTTGTAGAAATGGTAAATTTGAATTATTAAATCTATATAAACTAAATTCTAATTTTTATCTATTTTTTTTCAAAATATATTGTAATGCTAAATTTCATTGAGAAAAAACAAAAACATTAAAGGATTAAATTTTATTATTAATTCTTATTAAAATTATAATTTTCAATTAATAAAACTATTATTTTTAACTTCAAAATAATTTTACTTAATCAATTTTTGATATTTACTTTTATTAAAATTATGAAAATATTAATTAACTTTTGATATTTACTTTTATTAAAATTATGAAAATATTGATTAATTTTTGATATTTACTTTAATTAAAAATACTTCTTTCATGTGAGGAGGAATCAGTAAAATAAAGAATAAAAAAAATAAAAAATATTTTTTTATAAATGTATAAAATTATAAATCACATTTTCATAAACTTATCCAAATAAAATACTCTTTTACTAAAATAATAAAAATATTATTTCCTTTAATTTTAAAATAAAATTAACACTTTACCCTACTAAATTAGATAATATAAATACTACATAATAGCTAATACTTACTTCTAACTATATTTAGAATAATATAATACTTACTTGTAATTATATTTGAGAAGTTCAAATTGACTCCAGACATTTCATATTTTCCACCAACTTCCCTTCCCGTCAATGTCTAGATTCAGAAATGCACGGTAAGATCAACTCCCTTGCTAAAAATCAATGACGGTACTTTAACTAATTACGTGCTAATCTATAATTAAAGACATTAATATAAGTAGGAATAATTTGTAGTAACGCTAATTGCTAAATAGGAAATAATCACCATAATCGTGAATAGGGATGTTACAGCTATAAAGATCCGCGAATAGCAATTTAATAACTGCAAACTAAATAGGGAATAGTTGATTTATTTAATAGCTATTATTTAAATAGTTAACGGGCTTCGCATTCTTAGCACCGCATTATACCACGCATATCTAATGTGTTATACCTATATGCGTTATACTGCTTGCTGCAGGATAATAATTTAATCAAATTCATTGAAATAGTAATATGCCTTATATAACGCATATCTAATGTGTTATACCTATATGCGTTATACTTGCTGCAGGATAATAATTAATTAATAGTCAACCGTAGATTAATTAAGAGTCAGTGCATATCCAATGCGTTATACTTGCTGCAGGATAGTAATTAATATAATTCATTGGAAATAGTTGTTTAATTTTTTTGTCAACCGTGGATTAATTAATAGTCAGTGCATATCCAATGTGTTATACCTATATCATCGTTATATCATGCATTGATACATTGAGATCGAAATAGGAGAATAATATAATCAAATTCATTGAAATAGCATCAAAATGCCTTATATAACAGCATATCTAATGTGTTATAGCCTATATGCGTTTATGATCTTGCTGCAGGCATATATCATAATTAATTGAATAGTCAACCGTAGCAGATTAATAGCACAGAGAGCAGTGCAGTGTATCCAATCCGTGCTGAAGAGGATACTGATGCAGGCAGGATAGATAATTAATATTAATTCATTGGAAATGCAGTGGATGAGAAGTTGAGAGTAAGCTGTTTCCTGTCAAGAACAGCAAGCCATGTGGATTAATTAATGATGTGTCAGAAGCACAATCCATGATGTGTTATACCTGCCAACTGCAGGATAATAATTTAATAAAATTCATTGACAATAACGATAAAATTTGTTTATCACTTCAATAACTAATTTAACAGATAAAATGTATCATAAAATTTGAAGTTGACATTTGCTATCCCTTTGATAGGGCCAGGCCGAATGCTTCGTCCATATTGAGCCCCTCCTGGTTTGGTGGCACATCCCAATCGAAAGCATGGATCAACGACCCCAGATTGTACTCCACCATCGTAATCCCCATGCGAGTACCTGCACAGATGCGCCTGCCTGCCCCGAACGGGATGAGCTCGAAGTCATTGCCACGAGGATCGATCTTGGAACCCACAAACCTCTCAGGATTGAACTCCTCCGGCTTCTCCCACACCTCCGCATCTCTCCCGATTCCCCAGATGTTCACCATTAGCTGAGTGTTCTTCGGAATGTAGTACTCGTCAACCTCGCACGCCTCGGTGGAGACGCGCGGGAGGCTGAGCGGTGTGGACGGGTGCTTCCGAAATGCCTCTTTGCAAGGTCTGACAAAGTAGGGCAGGTTCGCAAGGTCCGAATCCTTCAGTCTCCTCTCACGCCCGATTACCGTGTCCATCTCCTGATGCACCCGCTTCAGTAACTTGGGGTTGTTGATTACTTCCGCCAATGTCCATTCAATCACGCTGCTGGACGTGTCGGTTCCTGCTGTGAATATATTCTGCAAAACAAAGAATGCATGGATTAATGCCATGAGACAAATGCATTGATCAACAATAATTTATAATTTTTACACGATATTTACCAAGGTGTAAAGTATAAAACTCATCAATCTAGAAGATTTTTCGGTGTAATAGCATTATGTAAGAGATCTTAACTAATTATCCTAATCCTAAAACATGGTGGCAAAAACTGGATCTAGTAAAGCATACTTTCAGCGAAATCCTGGCCTGTCATCAATACTCAAATATTCAAAACTTAATTCAATATTCAAAACATTACCAGCAGTAGAGCTTTGATATGAACATCGGAGAGCCTCCCGCCTTGGCCATCGCAGTTGTCTCTTTGAGACATCACAACGTCTAGGAAATCGGGGTTAGACGCTCGTTGCTTGGCCGTGGACGGGTGTTCCTCTATCATCCTCTGTATGAGTGCGTCCCATTTCTTGTGGAGCTTCTTCATACCCCGCTGGATGCCCTGCAAGTCCATCCACGCCACCGATGGAATGAAGTCTCCGATATTGAAGTATCCAGCGCAGGTCATGAGTTCCACCACCATGTCCTTGAACTAGTTGGCCTCGTCCCCTTCCGTCTCGAACACCCGCTTGCTCAGAATGATCTGCCCGACCATGTTGGCGGCGCAGATGTTCAGGAGGTCCGGCACTGTTACCGTCTCGCCGCGATGCGAGTGTTTGAGAATGTCGCGGAGCATGAAGCCCATCTCCGCGTCTCTTACCGGCTGCCAATCTTCCAACGCCTTTCCTCTCCACATGTGCATGTTGCAGTCGATTACAGATTCCCGGAATATTCCGGGATCGGACATGGACACGGTCAAAAAAACGTACAACCAGAGTGCAGTGAGTACCTGAGAATCGTAGGGCATTTCCCGGCCGGTTGGAGAAATTTATATCCAAAGTCTTCAGAAACGCCTTAGCTGCAGCGGGCGTGGAGGCCACCACCATGTCGGACGTCCCAGTTTGAGATAAACAACGGGGCCGTATTTCTTTTCTAGTAAAAAAAAGAAATACGGCCCCGTTGTCTATCTCAAACGGGGCCTTATTTCTTATACATGTTGTAGAGCGTAACGTGAGGCATCGTTCCCAGCAATGGCAGACTTCCCAGAACTGGCCATCCGGATGGCCCCAGTGGGAGGCGCCTCTTCTTGAGCTTCAAGTTCGATTTCAAAACCTCTTCGAAATTCAATTTAGAAGCAAGCCAGAGAGCTTCCACAATTTCAAACTCATAACGAAATCCAATGTAGAGAGCAAGCCAGAGAGAACCCACAACATAAACTCGTTCAAATTCAAGGAATCCATGTCTCGACGACTGCTTCAGTGCCTCTGAGTACCCGGTGAGGTGAGCTTGCGTTGATTGGAGATTCCCTGAATATTCGGGAATCTGACTGACATAGGACGGTCAAAAAATTGACAGCAGCGTCCTGTCAGTCGGATTCCCAAATATTCGGAATCTCCAATCGACTTAAGTATGCCCCTGCGTACGTGCGAGTGTTATCTATATAGAGAATTTCCAGGGTCTCATTAGTTAGGTGGACGACCATCACGTGCACGTTAGCTGTTCAGCTACCTCCCAATAGCCATTTTTCCGTCTACCGATTCCCGCCATTTTTTCCGTCTACCGATGGACGCAATCTTTCAATGCGTCTTCCTGCAATAAAAAATCAATGGACGCAGTAAGCCTCTTTTGAGTAAAGTTTTCAAATTCATTTAGAAATTGAATAAAGTTTTCAAATTTATTCAAAAATTGAAAAATATTAATTTTTCCACTTTGTTAAATTTATTTTCATATTTAAAAACAATTTAAATAATAACATATAAAATTATTTTTATTGTGATTTAAAAATATATAATAAATATATAAATCCGAAAATGTAAAATATAATTAGCATTTTGTCCACTCAATAGGCTATTTTCCACTCTATTGTGAATGTAATAGAGTACAAACCACACACCTCTTCCCCGCACTTCGTATTCATAGATGACACCGTTATTCCTTTACTGCATTGTCCCGGTTGCGGCAATAGTGAGCTGGTAATGGAAATAAGCCATGAAATCATGTCAAAAATGGTGGCCACTACTTATTAGTCCTTGCCTGGGACTAATAGCGATCGATTCGGCGTTGACCGGGTATTAATCCTGTGTTTGACCAAGAATATTGATGTGCATCACGATTTTAACCAAAGTTTTCATATTAAAAAATAATATAAATGTTATTATCTAATTTCTGATTGGGCAACAAAGTTGAGGGTCTTATTGCCGGCTTCGCAGGTTTCAAGACATTCCGAGCTGAACATAAGTTAGTTTGTCCTAAGTTTTTGGTCGTTCACTGCCCATTAATTGATTCTTTTGCGCAACATTTTTTCTTCTTACCAAAATTTAACGAAAGTTTCCACTGGCAATTTGGCTTCACAAAAATTTTAACCAAAGTTTAGCATTTGACCTCTTATTGGAGACCTCACATGTCCCGAGGCAATGTTAGAGATCCAAAGAATTTTTATCCAAAATCTGAAAGGAAAACAAAAGTAAAAGTAAAGGGAGGCACTTAACTTTTGTTAAAGTTTGATGTCTGTGTATTAATAGATAGAAATTTTAACCAAACTTTGATGTCATGTGTATTACACAAATTTCATGTTAAATCGTGCCCCACAGCAGAGAAAAACTCTTGCATGCTAGCCTTCTGCCATGTGCATGATAGCTCTTTGACACGCCATGGAGCCTGGCACAACACTTGTCTCTAATCAACTTCACCACTAGTCTCTAACATACCTGCTTCACCACCCATTTGCTTCTAATCTATTGCTTTGATTTACAGTTTGATAGGAGTGTAGCGAAGCAAAGAACCTATCCATTCCACTGCTTTACGTTATGGTTTGACAGTTCAATATGGTTCGCTACACTGATCTGTGTCTTTAGTTAACACGACGATGGCCCAGTCGGTTCTCCCATGTATAGGTGTTACAGCCACTTATGTAGGAGGAATAGCAGGGTTCAGCCAGCGGCCCGCATTGCCTGTTGCGGGGGGCCTCAAGATTCGGCTGCCAAATGCCGTTGAGTTATCATGGGCACCGTTAGGAGAGCTTCTGGAATGCTAACGATAAGAGTCCGTGTGGAGGCGTGGGTACCCTGGGTATCGCCTGGTCCTTCGGCGGAATGATCTTTGTTCTCGTGTATTGCACCGCTGGAATTTCAGGTGGTAATCTTATTATAGTAATTAATGATTTTTTTCTTCCCTGAATTCGTTGATATTTGATTTGACAAAACCATATAATGTTGTTGCAGGTGGGCATCTAAACCCCGCGGTCACGTTCGGGCTGTTTGTTGCTCGGAAAGTGACTCTGAATCGAGCAGTCTTGTACATGGTGGCACAGTGTTTGGGCGCAATCTGCGGGGCAGGGATGGTGAAAGCGTTGCAGAAAACTTACTATTCTAGTGGCGGGGGAGGAGCGAATTCAGTGCCGAAGGGATACGGCAATGAAACAGCTCTCACCGCAGAGATAGTTGGCACTTTCGTCTTGGTGTATACCGTCTTCTATGCGACCGACATCAAGAGCAACGCCCGCGACTCTCACGTTCTTGTACGTTTTATTATAGATACTTCATCTGAAACATCGTATTTATGTATCTCTATATAGAAATATCTCGTAGCATCAGATCGAAAAGCGGTCGACTAACTAACGAAATGTGTAGTTAAGGCTTGAAATTAATTTGATTTTAGATTCGAAAAATATTTTGAAATTTTATCGATAAAAGTAATTTTATGGTTTCACTTCGCTTTTATCTGTAACATTCCAAATATTAACATTTTCGAAATCTATAATCAAAAGAGTAAACAACCCCTTCCATTGATTGAATGCTACCATGAAAAGTTAAAATTTGAATAATAACAATAGGTTGTGTATGATTTTTTAGATTACATCTGCATCTGAGTAACTCGGTTACGCATTTTGAATCATGCCAATTTGATTTATTTTAACCGGAGTTTGAAGAAAATATTGAGAAGAAAATCAGTTTTCTTTAACTTTAAGTTTAGTTTCACTCACAGTTGGGTACTATGAAAAGATATAAAAAACTTCCTTGCAGCAATTTGAATCATCATTTCGACATGTTTTGCTGGATGTGGACAAAATGTTGAGAAAAGAAATCTGTTTGTAAAAGTTAACTTGTTTTATTCAAATAGGGCAAGTTGAAAAATATAAAAGCTTATTTTATTTAAAAGTAGGTAATCAAAAAGTGGTTATTCTTTTTTTGATTATAAATTTGGAGAATATTTCTAAATCTCATAGGAATCAGCAGGAATTTGTATGCTAAATAAGTTCAATACTTTTAAATATTGAATAGTATTGTAAATTCCTGAAAATATTCCAAAGATATAAAAACCTAAGGCAATCTAAAAGTGGGAATTTCATATTTCTGAAACTTGCATTCAAAATAAGATATAAAAACCTAACAAGCCTGTGTGATAACCAGCTTGGTATCTCAGTTTCTACTCTTTACACAATCACCAGTGTATTGACCACAGTATGAGCTAACAGGTTCCGTGCTCTGCCCTTCCTAAGATTCCGTCTTATAAATGAGAGAGATCGTAATGTTCTCCTTGGAAGTGAAATTTCCAGTCGGACTATTTCTTTTGGAAATGGGATGTGCACCTCGCCCTCGACGATTTCTGGTGAGGAATTCCATGTGAACGATTTCTGGTGAGGAATTTCCATGTGAACCTTGCCTGTACGTTATCATTGTCCATTTCTTGAACGTGTATGCAGTAAGCAATTTTATTATTATGTATAATACACTGATTATTTAATCTATTAATAGATGCTAATATACTGATTGGCGCAGGCTTTGGCTCCGCTTTCAATTGGTTTTGCTGTATTCATGGTACACTTGGCAACCATTCCCGTCACTGGAACGGGCATCAATCCTGCCAGAAGCTTTGGAGCAGCCGTGATTTATGGCCATAAGAAATCCTGGGACGACCATGTAAGAAGAGGATAATAGTCTCCTTTCTGTTGTTTTCTATTTATCAGTATTGCAGATTTTATGGAATTAAATTTTGATTCTTACATTGCAGTGGATCTTCTGGGTTGGTCCTCTTATTGGAGCTACGGTAGCTGCTGCATTTCACAAATACGTTATCCGAGCATCCCTGAAATGGCACAGCAAGGAACCCAACAATGTTTAATACAGAAACTGGACTTTGTTCATGCGGATGCATTTGTGTTGTAAAAATTGTGTTTGCTTTTAGATGTTGTATGTTTTGAGGGGCCAATATTTCACGTACGCCGGATGTTAATCTTAGAATAGGCATCAATAGATGCTAAAATAAATTTGATACGATGGCAAAAAGTATTGTTGTCCTTATTTGGCAAGTTGATTCCAATCGTATTTTGTCCGCCAAACATTTCTAATGTCAGGATTGTGTCTTATAAACAGTGTTATTCTTGTCATTATTTGGCATTTTCATAGCTATCGTATTTTCTTTGCCCAGAAATGTCAGGATTATGTCTTATAAACAGTGCTATTCTTGTCATTATTTGGCATTTTCATGGCTATCGTATTTTCTTTGCCCAAAAATTCCAAAGTGAAGGTTACCTCTATCAATTATTATTTTGCCAGATGAGATGTATTATAAAGGTATCAAATGTGATCCATTCTCTGAGTGTGGATGTCGGCGTTCCTTTAATTTCATTTGTATTATACATGTATCATTTGTATTATACAGGTATCAAATGTGATCTGTTCTCTGAGTGTGAATGTAACTTTAACCAAACTTTGATGTCATGTGTATTACACAAATTTCATGTTAAATCGTGCCCCACAGCAGAGAAAAACTCTTGCATGTTAGCCTTTTGCCATGTGCATGATAGCTCTTTGACACGCCATGGAGCTTGGCACAACACTTGTCTCTAATCAACTTCACCATTGGTCTCTAACATACCTGCTTCACCACCCATTTGATTCTAATCTACTGCTTTGATTTACAGTTTGATCTGTTCTCTGAGTGCGAATGTAACTTTAACCAAACTTTGACGTCATGTGTATTACACAAATTTCATGTTAAATCATGCCCCACAACAGAGAAAAACTCTTGCATGTTAGCCTTTTGCCATGTGCATGATAGCTCTTTGACACGCCATGGAGCCTGGCACAACACTTGTCTCTAATCAACTTCACCACTGGTCTCTAACATACCTGCTTCACCACCCATTTGCTTCTAATCTACTGCTTTGATTTGGCATTTTCATAGCTATCGTATTTTCTTTGCCCAGAAATGTCAGGATTATGTCTTATAAACAGTGCTATTCTTGTCATTATTTGGCATTTTCATGGCTATCGTATTTTCTTTGCCCAAAAATTCCAAAGTGAAGGTTACCTCTATCAATTATTATTTTGCCAGATGAGATGTATTATAAAGGTATCAAATGTGATCCATTCTCTGAGTGTGGATGTCGGCGTTCCTTTAATTTCATTTGTATTATACAGGTATCAAATGTATTTCATTTGTATTATACAGGTATCAAATGTGATCTGTTCTCTGAGTGTGAATGTAACTTTAACCAAACTTTGATGTCAGGTGTATTACACAAATTTCATGTTAAATCGTGCCCCACAGCAGAGAAAAACTCTTGCATGTTAGCCTTTTGCCATGTGCATGATAGCTCTTTGACACGCCATGGAGCTTGGCACAACACTTGTCTCTAATCAACTTCACCACTGGTCTCTAACATACCTGCTTCACCACCCATTTGCTTCTAATCTACTGCTTTGATTTACAGTTTGATAGGAGTGTAGCGAAGCAAAGAACCTATCCATTCCACTGCTTTACGTTATGGTTTGACAGTTCAATATGGTTCGCTACACTGATCTGTGTCTTTAGTTAACACGACGATGGCGCAGTCGGTTCTCCCATGTAGAGGTGTTACGGCCAGTTATGTAGGAGGAATAGCAGGGTTCAGCCAGCGGCCCGCATTGCCCGTTGCGGGGGGGCTCAAGATTCGGCTGCCAAATGCCGCTGAGTTATCATGGGCACCGTTAGGAGAGCTACGGAGCGGCAATGCTAGGGGCTCAAGACTCGCACTGCAAAGATGGTGGCGTTGTTCCGGCGCAAAGAAAAGGCAGTCGCCTTGCCCAAGAAGGGGAGGGCAGGTCGGGTGGCGGTGTGCGAGGAGAAGCCTAAGGTGGAGGACGACATCTTCGGGACCTCCAGAGGGATCGGTTTCACCAAGGCCAACGAGCTATTATGGTTCCCGGGATCGGTTTCACCAAGGCCAACGAGCTATTATGGTTTGACAGTTCAATAGGAGTGAAAGAAAGTAAAGAACGTAACGACTTTGTACTAAAGAATGAAAGAAAGCAGTGCACCAAAGTAAAGAGCGGAACAACCTTGTACCAAAGAACCAAAGAACGGAAGAAATAACCCTACACCAAAGAGCGACTGCTCCGAAGAAGAAATGACGTTGTCGCAGAGAAGAAATAAGACCCTATCAAACTGTTTCACAAAAGAAAAAATGGTAAGTTAGCACAGTTCATACATTCTGAAACAGAAATTGATAAGTAAATTAGGCATATATTTTCCTTGTAGTCTGTACATATAATGCATTTATATTTTCCTTGTAGTCTTTACATATAATGCATTTGTACAATAATTGAATGATTCAAAGACAGTGGAGAAGAATCTGGTAAGTCGGGCATAATTCATGTATTTTCCTTCTCGTTGGTAGATATAATTCATTGATTCAAAGAAATTAGAAGCATACAAAAATTAAAAATAATTGTATGCACGAGACAGAAGCATACATACTTGGAAGCACGAGACAGAAGCGAGCGGAGCAGAGGACCTCTGGATTGGTCAATTTCATCCAGAGGTGGTTCGCGAGCTGAGCAGAGGTCCAATTCCATTTTCCCAGCAGAGGTGGTTCGAGAGCAGAGCAGAGGTCCAATTTCGTTTCCCCTGAAGGCCACCACCCTCCTCCCTCTCGGGACCAACGCGGACTCAATCTAGGATGTGTGGAGCCCTTCCAACACAACACAAAACAATGGTTTGACAATCGTGACAAAGTGGAGATACGAATCGCTTTTATTGCTTCTCTATCCGTCAACTATTTTTATAAATTGTTTTTCTTTCTTTTTCTAACTTCTCAACTATTTTTATAAATTGCTTTTCCTTCTTTTTCTAACTTTTCTTGATTTTCTCCTATTAGGTATCATTAAAAATTGCTTTTCTTGATTTCTAACCGTTACAAATTGTTTTTCTTTCTTTTTCTAACTGTTTTTTCTTTTCTCTCCGTCAGCTATCCTTAAAAAATGATTTTCATTTGAGCTTCATCCTGTTTCGGCCGTGGATGATGTTTTTGCCGCGACGTGTTTCGCCTTCAGTTTCAGCTCATTTGATAGTTGCCTCATAAACATTCGCTGTAGGTTTTCTGCGAATACCGTTACATTCCAAACCATTAGGAAATCATCGATTTGATTATATGCATTTTTTAAAATGCACATGGTTCGTTAATTTTAAATTATGGCGTACTGCATTACATATTTTTGTATATAATACAATTGTTTCACAACCTGAGGTTTACGTTTAAATGGTGTTTATTAAGCAAAACCAAATTTGAAATTGTCATTGTAGTCCAGGTTAGGTTAGGGTAGGGTTGTGTCATTACAATCTATTTATTAGGTATTGTTTTTTAACCTTATGCCTAGTAGGTATATTTTCATTTTATTTAAAATATTATGGGAGTTATATTTTTATTTTATTTTAATTAACGGTTTTTAACAATAAAAAAAGACAGAGTAATAACCTACACATAATAAATCGATATTTAAGTTCATCATAATCAATCAATTTGCTTCTCGGCAATAGATATGTTGTAATTGCATGTTTGACTTGTCCTTACTAGTGCATAAAACTTTTTGATTCTATCAAATTACATTAAAAAAAAAAAAAAAAAAAAAAATTAATAACTAAATTTAATAATTCAAACAAAATTGAAATAAAATAGTTAATTTACAAAATTAATAACTAAAGTTAATAATTCAAACAAAATTGAAATAAAATAGTTAATTTACTCTTTTAGGTTTTCACAATTTTCAGCTGGCTTTCCCTTAATATTTGTAACTATCGTTTTCCCCATAGTATTAGTATATTTAGATAATTATGAATAAATACATGCAAAATTTAGATAATTATGAATAAATACATGCAAACTAAGACAACAAGCACATACAAGCAAGATACAAGCAAGATAATGCAAGCAAAAGATAATGAAAAAACATAGAAAAGCGAAAAATTGAGACAGACAAATACATACCAATGAAAAGTTGAGGCAAGTCAATTGGATTTATAGGTATGAGGGAGTTAGTTGTTAGGGAGTGAGGCACAAAGATCATTTGAGGATTTATAGGTATGAGGGAGTTAGTTGTTAGGGAGTGAGACACAAAGATCATTTGAGGTCTTTATCACAATATTCCTTCTCTGTAACAAAGTACTTATTTCCTTCACTCCTCTCCTTGTAAAGAGGTATTCCCTCTTTCCCTTACTGTAATGAATTGCTGCAACCTTCATGAGTGTAGTTGTTGCTTTCCTACCCATAGTGAAGCCATTGTGCTATTTTACATACTAAGAACTCTTAGTATGTTTATATCTTACTGCAAATTCTAATGGTTGCTGACTCGTGGTGACATGTGAAAAAGTTTTCCCATGTTCTTACAAATACATTTATTATATTTTTTTAGCAGCTTGTGCCATGGAAAGACAACAATGTCTGAGGCTCTCTCTATGCATTGCTAGATAATGCAAAAACTACAATGATCAAGAAATTTTTTAATGCCTTTGACAAGAGCAACCATTCATTCTGCAATGTCACTTTAGTATTCAGAAATGAAAACTCTAATAAAAAGAAATTTTACCTTATTCCAAATACAAATCGTAGGCGAAAAAAAAGAAGAAACTTTACCTTCAAATCCAAGTATGGTAATGAAAATCCAATGAAAATCCTCTCACTAGTTAGGTGAGCAAGTGGGTGTTTTGTAGCCATGAGCAAGTGGGTGTCGTCCCCTACAAAAGGGGAGAATTGAAATTATGAAGAAAACCCTTAATCAAATAAAAGCCAAAAAATCCAAAAGAGAATTCAAAAGAACCAAAAATTTCAGTCTACATTATAGCTATATCTATATCAAACGTGGGATTGGAGTTATCTCCTTTCAATACAACAATGCCTGAGAAGCTTTTCCAGAGTACCTGCGTTGTATAGAGGAAACCGCCTTTCAATACAACAATGCCTTAGAAGATTTTACCAGCGAAGAAAACCTGAATGAAAATTATGGGAGAAAAACTGAGCGTACAGGGCCGCAAATTTATAAACAAATAAGTTCATCATATTTACCAAATTTCATTAGGTGCCACTTGAAACAAAAAAGTTGCTCGTGCACTTCCTAGAGGGAGTATCGTAGCATGCTACGGACTCCACGTTGCATGATATGAACTCCAAGTAGAGTGGGCACGCATGCGGGTCATGTTACTCAAAATGTTCTCTAACTTTTTTTATATAATACTATTTTACCCTATTTATTTCAATAATTATTTATATGGGTATACATTTATTATTTTATTTAAATAAATTAAATTAATATATTATTATTATTTTATTTAAATAAATAAATTTAGATGTAGATTTATATAAAATTAATAGATATAAACAAGTAATTGAGAGTAATGCATGTCATGCATGCAGGGGTCTATCCCATTATCCTTCAAGGTTTCTGCAACATATTCTCACAATGTCAATTTTGTATTTGTATCTTTGCCATATCTCTGAGTGATAGTGATTAAACAATGTAAGCTCTCTATCAGTGTCCATGATTATTTGGTTTCCACGCATATTCTCATAATGTCAATTTTGTATTTGTATCTTTGTCATATCTCTGAGTAATTAAACAATGTAAGCCCTCTCTGAGTTTCCATGATTATTTGGTTTCCGCGAATATTCTCATAACGTCAATTTTGTATTTGTATCTTTGCCATATCTCTGAGTAATTAAACAATGTAAGCCCTCTATGAGTTTCCATGATTATGTGATCTTTGATGGAAGGCAACCCCTCTTATCCTCCGTGATGCTAGTAGAGTTAGTAATTGGAAGCAAATACTAGTATTTGAATCTCTTCTCTTTTAACCGGATTATATAGGCATTCATCCAAAGGCAAAGTTAAATATGGTTTCTGCAAGGTTGGCACGTCCTCTAAGTTCCCTGCAGACCCCGGCAGGGACTACCGCCACGGCAGTGGCTCCTTGTTTACACACAAGTAAATTTGGCCTAGTGTTGTACTTTTCGTGAAGGACGTAACATTATTCTCGGAGATAATGCAGTATTTATGAGTGATTAAATGGTTTTTTAATAAAAAATAGATTCAATATAATATAAATTATAATTACCAAGTTTGAATTTAAATTTAATTCTAAAAAAATTAGACATTATACATTTTAAAAACTTTCCTCTTATAAAAATAATATTTTTTACTCATTTTTTTTTTAATTAAAAGCTAATCTTAACCTTTCTCTTCAAGAATTTTATTCATTTCCAATATTAAATATACAATACTTTTCTAATTTCAAAACTTATTTATTTAAAATCCTTCCTAATAAATACAGACATATTTAGAAATCAATCACTCTTTTTATAATTAGTATCCTATTACAAATTAACACACTACCACATATTTTTCCCTTTCCTTTTTTCTAGGCTTTTAGGTTCCAAAAATGAAATTAGAAAATAGAGAAAATAGTAAACTTTGGATTCTTTTCTATTTTTTAAAATAAAATTAAAAAATGATAAACTTTCTTATTCCACTTTGATTTTCTAATTTCTTTCCTTTTGCATAGACTCCATCCCAATACTATCTATTTCTGTAGATATTGTCATTGGTTTGCTATGTTGTGGAATGAATAATCTGTCTTTCTAGGTAAACTGCCAAGATTTTGGGAGTAATATTTCATCGTTGTGTAAATATTGCCATTCTCTTCCTCGGCCAATAATTTGAGTATTATTTAATCAATAGAACATTTATCCTAAAGCCCAATCGAATTTCAATAAATAATATGGTATCCATATCGAATTGACAAATTTTCGGTTTTTTTTTGCCTTATTTGGGCGAACTTGGTAACTATGGTATAAACATTATAAATATTTTTATGTGATATAGTAAATTTTATTTAGTAAACAGTGAATACTCAAAACCTTAAAATTATAATTTCTCTAGTAAAATTTCTATTAAGATTGATTATAAATTCTACCCCAAAAAAGAGACAAAAAATTTACTATGCTAAACAACTCTGACAATAAAATCTACAACAAGTGTGTTGGTTGTAAAAAAAATATTTTTACAAATTATATAATGATATATTTATAATTCATAATTCATTATTATTAACTTTTTAATACTTTGTTTTGATGAGAATTTTTATTAAAAACTTAATTGTCTTGTCCAAATCTTTATTTTCATATTTTTTTTTTTATTGACAATAGTGCCTAGCTACAATGGCTTGACCAATATATTTTTACTATAATCAATATAGATCTCTTAACTTAAAGTCTTTTAGTAATTTCATGTTAAGTAAAAATGCGTTAGATCCACTATGATCCACTATAAATATAACATGCGTTAGATCCACTATAAATATAACACAACCAAATTTAGATCCACTATAAATATACCACAACCAAATTTATCAAACAATAAGATGATTGCCACAATAATGGCGAATACAACATATAGGCCACCCTAATGTGAATGCCTTCATTATATTTATATAAAAATGGTTACAATGTGAATGAGAGAAACCTAACGAATACAATGTACATAAGAGGAATATGGCCAGTTCATTTTTAAACTACAATTACACAAGGAACAATTTTCTACAAGATTGTCCATCTAATCCCTAAAACAATAGGGTCTACCTCTTATCGGAATTATCTTCTCCTTACACAACGAATGCAAATTTGCTTCATTGTGCAAATCTCTTGAGCCTAAGATGAACTCAAACATTATTGATCAACTTTACTTCATTTATTCATATTTAAAAAATATCTTTAATATATATATCCAATTAACATTTTATTTTTTTTATTTTTTTTCAAAAATAAAAATATAACATATAAAAAGGAAAATAGTACATAAAATTTCATAAAAGTACATAGTCTATGTAAATTAATTTGGAATTATTTTTGGAAAATTAAAAATGTGGTTTTTCTTTTTTCAATCTAGTTAATTTTTATGAATGGACTTAAAATGTCTCACAATTAGCATTAAATTTCTAGTAATTAAAATGTGAATTTCACACTATTTCTAAGTAGATGAAGATATATATATATATATATATATATATATATATATATATATAATATTGGGTTTATCTTAAGTGGTTGGGAAGAATGATTGAGATCTTCCTCCTCTAGGACCACTTTTCACAAAGTGACATGATGAACTTTGATGAAATGATTTTGAACCTATAATGTAATGTACCAAAACATATATATTCGTGATATATATATATATATATATATATATATATATATATATATATATAGATAGATAGATAGATAGATATAGTATTCAATTAGTGAATAGTTAGAAATATATGATATAAATATACATGCATAAACCATGTATAGACTTGATATGGTGAATTAAAATTATGTGAATATTGAATAGAGTATAATATAAAATGCTTCAAGATGGTTGTGGAGAGGAATCTTTCCATTAAATATGAAAAGAAATAGGGGTGGAGCCTATGAAAAATAAAACCGTTTTATTACCAAGTGTTATCCTTAGAACTCATCTCTTGTTTTACCATGTGTCTTAAATAAGTGATCCATTGACTTTTAGAACCAATCATTAAATGCATGTAAGAGGATGGTGGAAAAATATTCTCACTTTGTTATGAAGGCATTGGCTGAGTGTGCTCATTATGAGAATTGTAACAGTCTACATTTAATAGTTAGAAGTAAGATTAGCCATAATTTCACCAATCCCTCATTTCATGGGTTCTAGAATCTAATCTGTGTTGGCATATTTAAACACTTCAAAGTTTTCTTTTATTTATTTTTTATTATTATTATGATATATATATATATATATATATATATATATATATATATATATATATATATATATATATATATATATAATTCAAGTATTTTGTATTAATAGGAAAATTCATAGATTTCATAATTGAAACCATCAAAGCAAAGAGAAAAAATTTTGTTGACTCAGGTTGTAGATTTTGGGTATTCATATTTTCTATTAGAATTTTTTACTAGACCTAGGTTACAAACTTCAAAAATATATCCAGTAATAGAAAAATTGATGCTACAAAACAGACTTGTTGATGGACTATTACAAAACAAAACATAGAACCAATCAAATCTAACAAGAGTAAACAACATTAGGAATCCTATGAAGAGTTGAGAGCAGGATCCCTGATAGTCGATGTAGGTGGAGCATTAGTTTCTGAGTGACAGAGGAGATGTCCTTCAACATAAGCCAATCTCGAGTCCAAATTGTCCATAATAAAGCATTAGGTCCCCAACATTCTCTTAATATCTTGTAGAAAAGAAAACACATTATAACGTTCAACTTATTTGTCTTTCAAAACCATACCAAGAAGGTTCTTTAGCTGTGAGTGAATGGCGATGTAGTTGAGATTTTTTTTTTCTATCCCCTAGTATGTCCAAGGTCTATAACCCAACAAGATACCTCATCCATGATATCGGAGTCAGAAAAAGATTGTCTCTCCCCTCCTGCCTGAATTTCCATCTTCCTAATTTCTCTCAAGGTGCATGTAAGTCGACCCCTTACCACAGACTCGACATCAAATAATACTTACCCATAATGATTTTAGACTAGAGAAACTCTCCCAGAACCATACCAAGACCCAGACCTAACAAGAACTTATACACCTCGATGGAAAAGAGATAGACACAGACTAGATAGGCACAACTAAGTAGATTACTAAGATTTACAAGTCCTGGATGGGGGGTGATACTAGCAAGTCAGTGGCTATGAGCACATTTCGAATTCAACGTAGACCTCCACCTTTGAGCTTAGGAACCTCTTGGAGGATTTCCTTGCTACAATTGAATGTTTTCCAGCTTCTCAGATTTCCCAGTTTCCAAGACGAATTGAACACACCCAACTTATCACATGACTGTCATATTACGTGCATATTACCCACTCTCCCGTCGCACCTAAATTAAAACGACCCAGACCTAACTGTGAAAACCAAGTTTCTTTCCTTCCACCTGAGAAACTCACCACCCTCCACTTCTCTAGCATCAAATAGAGAGCACACCTAATGAAATGTGAGCTAGGAGTGAAACTGATAGTAGGCCCCTTTAGTGGTCTGCTCTCTTTTTCCAAGATCATTTTCTCTCTTAGGATTTGATTGCGTCTCCTCCTGTTCACACTCGTCTAAACGACGTTTTCCTTTCCCTTTTATTAAATCGAAAATATTTTTTCCTTTGGCACGAGGAAGTCCCTATACTTCTAGAAAAAACCATCTCACCTTTTATATACTAACTCTCCACACTTAATTCACATGGATTTCGGTTGCTATAATAGTGTATCATGGGCCCCTCATGGAACGGGTCGTAGATCGGTATTATGATGGCCACACACACAAAAATTAATATGCTCGCAGGGTGACTACACCAAAGTTGGATTGGACCCGACCTAGAGTCAGGATCGCTATCCTCTTGCTGGTTCGGATTATGTGTGAATACCCAATTACAAGTAGACTGACAATGTAAATTCAAGGTCTTGCTAAGGCTTGTTTTTGTGGAGTGAGAATTTATCAACGGGGAGGTGGCGACCTCTAACTATAGATATGATGCATTAATCTTAGCCCTACCTTTGCACAGGTATTTCTTCACACTTTTACAGGATTTGCGGAACTCTAAGATGGCAATTCCACTCTTCCTCCAACGCAAAGTCAAATCCCTTCTTATGTGAACTTCTCTGCAGTCAATGATTTGTACAAGGGATGGACTGCATCTAGTTCATATCGCTAGATATTTCTTAGGTGCAGCAGTTTGCTCAGCCATAAAATATGACTTGACCAAATGCATATAAGAACTAATCAATGGCTCTGCAACTGAATAAGGATATAATGGTTTCCCTGGATTTTCTCACTAGTTGTCAATTCACATAATCATTGGGCTAACATGGTTGATAACTCTTTTCTTTCCCTTCATCGTTACTTTGGTCTGGACATTTATTGGTCCTCCTTATTAATCAAACGACCTTTACCATCTACTCCTCCTTGTCAATGGGCTTTATAGTCCTCCTACCCTTTTACATGACTACACTCTCCCTAAAGTAATTCCTTCGGAACAAAATTCCTGGAACTTGGAGCATAGAGTAATATTCTCCTCCTACTTGGTTTCTCAAAAAAACTAAAGTTGTGCCATATACGTTACCCCAAGCTTTGATCAACATAAGAAATGCATCTATTCAGACAAGCCTCAATTCTGTAATCTTTTCCCATGAACAATCTCACAGGCACATTAAACTTGATAGAACTCAAAAATATAATCATTCTATTAAAATTCAAACGGGATATTTACAGGATTCATGGCTCGCTCCCCAAGCTACTTTCTATCACACGAAAAGGCATTTACATTAGAGTATTCAATTAGCTCTCTGCCTGATTGTCTAAGAACTATCTCGCCTATGTCCTCTCTCGAGGCTCTCTCCCATACATAAATTATTACAATCAGAAATATATTCCAATAGAATATGGGACACTTACTCCTAAAATCTAAAATAACTTACATCTAATTAAATACTTGTTACCTTTGTACAATCCCATTTGGAAAATTTCCATCTCATCAAAACTATGTTACACCTATCACTATCTAGAACCAGGCCACCTATACACATGTCAAACTCCTAACCTCTAATATTTACAAAGTTTACAATTTGAGAAAAATTGTTTTCCCCTAGGAAATTTGGGACCTTTGGGTCTGTAACAAATAATGTGGACCAACGGTTGAACTCATGCATCAGACTCCCCAGGTGGAATGAATATGATATTCTGGTCATGCACCTCCTCGATCCCAAACTTTATGTTGTTGTTGACTTCTTACTTGGTTGTCTTGTTGCATTGTTTATTTTGTCTTCCACTTGCCAGGATCCCAAATTCTATGTTGTAGCTGAACATCCATGCTTTGATATTGCCTCTTTGGTTCTTTTGTTGTCATTTCTTACGTCCATGCTTCTACACTTTATTTTGCAGCTTTCCATAGATTTTGTTGAGGTACATTTTTGTAGTTATCTAGATCATGCAATTGATTACCTCCTCCCTATGGTATTTTCCTATCAAGTATCTTTTCGATCAACCTCCTTGTTTCCTCCTTTCCAATGCCCAACTCATTCCTTTTCTGGATAATACTTCTAATGTTTCTTAGTTACATTTGTAAAAATTCCCTAGCTTCTATCCTTATTTCATCATCTCCATAGTCAGTCATATTTGCATGATTTATCCCTGATTGTCTTATGAGAGATTGGATCTCATCTTCTCTCCATTCTTTACAACAAATACATTTCTTATCAAATCTTAATTGATCACCATGTTTGATGTTTGTATCCCTTTGATTATCCTCCAAAACAACTCCAGAGTTACCATCTCTCTGCTAGAAATGAAACATAATTTCATTTTTACGGGATAGACTCATCCCCTCTCCTCTGATCTTATGTTCTTATTCTTGCAACAACAACAATTCTATTTCCTTTAGTGTAGCTTCATGTTCCTTTTCTCTAGTTCCTTCATGTATATAATCAATTTGAAAACAAAATTTTTCCTTCATTTCCTTGGATGCAATGAGGATCCCTTCCATGCTAGGTGTTGTTAAGCATTCCTCCTCTTGGATTGTGTTCTTAGGTCCTTGTAGTAACCTCTCCAACAATATTATATCTTCATAAAATTTCAGGGGCATTTCATATGAATGTTGCTCTTTGCCTTCATTCTCATGACCTAATTCTGCTTTGTTCTTCTCATTAGCAGGTCCTTGCATTTGTGCTCTTGTAGCAATATTTTCCCATTGCATATTTTGACGGTCCTTATGAAACAATGATATTTCATATCCCTCCATAATAGAAATTTGTTTATGTTCTTTGTTGATTTTATTAAAAATTATACACCCATCATCTTCATTATATGTATGGCCACCTACATAAACCAGTTCCATTTTCTTTGCAGATACGGATTGTGCATATTTATGGAAGGACTCACTTCTATAGATTTTGAAAGGTATATCTATTTGTACATACTCATGCTTCTAAAAAGTTTTTCCTTTCCTCTTGGAATTACTAGGCAAAAATTTATCTTCAGAAGATAAGAACATTACTTCGAAAACTACAATTCCCTTCTACGTACATTCCCTGGCTCTATTTTATAGGCTATCATCTCCATAACGCAATGAAAAGAAAATTCTCAGGTTTAATATATTAGGAAAACTTGGGTTTACATGCACATAAAACCCATATAGCTGAGATACACCATCCTCAAACAAATCTACAATAATATCGTAATCAACCTCCTAAAAAAATTGAAAATCAATAAAATGCAACCTATGAACGCTGAATGGATCCACCAAGGGAAGAGATGGGTGCCCACCCACTCTCACTGAATCACCTGAGGGTTTCTGTCTTGGGTCTACTGCTGAAGTAGAGAACCGCATTCTCAAACCTTTCCACAAAGAGAATACACAAATCCAAGATGTCTCCAACGGCTTCTCCTCCTCTTTTATAAATCTCATGGATAGATCTCCAAGCCTCTAGAAGCGTCTTATTTTATTATTATTCTAGAAGCTCCTCCATTGAATTTATCAAGTGATCTTTTAATTTTATTTTATTTCACTTGAGTCACTTTTGGCCCATTTTTTCCTTAATTAAATGACTAATTAAAGTCATTTTTTAACTAACGAAAATTGAAAATCACCCACCATACTCTCTTAAGCAACTGGAAGTCACTTCTTAGCATCCCATCATGTAGATCTTCTTGTTCCAGTTCAAATGAGCTATTATAGTGAGGTGTGCCATCAATTAATCTCCTCGAAATGCCACCTTGAGCATAATTAATTAAGTTATGCCCAATAATAACACTGATTTTTTAAAGTTGTCGGAATGCGATGGAATGAAAGACAAACTGTGTGGATGATGGAATATTCCAAGAGAATGCCATAAAATCCCATAAAAACTCCTCAAAACTCCATCGGGACCCCTGATGACATAAACCTACTCCACTGACCTGGCCATCCCCTGCCCTGGAAATATTCCCTGGCTATACTATGAAGAAGAATAAAAATGGGGACATGACAACAACATAGTTCTGGATGTGAAGGTTCGTGAGGATGAAGCACGAGCAGAGAAGGTCGTGAAGCTCGCCCTCATGATCAAGGACTCAAAGGATGTTATAGCCAAGCTGAAATTTGATTACGAAGTGAAGATATCAGAGCTAAAAATAAGGTTGTAGCCAAGTACGCCACCATAGGTTCGAGAGCAAAGACAAAGCAACCTGAGCGCAACATTGAAAGACATATTTGATATGGTGGTGGATTGTGGGAAGTTGCTCGAAAACACGACACAAATTTGGACCTCATTGCAAGAGGATCCAAACGTCTTAAAGATTGACAAAGAACTGTAGGCCAAGCAGAAGTGGCTTGATGAGATCTTGGTAGATGTGAAGACCTTTCCAGTCTTGCAAAGGCTTTCCAACATTTTCGAAGGAAAGAACCTCCACACACAAATAGATGATCTACAGAGGAAAGCACATATCTTACATGAGAGGACTCAGCCGTGGAAGGAGAAGGCCCTGGAACTTTTGTAGGTAGTAGATGAATGGTTGAAGGAATTGAAGAAAAGGGAAGGAATGCTATTGCAAAAGACCATTGGCCCTACTACAAAAATCTTCGCTGAAGAAGGCGCAATAGGAAGAAAAGTTGATGGCAGAAACACTTTAGCATTACAACATGGTATACAGTGGGATCGAAGCAAATATCAAGGGCATCGAAGCTGAGTGACTCAGGACGAGTCACAGGTGAGTGTTGGGGTTTTGTTGGGCATGGCCCAACTTGGTCCAAGTTTTGGGTAAAGACCTCGTGAAAGGAGCGGACCACATAGAGCTAGTGAAGATATATTCATCGTGCATACTTTTAGGGCTTTTGGGATGGGATAAAGCCCTTATTTTGTAATGGGTAGCAAGTAGTAGTCCTTGTTTTATGGATCCATGGTATGTGCACCATGGTTTTATATTGTTGAATTGTAAAAAGGATATGTAATACTTTTTTAAGGAGAAGTAAGTAATGAAATATCATAAATGAATTGAATGTTTGTATTCGCATTTGTAGTCTGTAGTTTTGGAGAAGGCTCCGCAACTGAGTGCACGAAGACATTGAAGAGTCTACAACTAAGTGTGCAAACCACCTGCAGCTGGGTGTGCAGGTCAGAGAATTGAATGTAATTGAATATCTGTTTAATAAAGAAGAAGTTTTGATGAAGTATTGTATCTTTGTATATGTTAATTGTCTACTTTTATGTATCTGATTATGTATTCTTTTTAATGAATTATGTGAAGACATATAAGATATACTACTATGTGTTAGAGTTTATGTGTTTCTGTAAACTAATCATTTGTGTGAAGTTATTATGCATGTGAATTTATAATATTAACATACAGTACAAGTAAATACACGGTGTCACTTCATGGATATCCCTTTAGTTGCGGAAGCCTAGTTCTGCAACCTCCCATAACTACTTCGAGTGAAATTGCGACCTGCTTGTAGGTCTTTGCCGAAAGGGCCAATAGTTGAGGGTTTTGTTGGTGCGCAACACACTCTGAACTTGGGTCAAGACCCCTCAAACCAACAAAAGTCTTCAATGTCGGACCACGGGGGCTTCACCCAGTGAACCTTTAACATATCACATGCATTCGTGGCACATTAAACAATACCCTTAATTTGACTACATATTGAAAAATACCTCTAAAAATTACATTATTTAACCCCCTACCAATATGAACCCAATACACCTTCCCAATTTAAATAACCCCTACATTCACTAGATATTGCAGGTATCCATTTTTTCATTAACATTTTTTATACCCGTTTAAAAGTTTTCGTTAACTTTGAACTCCATTTTTTATATGTCCCAATGTAAAAACTCTTTACCCCCTATATATCCCCTAATATACTATATCGTTTTTCCTCAATATATATCCCCCAATATGAACCCACGTGGTATGGTATTGCTCCCCCAGTGAAGCCCCGTGTGCTGAACAAGGTGGTATCTCAATCCTTGGCAATATATGCATTAATTTATGACTATGAATCTATCTCTCAATTTCACAATATACAAGAAGAAGTTATTGATTTCTCTCACCCCTGGGCATATTTCGATGGTGCCACTTTTGATGACGGAAATTGTGGGGGGGTTAATCCTCCATTTGACTCAACATCATTCCTTTAAGATGAAATATGGCCTAGGACAAGGAACAAATAATTTTTCTTAGATCATGAGCCTAAAGTTGCTTTTACTATTTGCAATTTACAAGGGAATCCATCAAATTCATATTTATGGGGACTCACAAATTGTTTTCAATTGGTCCAAAAACACATCTAGATGCCACATTTTCACTCCTATCCCTATCCTAGAGGAGATTTTTTATTAGAGTGATCCTTTGATGTTATCTCTATGTGTCACATTTTCAGGGAAAGAAATGGAGAGGCTGACATGCTATCTAAAGAGGGTGCTTCATTCGCTATGGGCACCTAGGACATAGCAATAATTGCCACAAATATGACTTCTATCAAAGGCCCTTCATAGAGGGCATACCTGTTGAAATCCAATTTTGATTTTACTTTTTGTTGGTTCCTATAAATGTTATTATCCACAATATAGCTAGTTCCCGATTAATTTTATTTTACTTGGGATGTTTCAGAAAGCCATATGATGTATTCTCCATATAGATATAGTTTCCATTTGTTGAATATGTTTCAGGAAGTAGTCCAAGATTTGACAAGTTCATATTGATATAGCCAGAACAATTGTTTTTTGGTTCCTCTTTTGAGTGTTCATAGTCACTCTATGTAACAGAGAGTATTTTTTGGTACATCCAAGGATGGTTGGTTACACATTGGTTATTACATAGTGCTACACAACCACATAGAAAATGTAAGTTTTATACTTTAATTGAAAGTTATGATTTTTTCCTTGGAAAAAAAAAGACCACACTTGAGGGAAAAGAGTTTAAAAAATAAGAGGCAACCCCACTCCTCCTTTATAACATTTACTATATATTTTACATTCACACACTTAGTTTAAAATTATTTAACTAAATTTTATGATCCAATATATGGGGATTAAGTGTTCATTTTCGATTGGAAGCCATTAATTGTGCCAATTATGTATTAAATTACACTACTATAAAGGCTTTAATAAATATCACTCTGAAAGAAACATGGAATTAAATTAAAATATATGTAACATAATTGTTTGTTTGGTAGTTCAACATGGGCTCACATTTTTGACCCCAAAAAAATAAAATAAAAGCATTACAATTTAAAAATGAGAAGTGTATTTTTGTTCTATGCTTTGAAGCTATAAAGGCTCTAAGACTTTTTTCAAACTTATTACCATGAAATTAATATTATGATAGATGTTAGTTTCGATGAAAATATCTACATTTTTAATTCGACATTTGTGCCATATTTGGTCCACAAACCACTTTTTATGTCTATGCCATCTTGTTTTCCCAACACTTCTCATCCTATTCTAGTTTCTTGTTCGAATGATGATAACGTGGATGAAAAAAATTGAATCTTTGTGTTTCCAAACATGTCTAAAGTCTGAGTTCCTTGGGTCTTATGTATTTTATGATTGATTATAACCTCTTTTAATGAAATTGCAAATTAGGAGTAGGTCATTCTAAAAGGAACTTTGTAGAATGAATATAATATGAGTGGGAAAAATTACTTCATTTTTTCCTTTAGTTTTTTGAGAAATGAAAACAATGAGCGGTTATTGAAGCCATTATCAAAAGGAGAACTTCAAACAATTTTACATGGTTTTCAAAATGACAAAAGCCATGAATCTAGTAGGTGGACAATATATTTATTTTTTAGGGTTTTATGAACTCCTCGAAGAAGATTTGTTGAGGGCTACAAAAGAATATAGGACATTGGGAAACTTCAACACGACTTTCTTGGCCCTAATTCCAAAAATGGACAAGCTTGAAACATTTGATGATTTCTCATATATTTATGTAACTTCATTTACAACATCATAGTTAAAACCCTATCTTTAAGGGTTAACGATTTCCTAGTAGAACCTATATCTTCTAAATAGTTTGGGTTTCTTCTAGATAAAATAATTTATGATGCAATGAGAGTGTCACAAGAAGATATACATTCCATGAAAACAAAGAAACTACCAACAATGGTGACAAAGTTGGATCTCTCTATGGCATATGTTAGGGGAAGATAGTTTTGGCTATGGTCAAATCTTATTCATAGAGATTTTAATATGCACTTAGTATTTGGATCATTAATTATCTTTCATATGTTTCCTTTGTAATCCTAATTAATGGGTCAACTTCATCTTTATTTAAACCCTATAGAAGTTTGCGGTAGGGCTACATTTTAACCCTTTTACTTTTCCTAATCATATCTGTTATTTTTCTCTATGCCTAACAAAATGATTAATGTGCCAATAAATTTTTGTACCCAAATTTTTAATTTTATTGAAAACCCATAAACTCAAATCTAAAATCTATGCACAATTAACACAATTGAGATTATAAAAAATTATGCACAACAAAAACAAGAAATCCAAGCACATAAAATTATACACAACTTTTAACCCAGAAAACCCCAATATGTGGAAAAACCAACAAAGAGGGATTTTATTAGGCTTCAAAGAAAATACTTAGGAAATAATTACAATAGAATATCCAAATAATGTAGATCCAAAAATGGTCCACGGGGTCTTTGGTAAAAGGTGATCGGGTGCTTTGTTAAGGAACTCCTTGATGTGAAGTCACTGGTTCAATTCCTCGCCCTGATCAGGGTGTTATATTGGACATGAAGAAGATGTAGTCCTTCCAAGCTTACAAAAAACAATACATCCAAGAATGACCACAAAAATTCTCTCTCTCTCCTATGCAATGGCATGACCTGAAGTATGCATTCTATCTAGCAGAGTATAACCCCTTTTCTTCAACAAATCTTGGCCCAAGTTTCATCCTCCCCTATAGTAAGAAACTCAGCCCCAATACTCACCCTCACTCCTACAAAAAAAGTTAGGGTTCCTCTCTTGTTGCTTAATATGACCAAGCTACAACCCCTCCTTCTATGAACAAGGTAACTTCTTCTCTTAGATACTCGACCTTACTTCTTCTCACCCAAATTAACCCTCTTCTCTTTCACTCGATGTGATCTTTAATTTTTTCTTCACCCAGACAATCCAACAATTTATATTATCTCTCATACCACTATTTCCTTATTGAGATCTTCAAAAAAAAGATCAAAGGTCAAAATTTGATTTTATCACTTTCTTTGATTTTGTCAAATGGAAATATTAATTTCCAAAGTTATAAACTTTAGAGTGCTAAGTTACAAAGCCTACAATAACTAATTAAATCAATTATCATGCTTTTCCTAATTTTTTTCTTAAGAAGAATTAAAAAGGCCAAAATAAGTAAATTTTCAAGATATTTGCTTCATGCCTTGACACAAGGCCTATGCATAGACACCTATCTGAGCTATAATTTTAACACTCCCTCTTAGCCAAGAATGTGTTCTTCACCACCCTTAACTTGTCCCTAAAAACCAAAAAACTTGACTTTCCTGAAGGCCTTCATGAGGATGTCTACAACCTGCTCACCTGCAAGTACATATTGTAGCTCCACTATGGCTTTCTGCACACAATGTTCTGCTTAAAATATCATTTGAAAGTCTTGTCTAGTGCCCCATCTATAAAGGTGTGTAGAGGTGCCTCCAAATTTTATTTGTGTAGATATTATGGCTCGAGGGAAATGTAGCAATAGTATGGGAGGTCCTCACCATAAATCTCTCAACCATGCCCAACCCAATGCTAAATCTTTGAAGGTCATTTATAACAAATGCACTTCTCTTTTGATCAAGGTGACCATTGAATTTATTGTAGCTAAGGCTTGGGTACATTCTTCATGATGATGAAATCCACAAGGACGTTACTTCATGTCTTCATGTGAGAGACACCTCAACCACCAGGAATTCCAAGTATTTCAAAACTATAAATTAATTACATGTGAGCCTACATAGGTGAGGTTACATACTCTAATGCCTTGATATGCATTCTCTTTCTATTTTTCTTATGATGGGAAGTTATAGGCAATTAAAACATTTATCTTTTAATATTGAATTTCTCAATTACATATTTTTTGGATTAATAATGAATAAACATTTTTTTTACTATTTTCATTTCTCTATTAACATTTCAATAAAGAGGATTTATGAATCCTCATCAAAAATATCGGAATGTAGATCTGTACAACCTTAGCAGACCCGTGACTCTTCCATGACCTAATCTCAGTCGTGAACCTGATCTTCTGATGGCACCAGTAGTGCTGCAAACTAGGAAGATGAACGTCAGGCTGAAATGATAAAGGAAGTCGGGGGGGAGAGATACCCTCCTACCGGGATGCCGCGACAGGGGATTCCCGCCATAATCCAAGCACCCAGCCACAAGTGCAGGAAATGAACCAGGCAAATGGACCTATCCTCGAGGCGGGGTGGCAGGCTTGTAGTAGGGGAAAATGCCTACCATGTGCAGCGAAGAAACTGAGATTCATCATCCCGATGAACAAATTGGAGAGATACAGAAGCTTCATGAAGGACCACGCGTTGATCTGCAAGTTCATAGGAGTGTGGCCGATGGAGAAAGACCTTACCAAGTGGATACAATAGAAATGGCAACCCAAGGGCCATATCGAACTCAAGCTGGGAGCCAGAGGCTTCTTTACGGTAATCTTCTCAAACTTACAAGATAAAGAAAGGGTATTTGAAAATGGCCCCTATTTCCATTATAATGTTGGTCTGTTGACAAGGAGAAATTCTTGGCAGCCCAGGTATGGGTAAGATTGTTTGGCCTCCCAATGGAATTCTATGACCCAGAAATATTAGAGGGCATTGGGAATACGATACGAAAATTTGTCAAAATAGCAGAAATGACAAAAAGAGGTAGATATACATCCTATGCGAGAATTTGTGTATATATGAACATAACAGAACCCATACCCGAATCTGTGGAGCTAGCATACCATGAGGAGGTTTGGCAGCAGACCTTAGACTATGAACATATCCCGTTCAGATGTCGAAGGTGCCATGAATATGACAATTTATTCAAGGAATTCCCATTGAACCTGGAGGAGATGGAGAACAAGGACAAGCAAGAGAAGAACCCATAGGAGGGCAAGGAAGGGTTCCAAGAAGTTAAAACCAAGAGGAGGTAACCAAAGGAACCCCATAATCCAAGAAAAGAACACCAAGCCCAGTCGAGTAGTAAAAACGTATTTGAAGTATTAAAGGTGGAAGAAGAAGAGGAAAGCAAGACCCGACCCATGGATTATCAGGAAAAAGGAAAAGAGAGCAGTTATAGTCACGCTAAACCAACACCCAAGTGGAAATCCTAAAGAGAGCTCACAGACAAATAAGACAAAGAAGAACAGGTAGGGATGGAAACCACCACAATGGAAATCGACCCAAGCAAGGGGGAGGAGCTTAGTATGGAAGAAGAAGTCCTGAAGAAATTTTTGAATGAATGGAGACACTTAGATGAAAGATTCATTCTGGAAGACAAAAAGAGATTGTACAAAGAGACTTTCCAACAATATCAACCCATGCAAGGACAAGGACAGGTCGATATCGCAGAACAACTAGGGATGCACCAGGAAAACCCCGATGAGTATCAAAACAAAGCAAAAGGGGGGAAGAAAAGGGGATGGATAAACCTACAGGAATCTATATAGATAATGGGAGAAATGTTGGTGAACACAGGCAGGGTGGTACCACTATCAGCGGTATACCAACAATTAAATAAAGTTTCCCAATGATAGTAACATCCTGGAACATAAGAGGCCTAAAAAGCCGAGGAAAACATAGATACTTAGTAGAGAGACTGAGAAAAGAGAAACCACAATTCATGCTTCTTCAAGAAACTAAGATCACAGGAGGGAAAATAGAAGAAATCCTAAGTAAGATGAAACCGAGGTATGAGGGTATGGAAATGGATGCAAGAGGAAGCGTAGGAGGGATAGCAATTTTGTGGAATCCAGGAGAGGTAACTATAGACTATTGGATAGGCATGCAATGCATCCTCACAGGGCAGTTCCGCCTCATAGGAAATAAAGACCGGTTCTTGCTCTCTGCAATTTATGGCCTGCACATCCCAATAGAAAAGGAAAACTTCCTCCAAGGGATAAAGACTCTAAACCAAATGCATGAGGGAAATCTATGGTTGCTAGCAGGTGACTTCAACTTGATAGCAACTTTAGAGGAGAAAAAAGGAGGAATGCAAAGGGAGGAGCCAAAAATGGAGAAATTCAAGGATATCCAAGAAGAGCTTCACCTGGTGGATATCCCAACAATTAATGGTAAATATACGTTGAACAATAGAAGGGGAGGAAACAAGAAAATAATGTCTTGTCTCGACATATTCTTGGCAATAGAAAATCTAATAAGCAAATATGTCTACTATGAGGCATCCATCCTACCTTGCCTGGGTTTGAATCATTAGCCAATTAGACTAGAAGTGGACATGAAACAAGGGCAATCAAATAGACCCTTCAGGTTTGAAGCCTTTTGGTTAAGAGAACCGACCTTCACTGGGAAAATGAAGGAATGGTGGAACGGGAATGAGAAAGAAGGCATAAATCTAATGCATACTTTCCAACTCCGACTCAAAGATCTTAAAGGTAAAATAAAAAAATGGAACAAGGAAGAGTTCAACAACATATAGCAGGAGAAGGAATTGATCCAGGCTAAGATGAGGAAAGTGCAACAACAGATAATAAATGAAGGTAGAATTGATTCTCTAGTGGAGGAAGAAGGGCAATTGATAAATAAATTAGAGGAAAGGAGGCAACAAGAAGAAATATTGTGGAAGCAAAAATCAAGAATCCAATGGTTAAAGGAAGGGGAAAGGAATTCTAGGTTTTTTCACAAAGCCATGATTCAACACAGGCAACAAAATAGGATCTTCTCCTTAGTCGATCAGCAAGGAAACCGCCTTACTCAAAAGGAAGATATGGAGAACCTGATAGTTCAACATTTTCAAAGCTTACTGACGAAACCCAATCTAGATAGGGTGGAGAATATAAACAGAATAACTCGGCATATTCCCCAACTAGTGAGAAGGGACCAGAACATGGCCCTTCTAAGGGAAATCTCCAAGTCAGAGGTAGAAGAAGTCATCAAAGGCCTAGCAAAAAACAAAGCACCAAGCCCAGATGGGTTTATAGCTGAATTCTTTCAGGCTATGTTGTCACTCATGGGAGATGATATTATGAAACTCGTGGAGGAATCCCAACGCAATAAAAGAATGCATCTGGCCCTAAATTCCTCCTTTCTTGCCCTCATTTCCAAAATGGACCACTCGGAAGAACCGCAAAGTTTCATACAAATAGCACTCTGCAACGTAATTTGCAAAATCATGGCCATAATCATGGTGAATCGCCTCAAACCTATCCTACCTGGATTAGTCTTTCAAGAACAGACAAGCTTTGTTAAAGGGAGACAAATAGTGGATGGTATTCTGACAGCTCAAGAGGCAATACACTCACAGAAGACCAAAAAAACCAAAGGGATGCTGGTAAAATTAGACTTACCAAAAGCCTATGATCGCCTGAGCTGGAAGTACCTACAAGGCATACTAAAGGCATTTGGCTTCGATTCAAGATGGATAAGCTAGATAATGTCGATGATATCAACCTCAATCTTCTCAATCCTCCTTAATGGGATGCCTAGAGAGGCGTTCAATGCAACCCGAGGGCTTAGGCAAGGTGACCCGATGTCCCCGTTTCTGTTTATACTGGCTACAGAAGGACTAGGAAGGTATGTAAAAGAGAAAGTGCAAAGGGATCAGTATAGAATTTGGGGTAATGATTTATCGTTAACTCACCAACAGTTTGTCGATGACATAATGATGTTTAAGCAAGCAACCCTCAAGGAAGCCAGAGGCATGATGGAGATCCTAAATGTCTTTACAAGCGCTTTTGGGGCAGAGATAAATAAGGAAAAGTTGATATCTTTTTTTTTTAAATACGACAGCCCCATCGCAAGCCTTATTAGCAAGAATAATGGGATTCCGCATTGGTAATCTCCCCTCGAAATACTTAGGAATACAACTAAGTGACCAACAAACTAGAGCGGCAAACTGGAAGACTTTGCCAGTAAAAATCCAAGGGAGAATGCAGAATTGGACATTCAAATCACTGAATATGCCAAGTCGTGTTATACTACTAAGAGAAGTGCTCCATTCGATTATGATTTACCAATTATCTAGCCAAGCAATGCCCAAAACAGTATGCCAAAGGATGATTGACATTTTCAAAAAAAAAATGTGGCAAGGGTCCAGAACAGAAAAAAAATGGGCCCTGTTATCATGGAATTGGTTCAACAAACCTCTAAAAGAAGGCGGGTTAGGTCTTAGAGACCTACACATTCTCAACCAGGTCATGGGGGCAAAGATTTGGTGGAGATGGATTCGTGGAGGAGTAGATCTATGGAAGGAAATATGGGGGGGGAGAATATGGAATGCCAAGTTTGATTGAAGGAAGGTTAAGAGTCCAGGAAAACATTAAGGGATTGGCCATATGGAACCTAGCATCAGAAAATAGAGAACTGATAAGAACTCATAGCTTCTGGGAAATAAGGGGAGGAGACAAAGCAAAATTCTTGGATGAGGCGTGGCAATGGAGAGAAAATTTCCACAACAGGCATGATCTAGGAGTAGCATGTCAATTCACCAATAACCCTGCAAATCATACAGTGAAAACTTTTGGAGCTCAAACCCAGGAGAACACTGGAGAAAATGGAAACAGAAACAAGATTGGCCAGGTTCTCCTAAATCCACCTAATGGGAAGTTTATGAGAAAGAGATGGAAACTCAAAAAATTCCTGATTCATTGGAGAAGGCATACAGGTTAGCAAGAAAAATGGAAAGAAAAATTATGGCAACCAAGAAGCCTACCACTCACAACTATAAATATGGAAGTGTTGTTGCCCCTAGCCTTCCACAAGCTACAAGGTTGACACCACAACAATTGGAATAAAAAAGAGCAAAAGAGCTTTGTTACAGTTGTGATAGCAAATACACTAAAGGTTATAAGTGTGCTGAGAAGAAAATATTCTACATAGATTGTGAAGAGGAGGAAGAAAAGGAACAAGAAATGTCAAAAGAAGAGGATATACTCCAAGAACCAACCCTAAATAAAGAAGAAATGAATCCAATTATATCTTGTAATGCATTGCCTGGAATTACCACTCCTCAAACTATCAAGATAAAAGGACATATCAAGAAGAAAAAGGTAATAGTATTGATTGATTTGGGAAGTACCCATAATTTTCTTCATTGTAAGATAGCCAAAGAATTGAATTGCTTCCTATATCTATATCCAACACCAGAGTGTCAAGTGATGGTTGCAAGCAGATGAACCATAAATAGTTGTTTAAATATTTTTGTCAACGACAGATTAATTAATAATCAACACATATCCAATGTGTTATACCTATATGCATTATACAACGCATATCTAATGTGTTATACCTATATGTGTTATACCTGCTCACTGTAGGATAATAATTTAATAAAATTCATTGGAAATAGTTGCTTAAATTTTTTCGTCAACGTGTTATATCTATATGCATTATACAACGCATGTCTAATGTGTCATACCTCTATGCGTTATACCTCCTTGCTGCAGGATAATAATTTAATAAAATTCATTGGAAATAGTTGTTTAAATTTTTTTGTCAACTGCTGATTAATTAATAGTCAATGCATATCCCATGTGTTATAACTGCAAACTGTAGGATAATAATTTAATAAAATTCAGTGACAATAACGATAAAATTTGTTTATCACTTCAATAACTAATTTAATCGATAAAATCTATCATAAAATTTGAAGTTGACATTTTCTTATGCCTTTGAGATTATCCACTGCCCATAAACGTAAACTTGAAAAACAAGAACATCAAATTTAAAAAAAACGCACATAAAACAATCCATCCGTACATAATCAAACTCCCCTGGGAATTTGAAAGTAAGTGCACATTATACAACTTCAAGGAAATTTGAAAGTAAAGTGCACATATATTGAACAGCTAGCCAAATGGTAACGGGGAACAAACTTTATTTTTAACACTAACAACTTTTGGATGGTGCAGGCATATTGGTAATTAATAGAGATGAAGAGGTAGGCGAGGAGAGGCCTTGGCCACGAGAGGCACGGCCTTCTGCAGGGCCAGGCTGAATGCTTCTTCCATATTGAGCCCCTCCTGGTTTGGTGGCACATCCCAATCGAAAGCATGGATCAACGACCCCTGATTGTACTCCACCATCGTAATCCCTGTGTGAGTACCTGCACAGATGTGCTTACCTGCCCCGAATGGGATGAGCTCGAAGTCATTGCGATGAGGATCGATCTTGGAACCCACAAACCTGTCAGGATTGAACTCCTCCGGCTTCTCCCACACCTCCGCATCTCTCCCGATTCCCCAGATGTTCACCATTAGCTGAGTGTTCTTGGGAATGTAGTAACCGTCAACCTCGCACACTTAGGAAGAAATGCGCGGGAGGCTGAGCAGTGTGGATCGGTGCTTCCGAAATCCCTCTTTGCAGATGGCAACAAAGTAGGGTAGGTTCGCAAGGTCTGACTCCTTCAGTCTCCTCTCACGCCCGATTACCGTGTCCATCTCCTGATGCACTCGCTTCAGTAACTTAGGGTTGTTGATTACTTCCGCCAATTTTCATTCAATGACGCTGCTGGACGTGTCGGTTCCTGCTGTGAATAAATTCTGAAAAACAAAGAATGTATGGATTAATGCTATGAGACAAATGCACCGATGAACAATAATTTATAATTTTTACACAATATTTACCAAGGTGTAAAGTATAAAACTTATCAATCTAGAAGATTTCCCAAATAGCATTGTGTAAGAGATTTCCTTATTATCATGATCTTATCTAATCATCCTAATGCTAAACTATGGTGGAAAAAACTGGATTAGTGAAATGGTTCTAAAGCATACTTTAAGCGAAATCCTGGCCTATCATCAAAACGTTATCAATATTCAAAACATTACCAACAGTAGAGCTTTGATATGAAAATCGGAGAGCCTCCCACCTTGGCCATCACAGTTGTCTCTCTGAGACATCACAACATCTAGGAAATTGGGGTTAGACGCTCGTTTCTTGGCCGTGGACTGGTGTTCCTCTATCATCCTCTGTATGAGTGCATCCCATTTCTTGTGGAGCTTCTTCATACCCCGTTGGATGCCCTGCAAATCCATCCACGCCACCGATGGAATGAAGTCTCTGATATTGAAGTATCCAGTGCAGGTCACGAGTTCCACCACCATGCCCTTGAACTCATCGGCCTCGTCCCCTTCTGTCACGCCCCCAGGCTGGCGGTAATCTTCCAACTACGCTTGGCGAGGTGCGGCACCACCGAACACTTTCTTTTCACCAATACTTATGTTCGTGGACTATGCCTACCCACTTATTCCTACTTAGTTTGTGTTTCGCAACCAGGTATTATTAATGTTTCCTTTATACCAATGCACACCCATACACATTCATTATCATCAGCAATTATACATGAAGAACACAATTTCATAGTATAAAGGGAGGGGAAACTCCCTGAACAATGAGTCTGCCCGATAATATATTATACAGTCTTTCAATATTACAAAGCTTTACAAGTCTACTTGGAAACTCCAAGTTTCATACTTAGCCAAATTTACAATCTTCGGCAAACTCGGTTGCCCAGCTCGTCGGCACCTCCGCACGGTCGCCACACGACTTACCAACCCTTTTTTCACCTTGTCGCACGATCGTGTTGTTTGCCCAACTTGGGTGCGCCTCTAAGTCGCCACACATGGGCGCCTCTGCACGAGTCGCACCTCCATTCACAATCTCAACACTTCACCAAAAGTCATACCGTGCACACTTGCACGATGGGCGGGCTCTCACCCGAGTCACCCAAGAACCCGTGCCAAGTCGTCGCACAAACCGGGTTCACCCTTCGTTTCACCGTTGGGCGCTCCTTCGCACAACCCGGACGCCACACCCGTGAATGCCCTACACTTTGACTAGCGGGCGACCCTACCCGCACCCTACACCCAAAACCAAGATAGCGCGTTTCCTTCGTGTAGCCTCACCCAAGGTTGGGCACATCACCGTATGCGACTTCCTTCTATGGCTATGGCTACCCTTCTTTAACGCACCTCTTCTTCGTTGGATGAGCAAAGTTGTTCCTTTTCAAATGAGCTCCATGTGTGGTATACTTATATGCTGCCATGGATCAGTCGTGCCAACTCTCGGCCGACTCTTGTCTTTCATTAACCAACGCCTTTGTTTGTCATTTCACATGGTCAGCGCATCACCAACGCCCAAACTAACAAACCTTCCATCGTCGGCTTTTATGAATGAACTCCCCTAGCTCGTCCCTTATAAATATATGACCTGCTCCTCACTTGTACGCGCTCACTCCAAGTGTTTTGCTCTGTCGTGTTGCTAACTCGTGCGCTCGGTGATTAGTAAGAACTGCAGGTCCTTACATCCTCCTCCACCTGAAGTCATTGTCATCCTCGACAACATACCATCCTGGTAGCCATCCACCAAGATCAAAATTTTCATATCTGAACAGTCTTATCCATGATATCAACTCCTCCACATACTGCAAACATCCCTGCAACATATGTAGAACTACCATCTCCATCATGTGTCGTCCCTCCGTAGGCTACCTGTCAAGATACTCCACCTGATACGGACATCTGTCTGCACACTAGTGCCCCTCATGACTCAAGCTAGTTGGGTAGCTAATCCAACCATACGCCCAAACGATAAGAATCCACATCCTTATGCCACCATCAGTCTTTCCCTGACTTCTGCTACATCTCGGACTCATCAAGAATCTGTCCAATTCCCATGCTCAGGTCCATGGAATCTCCATCCCATCTGCAACATGTCCAAGCCATGGCCTTGTTGCATAAGAGTGTACAACCTCTCCACCAGCTCATATATCTCCATGTCACAATAGCATCTGCACAACATCTTTTGCTTCAGCATTCCCCATAGAATGTCCATGAATGACACCTCTACACATGCTCCTGCATAATGTCCCTGCATAACTGTCATGTTCCATGTCTCCCACTTGATGTCCATGACTCTAGTTGTCCATGATGTCCAACCCATGTAGACTCCATCCCAACATTTGGCCATCTGCATCCAATTCTGCAATCTGTCATAAAGAAGCCTCCTCCAAGGCCCCTTACTAAGTTGATGTGGTTCCTCCCTACCAAGGCCTCCACAGCAACCCATCTCCAAGGTTGTCTATAGAGAAAGGAGGGCCAGGAAGTTTCCTCCCTGACTCTCATCCACCCATGTATCAGATTGATGTTGTGTCCTTAAGTATCTATGCACAGCCTCAATCTCCTCACATGTACACCCAAGCTCCCCAAGCTTGGCTTTCGTCAACTGAAAGTCATATATGCCTATAGCATACCTACAAAAATCCACAATACCAATCGGATCTCTACCTCCATAATCTTCTCCAACCACTGCTTCTGAAGTAGTACTCGGACTCCCTTCTTTTGCAACTCCATTGTGAAGATCATCAGTAGAAGATGTCTCTGTCAAGTGCTCCCTGATTTGTGAGATTGTCCTCTCACTTCCTTCCTTCTTCCTCGCTCTTGCAATGAAGTCAATCAGCTTCCCTTCCTTCGTTGTTTGATTCATACTCCCAAGTCCTGTTTGCTCCACATCCTCATACTTCACATTCAGATCTTTGGGATACAAAGTCATAGAATTCATCCTCGGTCTATAGCCCAAGCAACTCCTTCTATTCATCGGAACCATCATGGTTCTTCCTTTAGCTGTGATCAAGAGAATGTCCCGGTCCACCATTGGTATGACTTGTACAAGCCTCATGAAATCTTGCCCCAGCACCATAGAATGATCATCCATGTCTACGATCCTCAAGTCCAACTTTCCAAACCACGATCCCACTCTCACCTGAGTGTTTTCCATCACACCAATAATTATTATAAATCAAATACAAAATCTTATACTCATTTAGTTAATTATTATTATATTTTCCCTGGTTCCTGTGTTCTATATCTAACAAATTAATTAATTATCATTATACTTTTTCTTTGTTCTGCTCGTTATACTTTTTCGTAGTATTCTTATTTCTCCTTAAGAAGTCATTTTGTCATATAGTTTTGTAACATTTTATTAAAAAATAATACTTCTCTTCCTTGACTTTGGGAAAATTTTTTAAATGTTCTTTATATAGGTTGGTTAGCTATCGTTTTCATGTACGAAACTCATCAAACCTACAGTTGCACTGATTTCATGATACATTTATCTCCCTGATTGAATTAATTTGCTTTTATGTAAAAGTCCTTTATTCGCATGCTGCTTAAATATCGTTTTCGTATGAGACAACTCATTTAAAGCACATTTTCTTTGCTTTCAACGACCATTTTATTGAATAAACATTGATTTTTCTAACTCCTTTCTGCTCTTTATCCAATCACAATGATTAAATTTATTTACTTATTCATGAGAATTTCCACCCATAAGTGAATCTTATTCATTTCGTTGTTGTCAAATTGTATTACATATTTTATATTTTTTTTTCAAACTCACATTTATGTATATAAATATTCAATATGTATTATGTATGTGGATCTAATAGATCTATCCAAAAATAGCAAAAAGATGTGAGACAAGTTGTTACAAGAATAGATGCCTAAAACAGTTGTTACCAAAATAGATACTATGTAATTTATTAAAAAAAAATAGAATCAAATATAAAAGTGGTGATAAAAAAACAAAAATATATAAAAGTTAATTTAGTTGGTTAACCACTTTAAAAATTTACACAAAAAGACTAAATATATGGTGAAAAGTTGTTACAGAATAGATACCTAAAATTACTATGTAACTTATCTAAAAAATATAGAATCAAATATAAAAGTGGTGATACAAAAAAAACAAAAATATATAAAGGATAATTTAATTTGTTAACAACTTTAAAAATTTACACCAAAAAGACTAAACATATGGTGCTTCTGGACCTTGCCTATAACAATAGGCATGGAATATATTATTTTGGGACTCCCAAATCATCTGGATTCCATGACCCAATCTAAAACCCTCTTTAAAGAGAGAGTGTGCGTGGGTGTTGGGGAAAATCATAATGGTTAAAATTATTTATCCTTATAGGATTTTTCCAAATTGTTTTGTATCTATTATATAATTATAATTGTTAAAATTATTTACTTTTATAGGATTTTGGTACAAATTTTGTTAATACAAAAAATGGTTGAGATTTCCAAAAAAATTATTTCTTTCTAGATAGAATTGGATTTGGAAAAAGTCTTTCAATGATATGTTACAAAATGAAATCGAGGAAAGGTGGATAAACTTAACTGATCACAATTGTTTGAAGTTAAATTAATTTTCATTGCTACTTTTTTTAAACAATAGGAAAATTTATCAGAACAGAATTTTCAAATCAGCACCGAGACAACCATCATTAATTGTTATCCACAAATGTACGCTGACTCATTGTTGCTTTTCAAGGAGAACCACACCATCTGAAATTACCCGTTAGTGGGGTCCCTAAGGTCACAATATTTCACTCCTACTAGATGCCTCTAGGTCTTGGGTCATTAACTTGTTTCCTTACATGCGAGGTAGACAAGCTCTTGGCCAAATTATAATATCCCCAACCAATTGTATGTTGGAATATGCCACCTTTACTAGCCTGTTGTTCCCTTACGATAGCAACAGAGGGGGTTTTGGAAGAAGACAACACTATTAATAATAAAAAGGGGGAAAAATAGGGGATTTTAATAAATAACTAGGTAGGACATAGTATTTTCCCATTGTATTTGTTGATGGTATTTTATGATGCTATTCTTCGATGGTATTATGGTCAATTCTAGAAAATTGGAAAAGGCCCAATCAAAAGCTATAAAGGAAGAAGGAAGGAGGAAGGGAAGGCATGGAATTTGGATTTTCTCTCTTGGAATTTCATTTCGAAGCCCAAGTGAGTTTTCCACAAGTGAGAGTTTCGGGTGAGATCCTCAAACTAGCTTCGGCGGGATTCAGTCTCACCCTAGTTGGCAACCCAATTTCGGTGGTACCAAATTTCACCCTAGCTCATTCAATTCCTTTAATTTATTTGTGAAGGGATTATTGTTAGATCAATCACTCAGGGTTAGTTTGGGCGTAATCGTTTCCTATGAAAGGTTGAAGAGACCATCATACTACAGAGGTCGCAAATCGTGTGATTAGTCATATGGATTGGGTTGTTGTAGGATTGAGTTGGTGTTCTTTACAGGTAGGGTGTAGATCTATTGTGTTCCTCTATGAGCGAAGAAGTCGATCACACTACTTTTACATACATCGTGCATTAGGAAAAGGTGAAATCATGAGTTTTGGGGGATCGATGAATAATATTTACAACTGAGAACGTAACAACACCCCTTACTCAAACCCATGACCAGGAGGCAATCACTCTCAATACAAGCAAACAATTGCATTCGTCTCGTCAAAATGAATCCAGTGACATATAAATTCACCCCAATACAAGCAACAAATTGTGAGAAGTAGCCTTTCAAGTGGTCTCCACTCCCCCTCAGCACATCAACAAGTTGCCACGTGATAGTCTACTATTCATTGTACTGATCAACGAGCCCACCACCAAGTCGTGTCAGCCTCCACTCGAAGTGAAAAACTTCCAAAGTTAACCTGGCCCTTGACTCCTGACCTCCTGACCTATGACCTAGTCGGGGTTGGCTTCCCCAATAGACCACTTCCCTCGGCTACTATCTGACCTCCCAACCTCTAACCTAGTCAGGTGTTAGCTCTCGACCTGCTGTGACTTGGGCGATTTTCACTGAATTCCATAGCATTCTATCAGCTTCCAAAGGTCATATTTTGAAGCAACTTCGTGGGGATTTCTTGGGGTTCTTAAGGGAAATGGATGCACCACTTATCCCTGAAACAAAGGGAACTTACAAGACCTACAATAACTCAGGAAAATGTCAAAAGGGTTAATAACAAGAGGATTTTTCACCAAAAAACCAAATAACTGATGAAGTTGTCAGCTGAGGAATTTGATTCCCTTAACTAACCCAATAAGCCCAAAAACAAAGACCTTGCATCTTTCATAACTCTTCATCATTCCATAAAATAATATACAACAGGAAACTACCCACTTAAGGGTCATTGACCTTCTTAGTCATTCCTGTATTAGTGCCATTTTGACACTACAAGGATAAGTCCTCCTTGCTGCTGTTTGACTTCATTATACAATTATCACTTAAGGAATTACATTTCATTCATATAAATTGAAAAAGGCCTATAAAATCCCATCACGTATAGCCATATGACAATCACATACATAAGTTGTCTATAACAAGCATGTAACCAACTTAGAATCATAACATTCAACCATGCTATCATACAAGGTTACACATAAGAAGTTATCTTAAATAATGCAATTGATGGGTGACTAAGTTTGGGACTTCAAATATCCAGCCAACAATAGACAGTTGTAGCCAAGCTACTTGCAGTTGTAACTATTGATTCAGATCCCAAGGGACTGAGGTGGTCTTGCCCAATGGAATAATCAACATTTATGAGCTAAAACAGGGACTCCTGAGGTCCTCCTACCTCCACCCACCATCTACTCAACAATGAGTTTCATTTAGGAAATACAAAGGATTGTTGCCTCCACCCTTCACCTAAAAAACAATGATAACAATAAACATGGAATCCAAAGATCTGTTGCCTCCACCCTTCAACCAATCAATAACAATCGACCAAGTTCATGGATTCCTTAGACTTACAACCTCCACTCTCTCTAGCCATCTAGAAACACACCCACATACTCCAAGGAGTCCATAGGTCTCACCTGCACCCCAAAAGTAAGAAAAACAATGGTTCCACCCAATTAAGGGAATCCAAAACCCACTGCCACATAGTGGTTCCAACTAATTAAAGGAATCCATAACCCATTTCCACACAATGGTTCCACCCAATTAAGGGTATCCAGAACCCACTATTAAATGACAAGAAATGGACACCTCCAAAGTTTCCTTTACCAAGAATCCAAGGGCTAAACTTATACCCCAAGTTGTCAAGGGAATCTAAAGAACACCATATCCACCCTCCAACAACCTGAGGTATCCAGAGATTTACCCTCACATGAAGGAGAAATCCTCTGGTGCTCTTATTGCTTCACCGAAGGATGATGGCACCTTGAGAGTACAAGAAGAAGTCACACTCCTCCCAACACTTGAACTTGTTGTTGTTTACCAGCAATAAGAACACTCTAATTTGCTACGGTTTCTTCCAATCGATCTCCCTTTTCTCTTTCCTCGTTGCGCACACATCAAACTTTGTGTTGCCCCTTTTTCTGTTACTCTCCCTTGTTTCCTCCTCACTGAGAAAAACTAAGGTTTTTTTTCCCTTCTCCTCTCCATGTAGTCTCTCCTATTTTTTTCCATGTCTTGCGTCATGGTTGCCTTGTTGTGTTTTCCCAAGCCAACATGGGGTTTTTCCTTTGCCTGCAGTTCATAAATTTACAACAATCCTCTCTGCAATATATCATTTTAGATCATTTAAAGCTCAACAACCAAAATTCAATGGTTGTCAAAACTGTCCAGTTTTCTTCCTTCATCAAGTAAGCTAAATTTCCCAAGCAATTGACCTCCCTTAGTGTAACATCCCTAGTGAAAATCCCATGTAATAAAAGATAATAAAGGCAAAAATAATAACCATGGTTGATGGGACACTTATTTCAAGCTAAATGTTGGGCAAAACACCTAGAGGGTGTTCATTCGGTTATTTGTGGAAAATGAAATTGGCAAAGGCAATGGCTAAGACTTTGGAAAGGAAAAATGGCATTTTTGGCACATTTATTTATGAAAATAATGGAAACTAAGAGAAAATGGAGGTGAAAGGTCACAATTTGCATGTGAGGAGGAAATTGAAGGAAAATAATAATAAATGAAGAAAATAGAGGCCTCACTCATAAAAAGGCTTTTGAGGATTAGTTTGTAACATTTTGTCAATTGAGTTTTGGATCTCTCTCACTTGGACACTTAGAGTTTTCTTGGAGAATTTTGGCATTGGAGCAAGAAAGGCAAAGAAGGCAAGAGGAAGCAAAGATTAAGCAAGGAAAGGCAGGATCAAGCAACTACAACAGGATTCATTGTAGGTATCGATTTGCATGTGTATTTTCCTTGCTAGATTTGGCATGCATGGTATTGCATGTGGTTTTTTTGTTGTTGTGGCATGGGTTTATCTAGGCCTAAAAATGTTTTTAGCCTAGCCTTTCCATTTCTGAATAGCCATGGTGTGATGGGGTTCTCATGTTTTGGTTGAGCTAGATTACCAGCTGGATTTGAAGCTAAGTGGGGTGGATCTTCGAATGATAGAGCACATGGCCTGGTTGTCTTTGAACTGTACTATGGATTACGATAAAGCTACTCGCTTAGTAACTAATGAGCCAGACTGTGGGTTGTGGTAAAGCCAGGATTGTGTTGCCTCGGTGGACCTTGGAATCCTTGCCAGTGAATGACAGGATATATGGTAAATCCAAGAGGTGGTTTGCTCTCTGTTGGTCCTAGTAATATCCCTTTTCAGATATGTGGTAGATCTTGGAGAGTGGGTCTCGGTTTAGGGCCTATTGATTTGGGTTTGGATTATGGTAAATCCTGAGAGACTAGGAGACAGGAAAATTCCTCACGGTGTAGGTGGATAAATCTAATGGCATCCATGCTTGTTTGGCCTAGTGATTGGGTGGAAATCATGGTAAAGCTAGTTATGATGTGTTCATTACATTGACCTAGTGATCCAAGATGGATTATGGTAATGCCCAGTTTCTATTGATGAGGGTGAGGTGGTTTAGCCTCGGTATGCCCTAGTTGGTTATTTTGGTTTGAGTCCCACATTCATGCTTGGAATATGGCACAAGGATGAATGGTTGAAGAGAGATTTGGCTCAACCATTCTATGGTTGGGTGGAACGTGGAAGTCCCATCCTGGGTTTGGTTTTTGCATCATTAATGAAAGGTTATTTCTCCTTGTATTTCTATGAGCATTTTTATGAATAATATGTGGTTTAGATGGTTGCACTTTCATGAGTGTTTATGTTGTTATTATGTTGGTTATATGTGTATTTTATGATAGCAGCTATGTATGGTTGTTAGCATGTTTTTACTTGTAAATGTCTGGATAATGTATCTGTGGCCTAATAGATAATAATGTAGCAAATGACATGAGGGAACAATGGTTCAAAGCGATTCTCAGATAAGTATGAGATCCATACACTTAATTATGTTGTTTACACCTGTAGGTTACATATTGATGATATGTTTGAGGAAATGCCTGGCATGGCTAGTAGGGGTCTGATTAAGGTATTTTTCAACTTATTGCTTTTTCATCATTGTTTCCCTGTTCTTTTACTGTTACAGAGTTATCATTCGATTATGAGTAGTGACCTGGGCTCTGGGCCTGAAAAAGTGGCTCAAATCCTGGGTTCATTGGCATAACACCGACAAATTTACTCTCTAGTTGCTCGTAGGCAAGCCTGTGAGAGCGACTACGGCTTAAGATGTCAAAAATATCAAAGGAACCCAGGGATAGGATGTGTGAGTGGCTGACATGTCTCCTGAGGGTTATATTGCTAATGTGGATAGGTTGGTTGATGTGTTCCATTGATTCCACTTCCTTAAGGTCACAAAAGAGGTCGAATCCAATCATAGTAGCCTCTTGTCACATGTTTACCTGGTTGGCATGGTTACTTGGGTACATGTGGGAGGAGGGTGTTACACTCAGTCCCTTTTGGAATACATGTCCTTTACTCAACCATTTTTAACTTGAATTTTACTTACAATCATGTAGTTACATAGAAAAATCTAGTCATTAGCAAGTTGGGCTGTTACAGACCCCTCCCCCTTGAGGGTGTTGGAAATATTGAGAGGCGGGTGAATCAATATTTCTTTTAAATTGTTATATTTTACCAGTTAGATCACTTATAATTAGAACAAAAAATGAACAATGATAGAATCATAATTTTATTAATCAATGACGAGGACTTCAATGCTCTTTACAATAAATACAATATAGTAATGTGTAGGGCTCCAACCTTAGATGAAGACACCAATCTTCAATCTCCCAAGCTCCAACCTATATTTTTCCAAGCTCCGACTTGGACTTTCCAAGGCTCCAACCTTGTCAACTTTGAGGGGCCAACCGCGAGGGCTCCAACCTTATCTTTGGTATAGGTTTCAACCTGGTATATTGAGGACTCCTATCCTTTAGGGCTCCAACCCTCTCTTGGTATCGTCTCCAACCTGATATATTGAGGAATCCTATCCTCTAGGGCTCTAACCCTCTCTTCTGGTACATGCTCCAACCTAATATATGAGGCTCCAACCTCATGCTTCAATCCGTCAAGATAATTTTAGTAATAGTTGAAATCTCCCAATGTCTTCTTTAATGAGCCCTGTCAATCTTTAGAAATGTTTCCTCCAAATTACTTCATCAATGACAACCTTGTCTTTACATGAAGGAGTCTCTAAAACTATTCATGTTACCTAAACAGTATCTACAAAGTTACCTCATGATGATTTCAACAATACATCATGGTATCCAATGATGTCTTCAATATCTGCTAAATATTTTCAACAAGATATCTTCAATAGGTTGCGCTAAGCCTCAATGTCCTTGTTTCGAGCCTCTGTTCATAATGCCAAGGTGACTACTTCAGAGGTTTGCGATATGCTTACTTCATAAGTACTTCAATGATGGTGTCGTCTCGAGTTCCCTTCAAATGATGACAAATGTAACCTTACTTCATTGGTTTGAGGTCATACAGATCCAAGAATTAATCTTTTCAAAATCCATGACAATGACATAGTACTGAACCAAGCTACTAAATGAACCTCCACAGGATTGTTCTTCAAGTCATGCTCTGAAATTATTCTATAGATTAATTCATCACCGGTATGAGCGTCTGAGCCTTCCAAAGATTAATTCAAGTTTAACCCATTAAAAAAATTCTTTTCCTTCCCGGCCTTAAAGTCTCCTTTCTTTTATTCTTTCAATTTCATGAGTTGTGAACTGTATCTTCCTCTCTGTGATAGATGACCAAGATCGATACTAGATAATACAGTATTTGACTTGTATTTATATGAGTTTCACCAATAAATGAAAAGACAAGTTTATTAGAGGACAGGGCGACTTGTGCATGAGGTGGCACTTTGACAATATATTCAATAGCTGTCGGAATGGGTCTTTTGATAATAGTGGACCAAATATTACATAGCTTCATTGAACGGAAACCATATTATAATAAATTTTGAGAGGTCCCACATGCCACATTATCACTTTACTCCCGCACATCGCAAGCACATGAATATCCGAGATTTTTTAAGTTGTTCACAAGCCAAAGATCCAATGTCAAGAACGCCGATATTCCTATAACACATATCACCCCTACTTCCTCTGACCTCCAACGTAGTGGATGTGATATTTCAATGAAATCATTTTGATAATCCAATCAGGTCCGTAACATACTCTGACCTCTTATGGATGCGATATTTCAATAAAAAAGAATTGATAAACCAATAGGGTTCGCAACCATATTGTAATTGGAGGTTTTAACCTGACATGCCTGTAAAACTTGCGATAGGAAATTTGTGATGCATCAGATGCAATATTACATTCAAATGTTTTAATAAGGCTAGTCGAGTCCGTAAAAACATATAACAATCAAAGGTTAGGCTTCATCGGAGGATCTTATCAGAGGTCTCATTCCAAAAGCTTTGATAAAGGGCGAATGTGATTTTACATGAAAATTGTTATGATAAACTAATTGGGTCCACAACATATTGCAATCAGAGCTTTGGTCTTATCGGGGGTTCTAATCAGAGGTCCCATTTCAAAAACTGTGATAAAGTGGCAGATGTGATTGAACATTTAAATCATTATCAAACAACACCAGGTCCACATATCGGCAGTTGGAGGTCCATAAAGCAGTTCAGAGATCAGAGGTGCACATTGCAAATTAGAGATTAGAGTTTTTTTAGTGGAGATACATAAAAAGTGTCGATTTGATTTCTCTGATCTAGTTTTGGACATTTTGTTGATATTTTTCTCTTTGCTCCTCTGATGTCACTGTTACTACCCTTTGGATCTTTCTCTTGGGCATATGTGGTCTTCTCTTTGGATCTACTCCTCCTTGGCTTGTCGTTCCTCTTCTTGACTTCTGATGGCTTTCTGATGGCTTCCAATGGCTTTCGATGGATTTCCAATGGCTTCCGATGGCTTTCCTCTTCTTGCTCCTTGGGACTGCTCCTTGGGTCCACTGCTTCTATTATGTTTGTATATATAGTCAATTTATCTAGCCCTCCATTTCATCATATGGTATCCAACCATGTCATCATATGTCATCTTCTTGATATGGCATCTTCATAAGAACTTTCATCACTATGAGCATTATGATCAATGGGCATCTTCATAAGAACTTTCATCATTATGATCAATCAGAATCTTAGGGAAACACCACATGTCACAAGAATTTTCCATCACAACCAATTTCATATTGACATCAATGACAACCTTGACTAATAGTCTCTCCCTTTGTCATTGATGGAAATATTCTTTCCCTTCCAACATTATCTCCCCCTTCAAAATCAATGGAAATTGGGGTGCCCAAGTACTCCCCCTATCATGCTGCTTCCTTTCATGTTGCTTCTTCCATTGTTTCTTAGATAGTAGCTTGTACAACTCCCCCTGAATATGTGCTCCCTTTTCTATCATGCTGCTCAGTCACCTCTGTCATTCTATTCTATAGTTCTCTAATGATGTTATACCAATATGGGTCTGTTTTACTCCATCCCTCAAGTATTATAACATTTGGTTGTATATTCTTCTTTGCAGAGACTCAAATACCTATTCAAATACTTGTAGATTTTTATATATCCTTCCAATTCAACTGTTGTCTGCTTTCACAAATGTCATTTCCAGATTTTAGCTCTGTTCATAATCTTCTGAGATCAGCTTCATTTTTATTTTTTTGTCTTTACGAAGAATTTACTACCTTCTGCTATCAGTTTGATCTCAACAACCTGTAATTTTCAACACTAGTGACTGTCTACAATTCAATTTTAGATGATCAACCAGCTCCCGCTGCTTAAAAAAACTCCTCTAGCTCTTTTGTTTGCTTCAGACAAGAAATAATGCTCCAAGTGGAAGATATCTTCAATCCATAGATGATTTTCTTCGATGAAGTTACTTCTAGGAGATGATCTATCGAGAGATATGTCTCATAGCACAATTGTCTAGATGTGACTCGTAAGTGTCTCATAGGGCTCTTCACATATGACTTTTACAAGAATAGTTTAGAAACACAACCTCCCCCTAACAATATGGATGGTCTCTTCTTGGAAAATTCTCATCATCAAAATTTTTCAAAGATGTATTCATCTTATCAACAACATGTGTTGTTGGCTAGAGTGTTAAAGAGACTTTCATATCCAATTTTCTTCCTTCTCCATACTTGTGTAACTTTGTTTTCTGGCTTGGTAGTCATGCTTTGAGCTTGTTTAGGAACCCCAAATAAGTTACAATCATGAGACACGTGTCTAATGTTATGACATTTGAAGAAATCAGTCTTAAACATGAATGAGAGAGCATAGTTTCTTTCTGTAAATATTGCTCTGGAGAACCGATAGGGATCTTCATATGCTTTTCAGTGTTTAGCCATGTGTCCAAAATTCGAGTAGGAATAACAATAACCATTAAATAATTTTGGTTACTTGGGAAATGATGATTACCTTGATGCACTTCTCAAATTATTATGCCTCAAAATTATTTGATGATATCCATTTCCTCTTGTATCCTTGACACTTTCTGAACAATTTTGTCTTGATGTACTCGTAAAGTTATTATGTCCATGAAGCCTTTGAACATATTTATTGTCTCTTGCAGTCTTGACACCATATTCACATCTTAGAGCAGGGCTTCTTCCAACTTCATCTTGACTCTTCTCTTTTCCTTTGTTGGAACTGAGGACATCAATGTTTCTTCTAGGTTTCTCCATATCTCTATTGTTTGAAGCAATAAGAGTTGCTTCATTTATGTTTGAGGATTCACCTGTTTAACCGAGACTTGTTTGATCAAATGGAGATCTCTGATGGCTAATAAAGTCATCCAAGGCTTGAGAACTTTTCAAGATTTTGTTCAACAATTCAACTTCTTTCCTTAGTGAAACAGTCTCTTCTTTCATCTTTTCATAGTCATCATTTTTCCTAGATAATTGTTTCTCAATTTCTTCCTTGACTTGTGTAAGATTCTACTTTAAGGGAGATTACATATGATTTAATCTTGAATATTTCTTCATTCTCCTTTTCAAGACTGATCTCCATTTCTTCCTTCATCCTTGTTGCTTCACATATTTCGGCGTTGAGAAAGTTGATATCTGATTTTAGTTTGAAGATCTCAAAGATCTCTTCATCCTTTTCTTCTAGTTGACATATCATGGTGTTTCTTTCCTTTTCTGCATCATCAACTTATCCTTCTATGAGTACCAATTCTTCCATCACCTTCTCACCTCCTTGTGCTTGTTTCTTCATTTCTTCTAGTTGAGATATAAGGGAGGAGACTCTTCCTTGTATTGACCCAATTCTGCTTCAAGTTTGTTCAAGATCTTGTGTCTTTGTTCAAGGTGGCTTGACAAAGTTTCTTCCCTTTTCTTTGCCTTATCCAATTGATTTGTCATGAATATGACTTATTCATAATTCTTTCTCTTGTTTTGATGAAATTCCTCCTTGAGCTTGGTGAGCTCCTTATCTCCTTCTTGAGCTTGAAGCTTGACTTCCTTCCTTGTATTGTCAAGGTCATGGTCACCATATTATGATTGCTTCTTGAGCTCCTCATTCTCCTTTTTCAAACTTCTTATCTCTTCCAAGGCAGATACAATCTTCGCCATGAGATCTTCTTCAAAGTCATCTTTACTCTCTTCATCTTCCAGGTCTTCCTTGGCCTTGATGTCTCCACTCATGCTTTCAGCTTCCTTAATGGATTATGGATTTCCTTCTTGATTTCCATCATCTTCTTGACTAACAGTCATCGTCAATGCTCCTTTTGAGTGAATATCATGAAGTTTGTCCCACATACCTTTTGCCGATGAACATTTCTCCATTTTGGTTTTTATAGCATCTGGTAGCCCATTCAAGATTTCCTTCATTACTTTTGTATTATATTCCTTGGATTATCCTTCCATCATGTTGTTAGTAATCACTAATTCCCATACTTCAACACCTTGAGCTATTAAGAAATTTTTCATTCTTACCTTCCATACAACAAAGTTTTCATTGAATAATGGAACTTTACCAATATGATTGTCTTCAATTTTCATAGCTAAGGAAGAGACATATTTAGAAGGATTGGAGGCTTTCTTCCTTGGCTTTGCCATTTATGTTCTAAGGATTAGCCTTCAAGCTGTTATGCTTTAAGACAAGGTATTTCCTCTGATACCAATTGTTGGAGATACTAAGAGGGGGGTGAATCGAATTTTCTTTTCAATTGTTATATTTTACCAGTTAGATCACTTATAATTAGAACACAAAATGAACAATGATAGAATCATAATTTTATTTATCAATGACGAGTACTCCAATACTCTTTACAATAAATAAAATATAGTAATGTGTAGGGCTCCAACCCTAGATGAAGACACTAATCTTCAATCTCCTAGGCTCCAACCTGTATTTTTCCAAGCTCTGGCTTGGACTTTCCAAGGCTCGAACCTTGTCAACTTTAAGGCACCAACCTATAGGGCTTCAACCCTTTCTCTGGTACATGATCCAACCTGTTATATTGGGGACTCCTATCCTCTAGGGCTCCAACCCTCTCCTAGTATAGGCTCCAACCTGATATATGAGGCTCCAACCTCCTTCTTTCAATCTGTCAAGATAAGCTTAGTAATAGTTCACCACTCCCAATGTCTTCTTCAACGAGCCTTGACAATCTTCAACAATGTTTCCTCCAAATTACTTCATCAACGACAACCTTGTCTTTACATGAAGGAATCTCCACAACTCTTCATGTTACCCAAACAGGATCTGCAAAGTTACCTCATGATGATTTCAAAAATTCATCATGGTCTCCAATGATGTCTTCAAGATCTGCTAAATATTTTCAACAATATATCTTCAATAGGCTATGCTAAGCCTCAATTTTTCTGTTTCGAGCCTCTATTCACAATGTTGAGGTGACTGCTTCAGGAGTGACTACTTCAGAGGTTTGCGATATGTGTAGGTTTTAACCCTGTACAAAAATTACCTGCATACGAATTCTAAAACATAGAAAATAAACAATGCGAGAGCATAACACATAAAACACATATACACATAGATTTTCCCCTGTATCCGAAAACCATGACTAATAGTTTGATTTTTCATTATATTCCTTTCAATGTTACAATACATATTTATACAAGCCGAAGCATCCAATACCATGGACCGAAAACCATAGGTAGGTCCGCCCAACCTAATATAGGGTCCAAACAAAATTTTCCCGGGGCAGCGGAGGGGGGCTACCCGCCCCTCTCAAACCCCCCACTGCGCAATCGGCGCAACGAAGGGGGGGCTCTACCCCCCCTCTAACCCCTCGGTTCACTACATGGGCTAGTCATGGAAAGAATATAACACAACCCAACAATATGTTTACTTTACAAATACTTCAATGCTATTTTTGTATTCAGTTACCTTCAAATGATGATAGATGTGACCTTACTTCGCTGGTCTAAGGTGATACAGATCCAAGAATTAATCTTTTCACAAATCTGTGACAGTGGTATAGAATTGAACCGAGCTACTAAATGAACCTCCACAGGACTATTCTTCAAGTCACGGTCTGTAATTCTTCTATAGATTTATTCATCACAGGTTCAAGCCTTCCAAATATTAATTCAAGTTGTACCCGATCAAAAATTTATTTTCCTTCTCTACTTTCTTTTATTCTTTCAAGTTCATGAGTTGTGAACTGTATCTTCCTCATTGTGATAGATGACTGAGATTGATACTAGATAATGAAGTATTTGACTTGTATTTATATGAGTTTCACCAATAAATGAAAAGACATGTTTAGTAGAGGAGAAGCCGACTTGTCCATGAGGTGGCACTTTGACGATATATTCAATAACTGTCAGAAGGGATATTTTGATAATAGTAGACCAAATATGACATAGTTTCATTGAATGGAAACCATATTATAATAGATGTCGGGAGGTCCCACATGCCACATTATCACTTTACTCCCGCACATCACAACCACATTAATGTTAGAGAATTTTTAAGTTGTGCACAAGCCAAAGTTTTGATGTCAACAAAGCTGGTATTCCTATAACACATATCGCCCCTACGTCCTTTGACATCCGACGTATTGGATGCGATATTTCAATGAAATCTTTTTGATAATCCAATCGGGTCCACAACATACTCTAACCTATGATGGATGCGATATTTCAATAAAATCATTTTAATAAACCAATCAGGTGCGCAAAAATATCGCAACCAGAGGTTTTAACATGACATGCCTGCAAAACCTCTGATAGGAAATTTGTGATGCAGCAGAGGCGATATTACATTAAAATGTTATAATAAGGCCACTCGGGTTTGCAAAACATATTGCAATTGGAGATTAGGCTTCATCGGAGGATATTATTGGAGTTCTCATTCCAAAAGCTCCGATAAAGGGCAAATGTGATTTTACATTAAAATTGTTATGATAAACTAATCGAGTTTGCAACATATCACAATCAGAGATTTGGTCTTATCAGAGGTTCTAATCAGAGGTCCCATTTCAAAAACTGCAATAAAGTGGCAGATGCGATTGAACAGTTAAATTGTTATTAAACCACGTCATGTTTGCATATTGGCAGTTGGAGGTCCATATTGTAGTTCGAAGATCAGAGGTCCACATCGAAAATTAGAGATCAAAGTTTTTTGAGTGGAGACACATAAAAATCACCGATATTATTTATATGATATCACTGTTTCTACCCTTTGGCTCTTTCTCTTGGGCATATGTGGTCTTCTCTTTGGATATGATCCTCCTTGGCTTGTCGCTCATGTTCTTGACTACCTATGGATTTCTAATGGCTTCCGATGGATTTTCAATGGCTTCCGATGGCTTTCTAATGGATTTTGATGGATTTTGATGGCTTTCCTCCTCTTTCTCCTTGGGACTGCTCCTTGGGTCCACTGCTTCTATTATGTCTATATATATATATATATATATATATATATATATATATATATATATTCAATCTTATATGGCCCTCCATCTCATCATATGGTCTCCAACCATGTCATCATATGTCATCTTCTTGAAATTGCATCTTCATAAGAACTTTCATCACTATGAGCATTATGAGTAATGGGCATCTTCATAAGAACTTTCATCATTATGATCAATAAGCATCTTAGGAAAACACCACGGGTCGCAAGAATTTCCCATCAAAACCAATTCCATATTGGCATCAACTTAAACATTGACTAACAAAGGGAACACCATCCTCGATGTTCTTTGTCCTCATATACAAAGACAAAAAAAATTCTAAAATAGAATTACAAAATAATAATCACATATTGTCTGTGGAGCTTCATACTTGTAGCTCATACAATATTTTACATAAACCTATGAACAATTTCCTTAATTGGAAAACAAAAAAGAATAAGTTGTCTTCATGGCATCATCCATTTCCCAAGTGGCCTTGTCTGGACCAAAGTGTTTCCACTGCACCTAGGCTTGCTCTATGGCTCTATTCTAGAGCATGAGATTCCTCTGATCTAGAATGCATATTGGTTCTTGCTGGAACTACCCCTCTAGTCCAACCTGTAGCATAGATCAATCAAATACATGATTAGAATCCTTCTCATACCTTTTAAGCAAAGAAAAATGAAAAATATCATGAACTCTAATTGTAGGAGGTAGGGCCAGCCTATAGGCCACTGACCCAATCTTCTCAAGGATCTCAAAAGGTCCACTATAGAGTGGTGCCAGCTTGGCATAGTTCCCAATTCTCAAGGAACTCTTCTTCAATTTGATCCTTAAATATACATGTTCCCAAACTTGAAAATCCTTATGCACCCTACGTTGATCAACATAACTCTTTTGCTTATCTTGTGGCATCTTCAAATTCTGTCTCATGACTTGAATCTGCTACTCCATTTCCTTGAGCATATTAAGCCTAATAAGGACCCTGTTCACCAGATCACTCCAGCTAATAGGAACATTACAAATCCTTCCATACAGAGACTCTTATGAAATCATCTTGATGGACTCCTGATAACCATTGTTGTAAGAAAACTGTACCAATGGAAAGTATTCCTCCCACTTCTTGGGTTGATGCATTACATACATCCTCAACATGTCTTCAAGGATCCTGTTAGTCCTCTCATTTTTTCCATCTTTCTGTAGATGATATGTCGTGCTAAATACTAATTTTGTCCCCAATCCGGAAAAAAAATCCTTCCAAAACTTGGAAGTAAACTTGGCATCTCTATCTGAAACAATCTTCTTGGGAACACCATGGAGCCTCACAATCTCATTTATAAATATCTATGTCACCTCACTAACCGAGTTAGTGATTTTTACTGCCACAAAATGAGCTTCCTTGCTCAACCTGTCAACAAATACGATGATTGCATCATGTTTCTTGGAAGTCCATGGAAAACCTAAGATGAAATCCATAGAAATAACTTCCCATTTCCATTCTGGAATAGGAATGGGTTGTAATAATCCTGTTGGATGTTTACATTCAGCCTTTACTTGCTGACACTCTATGCACTTGGCCACAAAATCAACCACTTCTTTCTTCAAATTCGGCAAATAATAAAATATCTTAATGACTAAAAGTGTCTTTTGGTATCCTGGATGGCCCAAATAAGGCTTGACATGAAACTCCTTGATGATATGAGTTTTTAACTTCTCATCACTTCGCACATAAATTTTTCTCTTAAGTCTAATTAGGTCGTCATCAATTAGGTGATACTCCTCATCCTCACTACCTTAAGGAAACTTCTCTTTCATCTACTGATAAGTTTCATCATGTTGTCATGCACTTTAAATCATTTCCACCAAGTCTGTCCTATTGGAACTTATGGATGCTAAATGGTTTAACTGAATTCTTTGGCTGAGTGCATCAACAATTTTGTTTTCTTTTCCCTTGATGTACTTTATTTCAAAATAAAATTCACTAAGTGTGGTTAACCACCCAGCATTTCTCACATTCATCTTGGGTTGCTCAAATAGATACTTAAGTCAACTGTGATATGTCCTAAGAGTAAACTTCCTGCCAAGGAGGTAATTCCTCCACATTTTTAGTGCATGAATGATGGTTACAACTCTAAGTCATGGGTCACGTAGTTCACCTCATGCTCATTTAGCTTCTGGGACTCATATGAAATTACTTGTCCTTATTGCATCAAGAATCAATCGAGTCCTTCCTTTTATGCATCTGTGCAAACTGTGAAATCCTTACCAGGGTCTACAATCCTCAACATTGGTGCAGTTGTGAGTGGTTGCTTTAGCTGCTTGAAGCTTGTTGCACACTCCGATGTCCAGTCAAACTTCTTCCCTTTTATTTGTAGTTTTGTAATAGGATACCCAATCTTGGAGAAATTCCTAATGAACTTCTTGTAATAAACTGCCAATCCCATGAACTATTTGACTTCGTTCACATTCCTTGGAGTGGGCCACTCCATTATAGCCTTGATCTTCTTTGGATCAACTGATATCCCTTCCTTGGAGATAACATGTCCCAAATAATGTATCTAAGGCTGTAAAAAGTCACACTTCATAAGCTTTTCATAAATCTTATGCTCCGGCTACAACTATAGCACTGCTACCAAATGCTTCTCATGCTCTTTTTTATGTCTTTCAATAAACTAGGACGTCATTAACAAATACAATAACGAACTTGTCCAAGTAAGGATGCAATACAATGTTCATCAAACACATGAATGCGAAAAGGGAATTAGTAAGCCCAAAGGGTACCACTACAAACTCATAGTGCCCGTACCTGGTCTGGAAAGCAATCTTATGAATATCTTTTTCTTTAATGTGCATCTAATGATATCCAGACCTTAAATCTATCTTGGAGAAAATTGTTGCCCCTTGCAGCTGATAAAATAGATCATCTATCTCTGGCAATGGATATCAATTTTTAACTATCACTTTGTTTAGACGCCTGTAGTCAATACAAAGGAGAAGGGTCCCATCATTTTTCTTTACAAACATTATTGGGATTCCCCACAACGACACACTTGGTCGAATATACCCTTTATCCAACATATTCTTCAACTGCAATTTTAATTCCATCAACTCAAGTGTACTCATCTTGTAAGGCACTTTGGATGCCAGTGTTTATCTAGGAATCAATTCAATGGATAAGACGATCTCTCTGTTAGGAGGTAACCCTGTCAGCTCAATGGGAAACACATCCTCAAAATCAATTAATTTCCATACCACCTATTGTAGTAGCCACAACCACCCTCCAAAATTTTTCCTTAGCTTTGTTTTGGAGCCTCCCTAGCAACCATCGTCAGTAGAATGTCTTGCACTATCAAGTACAAGAGCTTTAGTGGTTTTCCATCAAATTGCCAGCCTATGCATGATAGCTTGTTGCATCCCCCTCACAAGTTTTTTCTCTGAAATTGGTCTAGCTACAGGTTGAGCAACTCCCTCAAGAAATTGTGCAATTCTAGAGGGGAACCAGCCTTCCCTCCAAAAATTACGCAATCCTGACTGGAAGCCTGCTGGGCTCCAGAATTCCGCAACTCTGCCTGTCAAGCTTCACTAGAAAAACTACACAATCTATCCTAGCAGGACTGCTCAACCTAGAAATTGCACAATTCTGAGAAGCAATCAGCTGCTCAGCCCAGAAACTGCGCAATCCCTCTCGGCAGCTAGCACAACTCACTCCCAGAAATGCACAAATTTTCCCATCAGTCAAGTAGGTTGTTGCATGTGCCTTCAGGTTGACCAGTTCCCTCTGAGACCGAGCAAAACTGATTTTCATGCATGTTCTTCTTCTCCAAAGGCAACATGCAAAGACATCCCTTGATTCAGGGATCTATTTTTAGCAGCTGGAGGTTACATGCAAGGATCATCTTAAAAACCTGCCGCCAAGTGTCGCTTTTCCTAGATTTGTGGCATGCACGTCACAACCTCGATTTTATCGAAACTCATTAACTGGAAGCTGCAGAACTCATTCCTCACATCACCCTTGTAGCTCTGACATCCCACATTGCATCTAGGAGTCGTCAGCACATTCAGGTCAGATGTTTTCGGGTAAGCTCACTCTTAATATATTGCGTTGCATTTCTATCACTTTTTGTGTTTCGCTTCGTGTGAGGGCTATCTGATTGATTTCAGTGAGCACTTGCTCTTGTTTTGATGTATGTGAGCTTGTATAAGTATCGTTTTCACATCTCACTATTGTCCCATGCATGACATTGTTTTACACGAATGGTCGTCGTTGCAGCAACTCGCTTCACGCACATGCATGCTTTCCCGTTTCCTGAATCCTGAACTTGTTGTTTGCATGAATGATCATTCACTCTTGTTTGCACTCATCTCACCAAGCATCTAGACTTCTCATGTTTTCAGTCGCCCATCGGCCGATCTGGGTTGCCTTGGCCCAGACCGTGCCCTGCTCGGCTAGCACTGCACATTTCCGAAAGCGAAGGCTCTGCCTTCCCTCCAAAAATTGTGCAAGTCTGGCCCAACAATGACCTCCATAATTTCATTGCGCAATTCTTGGAGGCAGTGTCCTGCTGGCCCTAGAAACTATGCAATGTAGTTTGCTGGTTGCATGTCACTGCTGACTGAAATTGCGCATTATGCAGTTTCAGTCCTCATCATTGCGCATTTCCAGTAGTTAGTCAGCCTCATGATAGCCCGGAATGTGCCTTGCGCAGTTTTGGCAATCAGTCTCCCGACCTCCCGGCGTAAATTGCGCAACCTTCACGATCAATAACACAAGTATGTTGCAATTCAGTCCTCAAGTTTGTTTTGGTTTTCAACTGACATATTTATTACCATGAGTGTTGCTATGTATCCAGGCATCATAGGTGTTCATCTGTGTCTCAGCAACACAAGTACAATGGCCTTCAGGAGAGCGGTGTCAAAGGATACCATTGAGAGCACAGCGGGGTTTGCAACCAAGCAAGTGTCTATGATCTCGCCTACCTATGAAGACATCAAGTTGTTCATAGACAAGGACATCAAGATAATATGGTAGAAACATTACAACAAGCAGCGCCATCAGCAAAAACAAAAGGCAACACATCTACACGCAATGAATGGAAGAGGAAGGTTGTTGACAACACAGAGGCGGAACAAAGTTGCAAGCTCAAGCAGATCCACGTGTAATTAAAGCAAATTTGGATACTAAGGATATGAGGTGACGACGTGACATGAAGATTATGAGAAGACAGAGAAAGGAATAGAGAAGGAGTTGCATGTGCTGAAGCAGCAACTTAAGGAAGAACAAGAGATGCATAGATGAGAGAATCAGTTGCAGTAGGAGCAGATACAACAAGGGGCGCAACATGCAAGATGGATGAAACTGCGCCCGTACAAGTTACAGATCCATCCCAGCAGCTAGCATGGAGAAAACAAGGTGAGGAGTGTTATTGATTGCATGCAAAGGAATTCAACAACATGCATGTCATTGTGCACACACATGTGATCCCACCCACTTGGCACACTCACCGAGGCGAAGACGAGAAGCAAGTCCAACTGGAGTTGAACATGTATTTTGACAAGTTGATGCACATGACCACCAGCACACATTTGAATATCAACATCGACACTATGAATCAGTATGTTTCCGGTTCGACCGCAACCAATAAGACCATGCACATGCTATCAGACGATTTGGACAAAGGAGCCATATCAGTGCACCCAGATGCAACGGAGGCAAGGGTTAGATTTAGCAAGATGTCACCGTTGAGCGCGTGGACATGATCACAGATGACCAATATTGGCATCAGTTCGCCACCATCGACCATCACAAGGATGTAAAAGAGTTAGTCTCATCACAACGGTCCGAGTGCCAGTGATGTCTTGCACGGCTTGCTCAAGCCATTTTGTCTCACATGGGAACATGTGCATTGTAACGTAACATCCTGTCAAGTGGAAGTTCAAGTGTCGATAGTTGAATGTAACAGTCATAGAGTAGTTGAAGAGTCATGAGGATAGATGAATGGTCTCAAAGGGGAATGTCAAGGGTCACCCCACCCTTTGCTATAAATAGTACTTCATAACTTATTGTAGAGGCTTTTGGTCAGCCAAGCTTCCGATAAGACTATCTTTGAGAGAGCTTGAATAGCATTGTAATGTGCCTTGGCTTCTCCACTGAGCAGAGCTAGTATATCTCTTTGGAGGAGCAAGCAGTTATGGCTGCAACGTTCTGCTCTCGGAACTAGTGGTTGGACATGGATGTATTGTATGACTAGAACTTACACTTCTTAATATAACAGAGCCAACACATTTCATGCATATGTTGTATTGAATTTCAGCTATCTTGAGTACTCTAAATTAGATATGTATATGTTTGCTTATGCATGCATGTGTAGCTTTCTATATATGTAGGTATGTATCTTTCTGAAATGTGATGTTGGTTTAACCATCACTTTGGATTGCTAGCTAACTTGCCTTCCATGTTGTGATGCATCTTTACTCGTGTGTTCCCTTCTTAACTCGGTGCTATCACAGGTTCCCAAGGGGCGCACTCACCTCACCCTCCGTGTGTTAGAACAACTCATGCACCTTCCTTGGCTTACTGCAACTATCATACCCTTGCTATCAATAAGGACATCTTACTTGCCTCTGTGCGAAACTGCGTCAAGGTATTACTGTATGACCAACTGTTGGGACTCCTACACCAAACAGTCTGAGGTCTAATTGGGACTTCTTACCAGGGAGATCCCCTTACATGTTGGTGGGTCCATCACCGTCAACATTTTGGCACTAGAAGGAGGGCTAGATGGCAAGCTAAGTCCTCACATCTGTTTTGAATCTCTACATATCTATCATGACTAACTAGAGAGATTCTCTTACGGAGTGTATGTCTTATGGAAACGACTTCATTATCTCGGAAAATCTCTCGGATAAATTGTCACATAAAACATACGATGGTGGAGGCCACGTAGCCTTGGTTAGGCATGCGGTTGGCATTGTAGGCTCATGCGAAAGACATGGAATCTTTGAAGAATACATCACCTGCACGTTGTTCGTCTACTCGCTTTGAGGGTACCCAATGCATTAGTGTGCCACGCTGCCTGAAAAATATATTCATTCTCTTTCTCTTCTAGTCGCAAAGACAGACCGTGATTTCAATCACTTTAACCATAAATCACTCGATCAAGAAATTATGAAATTATGAAAAGCAGCCGATGAATCAGTTGAACAATTTTACACATGCTTTTGTAATCTTACATATTGATTCCCTGAAGATGAGATTAATTGGGAATTTCTCAATGCGATATTTGAGTATCTTCTTCACACATCTAAAAATCCAAAATTCTTGAAATCATTCAAATCTCGATCAACACACTTTGGTGACAGAGATGCGCAATCAAAAGAAGGCACAGTCGCTGTCACAAGTGATTGTCCGCCTTCATCTCATCAAACAGCTCCACCATCGCAGAGTTATGTGGGAGATTATGCACACACATCTGTTGAACTGTCACATCCTCCCACCCCACCTACTCTTGATATCTATGTAGATTTGGCTTACAATCCTGTTAGTTGTCATGTGGATTCGTTCCCTCAACCTCCGTCCCTACGTTATGTTGATCCTCTGGATTGTAATATCTTGTGTTCTTCCATTCCGAACTCCTCACCTATTGTGAACGAGGATCAAGTTGTCTACGAAGCTGGTGTTATGCAGCCAACCTACGCCATCATTCATGATGAGTGTGTGCAGGAATCTAAAGAAGAACCTCCGGTGAAGGGTGACTCCCTTCCAATCGTGATTCTGCCGCTTCTGATTTCCCTTGTGAAAACTCATTTCTAGATGTTTCTACTTTTAATCATTCACATGACATGTCGGATGTCAGTGTGTCATTACATTGCAGAGAGGACACATCTTCCTCCAAAAATTTGTCCAATCTGTCATCTGTCATTTTTGAAAACACAGAGGGTCGACATCCTTGCTTCTCATCTACCCATCTACATGATTCATCAAATGATGAGGATGTCGACAAACATCCTGAATTTTCTGATCTTGGTTGTCGTGATCTCTCTACTTCTTCATCCGATCATGATGTTGATTCAATCATTGTTAATTTGTCTAAGATACTAGTCTACGATGATCTATCTGTCGACGAAGTCAAAACCCCCCAGACTGTCGAGGCACTTCAACCCAAGCTGATGGTTATGTCAGGCCCTCGCTGTCTTGAGGTTGGTCTCACTTCCGATTAGGAAATTTTTGAAACATGTAAGGCTCCTCATCACTCTTTTCATTGCATTGAAGATCAACCAAACACTCAGATTTCACTTCCTCCACTCGAACTACACGATCCCATCACTCATGCATTGGAGGAATCTTACACAACAAGCACACTTGCGCAATGTAAGTGGCCTACCTCTCTAACGTTTTCTTGCATGTCATCGTCAATAGAATGCATACACTCGACATCTGCATGTAGTGCACCACAGCACCATGACAAGTTCATAGAGTGCATGTCATGCGCTTTCACTCATTTTTCTTCTGTGGATGCTTGTAAGCTCGGAGTTTGTTTGTCTTCATAATTATATATTTCATGCTTGCTGGTTTGTGCAACTTCAATGTTCACAAACCATGCCTTCACCAACATGGGTCAACCAATGCGTCGATGGCTGCATTGGAAGTATCCATTCCCATAAGACAACCCATGCATGTTTGCTTATTTCTTCTTTGTGAGCTTTCTTGCTTGCTTGTTTGTTTTCTTACTCTCTTTTCATACACATTTTCTTTTGCTTCTTTCTTTTCTTTTTGGTTTGTTTGCTTGTTTATGTCCGTAGGTTAGTTTCGCATGGACTGTATGCAACTCTTGAAACAAGCTGGGTGAAGTACAAGAGGACTTTTACAACTATGAATACTTGGTTATACATCGTCTTGCCTCTTATGTATAAACTTGTTGTCTTCAATCCATGATACATGAATGGAAAATACGTACTCTTTGAAGTGAAGCTTGGTGAAAACACAACACTTGCGCACGAACTAGTATCACCTACTCTAGTCAGTTGTTTTTGGGTTAATCCTTGGCATCTTAGTCAAGTAGAGTAAGGTGAGGGGGAAAACCTTAACAAGCACGTTAGAGGTATACATAAACTACTTCTCTGAGGGAACAACCTCTTCTTCTCTCAATAAGTCTGGATCCCTCTTCCGCCTCTGAAATGAATAAGTGCTATGCACAGTTATGAAATGAATTAAAAAAAATGGAAAGTGAAAAATTTCAAAAAAAATGAAAAATGAATAAGGCAAAAGAACAGAAAGGCTTCCTGCACAGACAGGTGATGAAAGTAACTCCATCGAGGTACTGACCAATCTCGCTAGAAGCAGAGCGATGCTTGTGTTCCTACGTGACTCCATCGGGGTACTGTCCAGGCCTGTTGGTAGTGGAGCAACACCAGAGATGAAACTAAAACTCTGACGACTATACTGCTTGTGCACCAATATACCCATCATTCCCAATCAAAACAACTGCTTTGGCTTGGCATGGAATGTGTGTTGACTGACCAAGGGCTGGGCAGATGGTACATCTTACAATCAAGCAAGTGTGGAAACCAAGACGAACAAAGAACTAAACAATACTTCTGGAGGTGTTAGACTTGCTTTCCATGAACAAGGTCCATTCAAAGAGCTATAGTTCTACCAGTGTGTCACCAAGTGTTGTAGCGACCACAACCACCCTCCAAAATTTTTCTTTAGCTTCGTCTTGGAGCCTCTCTACCAACCATCCTTAGCAACATGTCTTGCACTGTCACGTACACAAGCTTCAGTGGTTTTCCAACAAATTGCCAACATGTGCATGATAGCTTGTTGCATCCCCCTCACAGGTTGTTTCTACGAACTTGGTCCAGCTACATACTGAGAAGCTCCCTCAAGAAATTTTGCAATTCTGGAGGGGAACCATCCTTCCCTCCAGAAATTGCACAACCTTGACAGGCAGCATGCTTGGCTCCAGAATTGCGCAATTCTGCCTGTCAAGCTTCACTAGAAAAAATGTGCAATCTATCCCAGCATGACTGCTCAGCCCAGAAATTACACAATTTTGGGCAGCAGTCAGCTACTGAGCCCAGAAATTACGCAATCTCTCCGGGTAGCCAACCCAGATCCCTCCCAAAAATGCTCAAATTTTCCCATCAATCAAACAGGCTATTGCATGTGTCTTTAGGGTTCCCTCTAGGACTGAGCAAAACTAATTTGCATGCATGGATTGCTTCTCCCAAGGTAGCATGCAAATAAATCCCTTGATTCAGGGATCTATTTTTAGCAGCTGAAGGTTACATGCAAGGATCATCTCAGAAACCTCCCGCCAAGTGTCATTTTTCCTAGATTTGTGGCATGCAAGTCACAACCTAAACTTTATCGAAACTCATCAACCAGATGCTACAAAGCTCATTCCTCACATCGACCTTGCATCTCTCACATACCACATTGCATCTAGGAGTCATCGGCACATTTAGGTCAGTTTTTTTGGGGTAAGCCCGATTTTCATGTCTTAGGTTGCATTTCTGTCAGTTTTTGTGTTTCGATTTGTGTGAGGGATGTCTGCTTGATTTCAATGAGAACTTGTTGTCGTTTTGATGTATGTTAACTTGTACAAGCACTGTTTTAGTTTTCTTTTGCATCTTACTATTGTTGCATGCATGACACTGTTTTGCATGGATGGTCGTCGTTGTGGCGACTCGCTTCACACACATGCATGCTTTCCCGTTTCCTGAATCCTGCACTTACTATTTGCATGAATGATCATTCACTCTAGTTTGCACTCATCTCACCATGCATCTAGACTTCTCATGTTTTCGGTCGCCCGTCGGCCAGTCTAGGCTGCCTTGGCCCAGACCGTGCCCTGCCCGACTAGCACTACGCATTTCTGGAAGCGAAGGCTCTGCCTTCCCTCCATAAATACAAGTCTAGCCCAGTGCTGACCTCCAGAATATCATTGCGCAATTCTTGAAGGTAGCATCCTACTGGCCCCAGAAACTACATAATGCAGTTTGCTGGTTGCATGTCACTGCTGACTGAAATTGTGCATTGCGCAGTTTTAGTCCTCAGCAGGCCACGCTGGACTGTGCATTACGTAGTTCTGGAAATTAGTCAACCTCCTAATAGCCCAAACTATTCCTTGCATAGTTTTGGCAGTCAATCTCCCGACCTACTGACGGAAATTACACAACCTTCACGATCAATCACACAGGTATGTTGCAAGTCAATCCTCAAGTTTGTTTTGTTTTTCAACTGACAGATTTATTGCCATGAGTGTTGCTATGTCTCTAGGCATCATAGGTGTTCATCTGTTTTTCAGCAGCACAAGTACAATGACATTCAGGAGAGTGGAGTCAAAGGGCACTGTTGAGAGCACAGCGGGGTTTGCAGCCAAGCAAGTGTCTATGATATCTCCTACCTATGAAGACATAAATTTGTTTGTAGACAAGGACATCAAGATAATATGGCAGCAACATTACAAAAAGTAGCACCATTAGCAGCAGCAGAAGGCAGCACACCTGCACACAATGGATTCAAGGGGAAGGTTGTTGAAAACACAGAAGTGGAACAAAGTTTCAAGATCAAGCAGATCCACGTGTGATGAAAGAAACTTTGGAGACTGAGGCTACGAGGTTATGATGCGACAAGAAGATCATGTGAAGAAAAAGAACGGAACAGACAATGAGTTGCATGTGCTGAAGCATAAACTTAAGGAAGAATAAGAGCTGCATAGACAAGAGAATGAGTCGTGGTAGGAGCAGGTACAATAGGGGGCGCAACATACACAAACAAATGAAACTGTGCCCGTACAAGTTACAGATCCATCCCAACAGCTGGCACAGAGCATACAAGGCGAGCAATGTTGTTGATCACATGTAAGGGAATAAACCAACAATCCATGTCATTATGCACATGCATGTGATCCCACCCACTTGGCACGCTCACCGAGGTGAAGACAAGAAGCAAGTCCACTGGAGTTGAACATGTATTTTGACAAGTTGATGCGCATGACCACCAGCGCACATTTGAAGATCAACATCGACGCTATGGATCAATGTGTTCTCGGTTCGGTCACAACCAAGAAGACCATGCATAGGCTATCAGACGATTTGGATGGAGGAACCATATCAGTGCACCTGGATGCAATGAAGGCAAGAGTTAGCTTCAACAATATGTCACCGTTGAGTGCACGGAAACCATCACGGACGACCAAGCTTGGCATCAGTTCACCACCATCGACCATCACAAGGATGTCAAAGAGTTGGTCTCATCATGACAGTACAAGTTTTAGTGATGTCTGCATGGCTTTCTCAAGCCATTTTGTCTCACATGGGCACATGTGCATTGTAATGTAACGTCTTTTCAAGTGGAAGTTCAAGTGTTGATAGTTGAATGTAACAGTCATAGAGTAGTTGAATATTCATGACGATAGATGAACAGTCTCAAGGGTGAATCTTAAGGTTCACCCCACCCTTTCATATATATAGTACTTCATAACTCATTATAGAGGCTTTTGGTCAGCCAAGCTTCCGATAAGACTATCTTAGAGAGAGCTTGGATAGTATTGTAACATACCTTCGCTTCTCCACTATGCAAAGCTAATATATCTCTTTGGAGGAGCAGGCGGTTGTGGCTGTAAAGTTTCGCTATCGGAACTAGTGGTTGGACGTGGATGTATTGTATGACTGGAACTCACACTTCTTAATATAACAAAGCCAACACATTTCATGCATATGTTGTATTGTATTTCAACGATATTGAGTACTCTAAATGATATATGTATCTGTTTTCTTACGCATGGATGTGTATATTTCTGTATATGTATGTATGTATCTTTCTGAAATGTTTTGTTGGTTTAACCATCACTTTGGATTACTAGCTATCTTGCCTTCCATGTTGTGATGAATCTTTTCTCATGTGTTCCCTTCTTAACTCCGTGCTATCACAAGTTTCCAAGGGGCACACTCACCTCACCCTTCGTGTGTTATAATTACTCATGCACCTTCCTTGGCTACTACAACTATCACACCGTTGCTACCAACAGGGACATCTTACTTGCCTCTGTGCGAAACCACGATCAAGGCATTACCGTACGAACCATTGTTGAGACTCCAACACCAAACGGTCTGAGGTCTAATTGGGAATTCTTACCGGGGAGATCCCCTTACATGTTGGCGGGTCCAGCACTGTGAAAATTTTGGCGCTAGAAGGAGGGCCAAATGACAAGCTAAGTCCTCACATCTATTTTGAATCTCTACGTATCTATCATGACTAAATACAAAGTTTCTCTTTTGGAGTGTATGTCTTATGGAAATGACTTCATTATCTCGGAAAAGCTCTCGATAACTTGTCACATAAAATATATGATGGTGGAGGCCATGTAGCCTTGGTTAGGCACGTAGTCGGCGTTGTAGGCTCATGAGAAAGACACATAATCTTTGAAGAATACATGACCTACTCACTATTCGTCTACACGCTTCGAGGGCACCCAATGCATTGGCATGCCACGCTGCTTGAAAAATATATTCATTCTCTTTCTCATATGGTCACAGAGATAGACTGTGCTTTCAATCACTTTAACCATAAAGCACTCGATCAAGAAATTCTGAAATTACGAAAAGCACCTGATGAATCCATTGAATAGTTTTACACATGCTTTTGTAATCTTGCATATCGATTCCCTGAAGATGATATTGATTGGTAATTTCTCAATGGGAGATTTGAGTATCTTCTTCACATATCTGAAAATCTGAAATTCTTAAAATCATTTGAATCCTACTCAGCACACTTCGGTGACGGAGCTGCGCATTCATAAGCAGGCACAGTCGCTGTGATTCTCCGCCTTCACCTCATCAAATAGCTCCACCATCGCAAAGTGATGTGGGAGATTATGCACACACATATGTTGAACTGTCACATCCTCCCACCCCACCTGCTCTTGATATCTACGTATATTTGGCTTGCAAGCCTGTTGGTTGTCACGTGGACTCGTTCCCTCAATCTTCGTCCCCACGTTCTGTTGATACTCCAGATTGTACTGTCTTTTGTGGTTCCATTCCGGACTCCTCACCTCCTATGAATGAGGATCAAGTTGTCGACAGAGTTGGTGTTATGTAGCCAACCTACGCCATCATTCATGAGCAGTGTGAGCGGGAATATAAAGAACCCACGGTGAAGGATGACTCCCTTCCAACCGTGCCTCATCCACTTTATCTTGACATCCCTTGTGATCCTTCCACTGCTGATTTCCCTTGTGAAAACTCATTTCTAGATGTTTCTACTTCGGATCATTCACAGGACATGTTGGATGTCAGTCTGTCATTACATTGCAGAGAGGACACATAATCCTTCGAAAATATATCCTATCTATCATCTATCATTTCTGAAACATAGAGGGTGGACATCCTTTCCTCTCATCTACCCCTATGCACGATTCATCAAATCATGAGGATGCCGACAAACATCCTGAATTTTTTTATCTTGGTTGTTTTTATCTCTCTACTTCTTCATCTGATCACGATGTTGATTCAATCTTTGTTAATCTGTCTAAGACATCGATCTACAATGATCTATCTATCAACGAAGTCGAAACCCCCCAAACTGTTGAGGCACTTTAGCTCGAGCTAATGGTTATGTTAGGCCCTCGTTGTCTTGAGGTTGGTCTCACTTCCGATCAGAAAATTGTTGAAACATGTAAGGCTCCTCATCACTCTCTACTTTGTATTGAAGATAAAAAAAGAACTCAGATTTCACTTCCTCCACTCGAACTACATGATCCTATCACTCATGCATTGGAGGAAAGGATTGCAATGATTCAAGTGGGCAGAGCGACATGGGGTGGAGGGGATATAACAGAAGGGTAGAGCACGGGGACTTCACTGGGGGAGCAATACCATACCACGTGGGTTCATATTGGGGGATATTTATTGAGGAAAAAATCACATAATATATTGGGTGATATATAGGGGTTAAAGGGTTTTTATACTAGCAGGTATAAAAAATGGAGCCCAAAGTTAATGAAAAAATATAAAGGGGTATAAAAAATGTTAATGAAAAAATGGATACCTCTAATATCTAGAGAAATTAGGGGTTTTTAAATTAGGAAGGTGTATTGGGTTCATATTGGTAGGGGGTTAAATAATGTGTTTTTTAGAGGTATTTTCAAATATGTACTCAAATTAAGGGTATTGTTTAATATGCCACGAACACACATGATATGTATGAGGTTCATTGAGTGAAGCCCCTATGGGGTAGAGTATATAGTTATTCTTTTGAAGTCCAGGATCCAATACTAGTAGTTATAAATTAAGATTTATTTTATCATATAAATTAAAACAAGTGATTCAATCCTATAGTTTGTTTTGGAAGGAGATAATAAATTGAGATGTGAAGTGGATAAATTAATTAATTACTAGGGAGCAGAACTTGCATTAATTTTGGTGGGTAGTAACTACTAGTAAGTCTACAAATTTAACCACTAGTAAATCTACAAATTTACAGTTTTTCTCCTACAGAAGTGCCCAAGAAAACATAAATAATGGTGTGAAGTGACTCGTGATAAGTATTTTTATTTACATCCAGTAAGTATGATATGTTTTCAAAGATTTCATTTTTGGATTAAAAATCACTGCACAAATATCTAAAAATCATGCATGAATATTGGAACCATATCCATAAATTATAGCATAAAATATGTGATGTAGTTATCCACATGGCATTATATTATGTAAATGATACAATAAGATCTTCAAGTTATGGTCCAATCAATTGTTTGAAAAATAGTTTTTTTAATAATATTGAGAAATAAATAACATGCATTAGTCATTTCTAAACAAATAATGGTCAACAACAAATCTTTGCTAGAGTCCTAACTTAGGAGGGACTAAAAATAATTTTGTAACCATAAGCTTTAATACTTACAATAAATTTACAATATAATATGATTCCTAACCATAGATATTTACCCACACTTTATAGTGGATATTATTAACTTGTAAATAGACTTTGTTATAATACCATGGACCAATATCAGGCCTTATCAATAACACATGCCCAAAAACTATAACTCATTTCACAATAAAAATATGTTATTTTAACTTGATTTTATAGCATTTTTTGAATTAAATTTAGAAGAAAAAATGTTATACTTTTCAAATATATCTAAATCTTTGACCCTCACTACTACTAAAAAAAATTGGTGGATATTCCATAATAAAATTAAAAATGAGAATACTTTTATATATAAAGATGCTAAATTTATATAATATTAGCTTAGATGATCTACCAATCACTAAGAGTGATCAAACATCCATGCTGACTCTTGGTAGATCTAGAGTTAAGATCGATCTAGGTTGGTATTAATGAAACTGTGTACATAGTGTAAGAAATTCTCGTTTTTGCTTATTTTTAAACCTTTTAAATTTATAATAAATATATAATTAGATACAATATTTATTACAATATTTATTGCTTCCATTTTTATTGAAAATATCAAAATTTTATTATTATTATTATTATTATTATTTGTCAAGTTGTTTGTGTTCTTCCAAGTTTGACTTGTGGCTTTAGAAATGAGGACCCAGAGTTATCTAAGCCATCAAAATCACTACCTAAACGGATTGGATTTTACCATTTCTCCTCCTCCTACCACCGAGGCAAGAGTTTCTATGAGGTTTATCCTCTGTAGCCTTGCTAACTAAGCCTGTCCTTAACTATTTATGTTAACGAAGTTTAAAAAAATTAATTATTTTAGTATATATGATAATCTATATTTTATTTTTTATGAATAGTTATTATTTTAATAATTATTATATTAATAAACCATTTTTATTTTAATTTCGATGGATGACTGTTTTTAAATTGAAATATTTTTTTTTTGAGAAGGAACATTATGTAACTATTAGTTATTGTAGAAGTTGAATATGTCACAGCAACAACACCAACGTGTCAGGCAGTTTGGATGAGAAGGATGTTGAGGGATCTTTGTCATGACCAAGAGGGCGTGAGAAGTATTTTCTATGACAACACCTTAGCAATTTCATTGTCAAAGAATTCTATCTTCCACAAAAGTACCAAGCATATTGATGCTAAATATCATTTTATTAGAGAGTTGATTAACAATAATGAAATTGTGTTGTAGCACTGCAGGTCATAGGAACAGCTTGCTGATATTTTCACAAAGCCATTGGCAAGAGAAAATTTTGTTTATCTCAGAAACTATTTGGGAATTGTCAATGGCGACAGTTGTGATTAAGGGGGAGTGCTGGAAATAATAATCCCAACCACCGCAATAAACAGTCGGACAGCAGCCATACCTGTAAGATGTAGTTTTTTGCAGGTTGCGTCTCTGGTTGAAGACATTTTTGCAGGTTGCGTCTCAGTGTGAAGATAGAAGGACCGAAGCCAGACGCGAACCACTCAAAAACTCAGAAAAGGCATTTAAAGAATTTATGTACTTAGGTAAACTGATATGGGCAAGCATTATCCAAAAACACCTGTGTGACTCAGATCACACTCAACAACAACATCAAAATAAATTTCGCTCTGTCATGAATTAAATGTAAAATTGTCTATTGAGTTATATATGAATGTAAAAGTCTATTTGTAATTGGTTAGACAAGAGCGTAGAAGAGTTAGACTAGGTAGAGAGGTTAGAGAGTAAGAAGAAGAAAAAGAGTGCAAGTCTCTGTGCAACAATTTTTGGTGGGTGCGTAAAACAAGAGTTACTGTGTTTTACTGTGTAGTGTTGCGCGTAAGTTTAAATCTCTGTAAAATTTTATTTTACTCTATAAATGAGCCGTAGTCTCATGTAGATGTATTTTTCATGTTCAAGAAATGAATATTAAGTTTTATAGTGTTGCTCCAAAACCTACTTCCTCATTTTTGTCGTGAGTAAATATTATTCATAAGTCTCTGGAATAGCTGCGCGGTTGTGCGAAATTCAAGCCTGGAAAATAGTCTCGCGGTGCGCGAAGGTAACTCGGCGAAATCAGCCTTGCGGTGCTCAATCCTAGTTTCGCGAAAATAGCTTCGTGAAAGTCACAACTCTCTGCCTCTCCCCTCCGCGAAAACAAAAATTAAATTCACAAAATATATTCAACATGGTATTCGCGAAAATAGCTTCGTGAAAGTCACAACTCTCTGCCTCTCCCCTCCGCGAAAACAAAAATTAAATTCACAAAATATATTCAACATGGTATCGAAGCAGGTTAAACTCTGTTAGTGTAAAAACTAGTGTTTTTACCAACAGTAAAATTGTTTTTAAGTGGGCATTGTTTTTTAGCATATTTACCAGTAGATAGAAAGTTTTTTTTTTACGCTCAGAAATGGCAACATCAAGCACAAGCTTGACTAATCCTCAAATACCTCAGTTTAATGGCAAAAATCATGATTATTGGGCTATTACAATGAAGGCCCTTTTTTCTTCTCAAGACATTTGGGATTTGGTGGAGAATGGTTTTCAAGAACCAGCAGATGAAGCAACATACAATGCCTTATCTCAATAGGAAAGAGATGTGTTAAGGGACAACAGGAAGAAGGATTCAAAAGCCCTGTTTTATATCTTTCAAGCAGTTCATGAAAGTATTTTCCCAAGGGTTGCAGCAACAACGAAGTCCAAGAAAGCATGGGACATCCTCCAGACAGCGTACCAAGGCATGACAAAAGTCAAGACAACGAATCCGCAAATGTTGAGGAGAGATTTTGAAACACTTTGTATGAAAGAGTGATAATATAGACTCATTTTTTACACATATAAGTGGGTTGGTTACGCAAATCAGGTCTCATGGTGAGACACTTGAGGAAAGAAGAATAGTTGAGAAAATTTTGAGAAGTCTGTCAGCAAGGTTTGAGGCCATTGTTGTGGCCATAGAAGAGAAAAAGGATCTTTCACAGTTTTCAGTGGATGAGCTTAATGCATCATTGATTTCTCAAGAACATAGAATAAACAGAGCAGCAAGCTCCTCATTGGAGCATGCCTTCAAGACACAAGTATCATTTGGTCAAGGTCGAGGCAGAGGAAGATCATATGCTAGAGGAAGAGGAAGAAGCCCACATAGAGGTGGAAGAAGCAGCCCTTCAAGCTCAAATGGAAGAGGCAGCAATCAAAATCCAAGTCAAGGCCCAAGCCAAAATCAAGCACAAGGTCAGAGGTCTGATAAATCTCAAGTTCAATGTCATTAATGTAAGAAGTATGGTCATTATGCAAATGAATGTAGAAAGAAGCAATATGATATTAGTAACAAACCAAGTGTAAATTTCACAAGAGAAAATCAGAACCATGACAGCATGTTTTTAGCTTGTAATGTAGCACAAGAAAAATAGAGTGATATATGGTATCTAGATTCAGGGTGTAGCAACCACATGTCAGGCAACATAGAAAATTTTTCTAATCTAGATGAAAGTGTGAAATCTGAAGTAACATTAGGGACTGATAGCAAAGTCTCTATCATGGGAAAAGGAAGAGTAAATATCCTAACAAAGAAGGGGGAGAAGAAATACATCTCAGATGTTTACTTTGTCCCCGATCTGAAACATAATCTCATGAGCATTGAACAACTCATGCAAAAAGGCTACAATGTCTTCTTCAAAAATAATGTGTGCACAATTTTGGATAGGCCTCCAAGCAGATAGTTGATTGCAAAGGTTCAGATGACAGACAATAAATTTTTTCCCCTAAATATAAGATCATATTTGAAAGAAGGTGCACAAGCACAACTATCAATGAACTCACAAGAAGATGAAAGAAAAGGGGCAACTATCACACAAGTAAGCTTTCAAGCAGAGGTAAAAGATGAAAAATGGTTATGGCACTTGATATTTGGACATCTCAACTTTGGAGGTTTGAATTTGCTACATTGGAAAGGTATGGTGAAGGGTTTACCACTCATAGAAAAACCAGACAGCATATGTGAAGGATGTATCTTGGGCAAGCAACATAGGGAGACATTTCTAGTAGGAAAGTCAGTGCGGGCAAAGGCACCTTTGGAGATTGTCCACTCAGATTTATGTGGACCAATGCAAACACCATCAATTGGTGGCAGCCACTATGTATTGACCTTCATAGATGACTACACAAGGAAGACATGGGTCTTTTTCCTAAAACAGAAAAGTGAAGTGTTTGAGCGCTTTCGCCAATACAAGGCTCTTGTTGAAAAGCAAAGCGGGCATTTCATCAAAGTCCTTAGGACAGACAGAGGTGGACAATACATCTCAAATGACTTCCTTCGATTTTGCAAGGAACATGGAATTCACAAGCAGTTTACAACAAGATATACACCGCAGCAAAATGGTGTGGCAGAGAGGAAGAATAGAACCATCATGGAGATGGCAAGGAGTATGTTGAAGGCAAAACATTTGCCAAATGACTATTGGGCTGAAGCTGTCGCTTGTGCAGCATATATCTTGAATAGGTGTCCAACAAAAAGCGTCCATAACATTATTCCTGAAGAGACATGGAGTGGAAGAAAACAAAATGTCACGCACATGAGAGTTTTTGGATGTGTGGCTTATGCACATGTCCCAGATGAGTTGAGAAAGAAGTTGGACAATAAGGGGGAGAAATGCATATTTTTTGGATACAGCGATGAATCCAAGGCATACAAACTCTATAATCCATTAACCAAGAAATTATAATCAGCAGAGATGTGCAGTTCATAGAAGAGGAAGCATGAGATGGAAGTTTAGAAAAGACAGTCAATGTCAAAGCAAGCATACCAAATGAGGACAAAGAGGAATTAACAGCAGCAAGTAATTCCTCAACAGTGACTCCCTCTACTCCTATTCAAGCTCAGCAAAGCAGGTAGCAAGCAATGCCATCAACAAATAATAGGACAGTTTCACGCAGCCAAATGAGTGCTTCTCCAAGCACATCGTGAAGCGCGACACCAAGTGACATATCAAGCCCATCTTCAGCAAGCACAAGAAGGCCAAAATTTAGAAATTTAGATGAAATTTATGAGCAAGATGAAGTTCATAGTAGTGCAAGTCTGAATTCTTTATTTGCATTATTTTGTCATGTAGATGACCCAATCCACTTTGAAGATGCAGTCAAAGAAGAAAAATGGGTTGCGGCAATGGAGGAAGAAATAGAAGCAATAGAAAGGAATGACACATGGGAGTTAGTGAGGCTTCTGAAAGGAAAACATGTCATTGGAGTGAAGTGGGTCTATAAGACCAAAAGTAACATTGAGGGAAAGATTGAAAGGCATAAAGCAAGGCTAGTTGTCAAAGGATACAAGCAACAGCATGGAGACAGTGCATGTAGTTGTGGCGATTGTCGCGCAGCATAAACGGACAATGTATCAGATGGACGTAAAGTCAGCATTCTTGAATGGAGTGCTGAAAGAGGAAGTGTATGTCGCCCAACCGCTTGGTTATGAGATTGAAGGACAAGAAGACAAAGTATGTCGGTTGAAGAAAGCTCTTTATGGATTGAAGCAAGCACCGCGCGCATGGTACAGCAGGATAGATGCTTACCTGTTGGACAATGGTTTCGACAAATGTGATGGTGAGCCTACTCTCTACATCAAAAAGAGCGAAGGTAAGATTCTCATTATCGTCTTATATGTAAATGATTTGATTTTCATAGGTAGTGATGATTTTGTCATTGCTGATTTTAAGCAAGTCATGAAGAGTGAGTTTGAAATGACTGACTTGGGATTGCTAAGATATTTTTTGGGCATAGAAGTGAAGCAAACAGAAAATGGCATTTTTATCTCTCAAGCAAAGTATGTGGCAAAAATTTTGGAGAGGTTTAAAATGCAGAACAACAAGTCCGTACCAACTCCAACTGTTACAGGGTTGAAGTTGAGCAAATAAGATTGCAGCAGCAATGTCAATTCGACATTATACAAAAGCATGGTAGGCAGCTTGATGTATTTGACCACCACTAGGCCGAATATAATGTATGCAGTAAGTTTGGTGTCAAGATTCATGGAGACACCCAAGGAGACACATTGACAAGCAGCGAAAACGATTTTGAGGTATGTCAATGGGACAAAAGAGTATGGCGTTTTGTACACAGCAACTAGTGATTTCAGGCTGGTTGGTTACACTGATAGTGATTGGGCAGGCAGCATCGATGACAGAAAGAGCACGTCAGGATATGTTTTCATTTGGGTTCCAGAGCCATTTCATGGGCCTCCAAGAAGCAGCCAATAGTGTCACTGTCAACAGCAAAAGCTGAATATGTCACAGCAACAGCAGCAACGTGTCAAGCAATTTGGATGAGAAGGATGTTGAGGGATCTTTGTCATGACCAAGAGGGCGTGAGAAGTATTTTCTACGACAACACCTTAGCAATTTCATTGTCAAAGAATTTTGTCTTCCACAAAAGGACCAAGCATATTGATGCTAAATATCATTTTATTAGAGAGTTGATTAACAATGATGAAATTGTGTTGTAGCACTACAGGTCATAGGAACAGCTTGCTGATATTTTCACAAAGCCATTGGCAGGAGAAAATTTTGTTTATCTCAGAAACTATTTGGGAATTGTCAATGGCGGCAGTTGTGATTAAGGGGGAGTGTTGGAAATAATAATCCCAACCACCGCAATAAACAATTGGACAACAGCCATACCTGTCAGACGTACTTTTTTGCAGGTTGCGTCTCTGCTTGAAGACATTTTTGCAGGTTGCGTCTCAGCGTGAAGATAGAAGGACCGAAGCCAGACGCGAACCACTCAAAAACTCAGAAAAGGAATTTAAAGAATTTATGTACTTAGGTAAACTGATATGGGCAAGCATTAATTCAACAACCTTGCCCACACTCCAAAAACACCTGCGCGACTCTGATCACACTCAACAGCAACATCAAAATTAATTTCGCTCTGTCATGAATTAAATGTAAAATTGTCTGTTGAGTTATATATGAATGTAAAAGTCATTTTGTAATAGGTTAGACGAGAGCATAGAAGAGTTAGACTAGGTAGAGAGGTTAGAGAGTAAGAAGAAGAAAAAGAGCGCAAGTCTCTATGGAGAAAATTGTGGAGCAATTTTTGGTGGGCGCGTAAAACAAGAGTTACTATGTTTTACTGTGTAGTGTTGCACTTAAGTTTAAATCTCTGTAAAATTTTATTTTACTCTGTAAATGAGCCACAGTCTCATGTAGATGTATTTTTCATGTTCAAGAAATGAATATTAAGTTTTATTGTGTTGCTCCAAAACCTACTTCCTCATTTTTGTCGTGAGTAAATATTATTCATAAGTCTCTGGAATAGTTGCGTGGTTGTGCGAAATTCAAGGCTGGAAAATAGTCTCGCGGGGTGCACGAAGGTAGCTTCGCAAAATCCGCCTCGTGGTGCTCAAACTTAGTTTCGCGAAAATAGCTTCGCGAAGTCACAACTCTCTGCCTCTCCCCTCCGCCCTCCGCGAAAATGAAAATTAAATTCGCTAAATATTTTCAACAATAAAAACATATCCTTATTAAAAATAATAAATGATTTCAAGTAGAGTGGATTTCTTTGAATAACTAAATTAACCATAGGATTTCGCTATGGAAAATATCTCACAATTTTTTGAAGCGCTGATTTAATTTAGAAAGAGTATGCACTGTTTTTGATAAATTCATTTAGAGTTTGTCATTATATTAATAAATAGTGTGTGGCTGTGGCATCCAGGGGTAGAGTGAAAAAAAATTGACAATTTGTATATGTGGTGGGAGCTTTGATTGTGCAGAAATTACCTATCAACTTTGAGATTCCAATAAATTGCTGCCGGATTTTAGAGAAATTTGACCGGAAAAAGCCACCAGAAAAGCTTCCAAAAAGTCTCACTAAAAACTACACCACAACGTATTTGGAGCAGCTACAGAGGTGAAAATATTAAGAATGAACATGCAAAAAAAAACCTATATTGACGGATTTTGAAACTAAATGCACATTCTGTCTATAGATATAGACATCTATTAACGGACGAGTAATAAATAACCTAACCTCAGCGGGTGATGTATCCTGTTAAATATGCGTTAAACCTATATACTATAGGATGTGCATAAATTTTGCATATTGGACGACCTAAAGAACTCCTTAACTTTTATTTTTATCCCTCACAATTTTTTGATGGTGCTGACATCACAGCTACCTAATTAGTAGACATGGAGAGGAAGGCGAGGAGTGGTCTTCGCGATAAGGGGCACGGCCTTCTAGAGGGCCAGGCCGAATGCTTCGTCCATATTGAGCCCCTCCTGGTTTGGAGGCACATCCCAGTTGAAGGCATGGATTAAGGACCCCAGATTGTACTCCACCATCGTAATCCCCATGCGAGTGCCTGCACAGATGCGCCTGCCTGCCCCGAACGGGAGGAGCTCGAAGTCATTGCCATGAGGATCGATCTTGGAACCCACAAACCTGTCAAGATTGAACTCAGCCGAGTGTTCTTGGGAATGTAGTACCCGTCAACCTCGCACGCTTCGGTGGAGACGCGCGGGAGGCTGAGTGGCGTGGACGGGTGCTTCCGAAATCCCTCTTTGCAGACGGCCACAAAGTAGGGCAGGTTAGCAAGGGCCGACTCCTTCAGTCTCCTCTCATGCCCAATCAAGGCGTCCATCTCCTCATGCACGCGCTTCAGTAACTTGGGGTTGTTCATTACTTCCGCCAATGTCCATTCAATCACGCTGCTGGACGTGTCGGTTCCTGCTGTGAAATATAAATTCTGCAAAACAAAGAATGTATGGATTAATGCTATGAGACAAATGCACCGATGAACAATAATTTATAATTTTTACACAATATTTACCAAGGTGTAAAGTATAAAACTCATCAATCTAGAAGATTTCCCGAATAGCATTGTGTAAGAGATTTCCTTATTATCATGATCTTATCTAATCATCCTCATGCTAAACCATGGTGGCAAAAACTGGATTAGTAAAATGGTTCTAAAGCATACTTTAAGCGAAATCCTGGGTTATCATCAAAACGTTATCAATATTCAAAACATTACCAGCAGTAGAGCTTTGATATGAACATCGGAGAGCCTTCCGCCTTGGCCATCGCAGTTATCTCTCTGAGACATCACAACGTCTAGGAAATCGGGCTTAGACGCTCGTTGATTGGCCGTGGACTAGTGTTCCTCTATCATCCTCTGTATGAGTGCGTCCCATTTCTTGTGGAGTTTCTTCATACCCCGTTGGATGCCCTGCAAATCCATCCACGCCACCGATGGAATGAATTCTCCGATATTGAAGTATCCAGCGGAGGTTATGAGTTCCACCACCATGTCCTTGAACTCGTTGACCTCGTCCCCTTTCGTCTGGAACACCCGCTTGCTCACAATGATCTGCCCGATAACGTTGGTGGCGCAGATGTTGAGGAGGTCCGGCACGGTTACCGTCTCTCCACGCTGCGAGTGTTAGAGAATGTTGCAGAGCATGAAGCCCATCTCCGCATCTCTTACCAGCTGCCAATCCTCCAACGCCTTTCCTCCCAACATGTGCATGTTGCACACCTTGCGCTCCATGTTCCACCGTCCTCCATACGCTGCCCATACCATGTCCTGAAAGGGAAAATAAAAATTAAGAAAGAAAGAAAATGATTTTAGTGGCGCACATTTCGAAAAAGTTTTAGCATCTAATTCATCAAAGTCAGCTGCTGAAAGAAAATTTAACTGAAATGACATTTTGAAGCATGCCACAAGCAAGAATTTCAACGGAAACGGGAAGAATTCAATCAAAAAAACGTACAACCAGGGTACAGTAAGCACCTGAGAATCGTAGGCTATGTATGTGGCGCCGGCATTGCCCGGCCGGTTGGAGAAGTTTATATCCAAAGTCTTCAGAAACGCCTTAGCTGCAGCGGGCGTGGAGGCCACCACCATGTCGGACGTCCCCATTTTGAGATAGACAACGGGGCCGTATTTCTTATACATGTTGTAGAGAGTAACGTGAGGGATCGCTCCCAGCAATGGCAGACTTCCCACCACTGGCCATCCTGATGGCCCCGGCGGGAGGCGCCTCTTTTTGAGCTTCAAGTTCGATCTCAAAACATAACGAAATCCAAGGTACAAAGCAAGACAAGAGAGAACCCATAACATAATTTCATTTGAATTCAAGGAATCCATGTCGAATTACTGCCTGAGTGCCTGTGATGTTCCGTTACAGTCTCCTACTTATACAGAATTTCCATGCTCCCATTATTTGGGTTGACGACCTTCACGTGCCCGTTAGGTACAACTGACATTCATCTCTCTCCCAAATTGCTGAACGGTCACTGGATTAAGGCTGCGTCGAACTGTAATATATTTTCCTTTCCAATCACAACCATTTTCCACTTGATCAACAAGGTACGTACGCCATTTTCCAACCCGTCCAATATATGATCTGATAAGTTAAAAATCGGGAATTTAGAGATCACAATTGATTTTTGAGGTTTACAATTCAACGAAGTGCCGTATTGGCAATTGACGGATCATTGGATATTAGATTCATTGATTAGATATCAAGACAATCACCACCAAACCACCGGCCTTCCTTTTAGGTGGCAGTATTTATAGAAAAAAGCATCTTTATGCACAACTTTGGTAAATATGGATTTTGGAAATTTTATAGATAAGAGTGTATAATAAAATTATGTTGGTTAATCATATGGTTAAAGATTATATTGTGTAATATGTGTGATCAGTTAAGAAATTTTTATCACAATATTAATCTGAAAATCTCTATCGGAAGACTAATCACACATATTTTTGCTATTCCTAAAATCTTTAACAAAATCATACTTATTAAATTTCCAAAATATTTTAAAATTTATTATCAAATTAAATCAAATATAAAATTAAATTATTATAAATCAGATACAAAATCTTATTATATAAGACTCATTTAGTTAATTATTATTATATTTTTCCTCGTTTCCTTTGTTCTATATCTAACAATTTATTTAATTATCATTATACTTTTTCTTCGTTATACTTTTTCGTAGTATTCTTATTTGTCCTGAAGAAGTCATTTTGTCATATAGTTTTGTAACATTTTATAAAAAATAATACTTCTCTTCCTTGACTTTAGGAAAAAAAAATTAAATGTTCTTTATATAGGTTTGTTAGCTATCGTTTTCATGTGCGAAATTCTTCAAACCTATTGTGGAGTAGTTCTGCTCAGCTGGATTCCATACTCCAGATGCAAATTGGACTATTTGCCCATCTTTTCCAACCTTTTGCTTTAGAACTCCTCCCCATCCAACGTTGCTTGCATCTGATTCTACTATTTTATATGCAAGATCGTTAGCAACATATAAAATAGGTAAAGACTTTACCTTAGCCTTAATATTCTTGACTGCTTTTGTATGGACCTCTGTCCATTCCGAAGGATTCTTCTTCAGTATTTTATTTAACAGTCTTCTGTCGCTCGTACAATCTTGATAGAAGTTGCTCACATAGTTGAGGCAGCCTAAGAACCATTGTAGTTGGTTCTTATCTGTTATGACATCCGAAAACTTGTCTGCAAACTCTAGTGCATGTTTCTGCAAAGAAATCTACCCATTGCAAATTGTGTGGCCCAAAAATTTGATAGTGGTTTGGAAAACCTCTATCTTCCTTTTGCTAAGCACTAAACCATTATGCTTAACTAAATTCTTAAATATATTTACATGCTTAAAATGCTCCTGAATATTTCTAGAAAAGATCAGCACATCATCTATATATACAATAATCCAGTCAAAGTATGGCTTAAAAATATTGTCCATTACCTTTTGGAATTATGATGGCGCATTCTTGAGTCCAAAAGGCATAACATTCCCCTCATAGTGGCCTGCTGGGATGCTAAATGCAATTTTGAATTTATCCTTTTCTCAAATAGCGACCTGCGAAAATCTTGCCTTCAGATCAAACTTAGAGAAAATCTTAGCTCTTGCTATCCTTCTAATTAGATCTCCTTTATGAGGTATTGGATAGGTATCATCAGCTAAGACTGAATTCAGAGGCTTATAATTAATCACTAACCTTGGGATACCTTTGATCTGTTCAGCTCTCTTGTTCACATAGAACCCATAACAATTCCAGGGACTGTCTGATTCTCTGATCAATTTTCTGCTGAGGAACTATTGAATTTCTTTCTCGCAAAGATCTCTTGATCCAGGTGGATATTGGTGGCCACCTGCCAAGTCCACCTGGACCCCCACCATTGTCTTTCTCAACATTTTCAGTTTCCTTAATTGTAGCACAACTTACTATTTTTAGCAGTTTTTCGGGTCCTGAACTTCCGGAGCCGTTTTGAGGCCCTAAACGACGTTTTTTGGGGAATCCGGGGGCAATATGGGTCCATGGAATGGACCGATGTTTCCCGTTCCAACAATGATAGTGCTCGGATAGATTTTTCTAATGAGCTATTGTACGCGTCAAACGGAGATCATATGCCAAAGTTACGACCCCGGGAAGCTGATGTACCAATTTACCCCCAAACGGGGCCCACAGTTTGGCGTTTCATCTCCTAGGGTTAGGTTTTGGAATGTTAAGGGTTTTCCATTGTTTCTCAACAATAAATAGGCCTTCAAGCCTCATTGTAACACAGTTGAGAGGCATGTAGCCATCACATCCCTTCTCAGAGATAAGCTACCATCGCCCTAGCTGGTTTATTTCCATTTCTGGTTGTAAGCATATTTCAGTATTTTCCATTAATGAAATGAAGTACTATTTCCGCTGCATCTTTGTGTATATGGTTATCTCTGTAATTTGTTGCGTTCTTGTTTAAATCCGGATCAGTGGTATCAGAGCGGTCTGCTTTTTCTCTGTTTTTCTTTGCATGTCCCCAACAAGGTCGGGATATAAGGAGTTAGGGCTTGAACTGGTTGAACCTTTGCAAGACCAGCCTCGAAAATCCCGACGGCCTCCCATGGCGGACGAGAAGAAAGACGAGGGGGCAGGAGATCCCATCAAAATCTTGCTCGAAGAAGCCCTCGAGCGACAACGGAACGCGATGATGGACAGCTTTGCCCAGATCCTTCAGCGGCTACCCAGAAGCAACGCATCGGCTTCCAGCAGCTACTCTGGAAACGCCACACCCTTTAAGGTACAAGTTAATTTTGAAATCCCCATATTCGAGGGTCAGATAGATGCAGATGCTGTAGATAAATGGTTAAATCTGCTAGAGGGATATTTTTCTGTTCATGAATTTTCGAGTCGGGAAAAGATTGTTTTTGCTCTTCTCAAAGCAGCCCCCCACGTCAAGGACTGGTGGGAAACCTACTGCGAGCAGAAGGATGAAAGTACTGGCTCACTATTTTCAGCCGCACCCACCTGGGATTCGTTCCGGGATGCCATCAAGGAGCAGTACTACCCTGTCGGCAGCTATGAGGATGAATACATAAAGTGGACCACGCTGCGGCAGAGAAGGGACCAAGACGTGCCGGAGTTCACCAATCTTTTCCATACCCTTCGCACAAAGTTGGGTATCAAGGATTCGGAGCAACATTTGATACTCAAATATCGTGGCTGCCTGCACAAGTACATCCAGGAAGAAATACAATTCCTAAACATCCCCTCGCTCGGCGCAGCATACCAATATGCCGTCAAGGTCGAGCAGAAGTTTAAACAAAAGAAGCGAGACTTTGGATCTGCGAATCCAACGGGGAAAGGTGCCCCTAAACCACAGAACAAAGGACAAAGCCAAGGCAGGACAGCCCAAGACAACCAACCGAAGCTGCAAGAAAAGAACAGTGCCGCGAAGCTGAGAAAGGACACTGGAAAATGGTGCGAGTTCCATAAGAGCTCCACTCACAACACAAGTGAGTGTCGGGCCAAGCAGTCACTGGTGGCTGAGCTAAAGGTTTCAGAATCAGATGCATGTTCCGACTCTGAGTCAGAACCCGATAAGGGGTACGAAAAAGGGAAGCAGATCATTGATGCGGATCCCAGCGCCACTGTTGCTACCGCAAAGATCCAGAAAAATGAACCCGAAGATCCAGAGGAGGAGGAGCGTCTCTTCCACTCCCAGATGTGGGTAAAGGGCTCCCCGATACAGTTCATTGTTGATAGCGGGAGTCAAAAGAACCTCATTTCGGCAGAGGTCGTGAAGCGGTTGGGCTTACCGACCACAACACATCCACAACCATACATCATTGGGTGGCTTCACCAAGGACGAGATCTTCGCGTGAGCCAGCAGTGTCGCCTTCCATACAACATCAAGCCCTTCACGAATGAGGTATTGTGTGACATTGCTCCCCTTGAAGTTTGTGATGTATTACTAGGACAACCATACTTGTGGAAGCGACATGCTGTGTATGAATCAAGGCCCCGTGCTGTCATTATTACATTGGGAAATAAGTTGTTCAGGATACCAGAGGTAGCACCACCTGCCGCCTTCTCTTTGATTACTGCAAAACAATGCAGTAAGATCATTTCCAAAACCAGGAAATTTGTTTTCCTGATGATACGCCCTCAAGGAAAGAAGAAGACAGTGGCCGCGGCCTCCAAACGGGGTCCCTCTACACGACAACTACAGATGGACAAGATTGTGGAGGAGTACGAGGACATCTTCACCTCCCCAACAGGGGTTCCTCTGCACTGTCAAGTCAAGCACTCCATTGATCTGACCCCAGGTGCGCCGCTACCCAATGGACCAATTTATCGGCGCTCTGTTCTGGAGAACGATGAAATCAAGAGGCAGATTCAGGAGCTCCTGCAGAAAGGTCACATCCGTCCGAGTTCATCGCCCTGTGGGAGTCCGATCGTGTTGGTACAGAAGAAGGATGGGACATGGAGACTCTGTATTGACTATCGGGCGCTGAACAAGATCACTGTCCGTAATAGGTACCCGATCCCGTGGATTGATGACCTCCTAGACCAACTAAAGGGCGCGAAATATTTCAGCAAGATCGATCTGAAGTCAGGATATCACCAGGTACCAATCGAACCCTCCGATGTGTGGAAGACTGCCTTCAAATCCAAGGAGGGCCTCTTCGAATGGTTGGTCATGCCTTTCGGATTGACGAATGCTCCTGCAACCTTTATGAGGCTAATGGATGACATCTTGCGGCCATTCACCAACTCCTTTGTAGTAGTATACTTGGATGACATTCTGATCTTCAGCCACAGTTGGGAAGAGCACCTCCACCACATCCGACAGGTTCTCCAAACACTGCGGCAACACAAGCTATGTGCCAATTTGGAGAAATGCACTTTTGGCATGACCCAGGTTCAGTATCTGGGATATGTCATTGATGAACAGGGGGTGCATGTCGATCCAGCCAAGATCCAAGTCATTCGGGATTGGCCCTCTCCAACCACTCTAACAAAGCTCTGCAGCTTTCTAGGTCTTGCCAACTTCTACCGCAGGTTTGTGTTGGGGTTTTCTCATATTTCTTGGCCCTTGAGTCAAGTCACCAAGGGCGGGGCGAAAGCAAAATTCTTTTGGTCTGAATCTCAACAGAAGGCATTCAGGGAGTTGAAGGATCGCCTCTGCACGGCACCAGTGCTCGCGTTACCAGATTTAAAACAACCATTTGAGGTCGAGACAGATGCCTCTAACTATGCTATTGGGGCAGTCCTTACTCAACGTGGACATCCAGTGGCATATCACAGTGAAACACTTTCAGACACAGTCCGGAAGTACCCCACTTATGATAAAGAGATGTATTCCATTGTACAGGCCTGCCGACAATGGAAGCATTACATTTTTGGGAAGGAAACGGTCATCCACACAGACCACCGACCTCTGCAGTTCATACAGACCCAAGGGAAATTGCAGAATGATCGCCATCAGAAGTGGTCTACATACCTGCAACAGTTTCACTTGAATATCAAGTATAAAAAGGGCAACACCAATAATGTTGCAGATTGCCTCAGTCGACCACCGATCATGGCGCTAACCAACGTGCTGAACTCTTATGGGCACGAGACTTCTGATTGGCCACTTCTCTACAAAAGCGACCCAGAATTCGGCCACACATACCAGACACTCTTGGAGGGTCGACATGTTGCGGATTTTCACCTCTAGGATGCCCTATTATGCCACCTCGGTCACCTTTGTGTTCCTTCAAGCGAGCGTGCCAAGATGATTTGGGAAGCACACTACAGTCGGGCTGCTGGGCATTTCGGGGTCGAGAAAACATTGGCAGTACTGCAAAATTATTTCTATTGGCCGAATCTTCGACAGGATGTTGGGAAGTACATCCGATCATGTACTGCCTGTGCCATTGCCAAACCGACCATTAAGAAGCACGACCTCTATACCCCGTTGCCTACCCCTAGTCGACCTTGGGAATCCATCTCCATGGATTACATGTCAGGCCTTCCTTCCACTAAACATGGAAATGGCTGTGTTTTTGTGGTCGTCGACAGGTTCTCGAAGATGGCCATTATGATGGCCTGCAAGAAGAACATCACAGCAGAAGCCACTGCTAAACTCTTCTTTGAGCGAGTGTGGGTGCACTTTGGGATCCCACAGTCTATCATCTCAGATCGGGACAGTCGGTTTCTCAGCATATTTTGGTCCAGTCTCTGGTCAATGCTGGACACCAAACTCACGAAGTCCACAGCCTTCCACCCTCAAACTGATGGCCAGACAGAGGTTGTCAATAGGATGATTGTGCACATTCTGCGCATGTATAACTCAAAGCATCCACGCACATGGGACGAGAGCCTCCCCTATGTTCAGCACAGCTACAACCGAGCTCTTCATAGCTCCACTGGCCATAGCCCTTTTCAGGTGGGTTTGGGATTCCAGCCACTATGCCCCATTGATGTGGCCATGCCACTTGCAGCTACTCACATGAATTCAGCTCATGTCTAGTCCGAAACAGATAAGGCCACCAGCTTCATTGAGCGCATCCAACATATTCGCCAGCAGGTCCATGACATTCTTGAGAAGTCAAATGCCAAGTACAATCAGCGACATGATCAACATCGGGTGCCACACAAGTTTAAGGTGGGCGACAAAGTCTGGTTCCATTTGCAGAAGGAACGCCTTACTGGAGCCTATCGGAAATTGAGACGACTCTGATATGGTCCTTACACCATTACTAAGGCCATGGGAGACAATGCATTTGAGCTCAGCATTCCCCCATTCCTTGGCCTACACCCAGTGTTCAATGTGGACCGCCTTCGGCCATACTTTCCACCATTGCTAGACACATCCGACATTGCAGAACAACTCAAACCCACAGAATTAAATCCAGATTGCATGGAACAAGCTGCAACTGATCGGATCATGGACACATAGATCAAGAACACTCGCAAACAGAATATCCAACTGTATCGAGTTGTCAAAGCAGGCCAACTCCTTCAGCACGGCAAGTGGCTCACCAGGGAACAAGTTCAGCAGAAGTTTCCTCATCTCATGGAGGAGCTCAACGCAATGGGGACCATTGCTTCCTAAGGGGGGAGGAATGATCCAGGTGGATATTGGTGGCCACCTGCCAAGTCCACCTGGACCCCCACCATTGTCTTTCTCAGCATTTTCAGTTTCCTTAATTGTAGCACAACTTACTATTTTTAGCAGTTTTTCGGGTCCTGAACTTCCGGAGCCGTTTTGAGGCTCTAAACGACGTTTTTTGGGGAATCCGGGGGCAACATGGGTCCATGGAATGGACCGATGTTGCCCATTCCAACAATGATAGTGCTCGGATAGATCTTTCTAATGAGCTATTGTACGCGTCAAACGGAGATCATATGCCAAAGTTACGAACCGGGAAGTTGATGTACCAATTTACCCCCAAACGGGGCCCACAGTTTGGCGTTTCATCTCCTAGGGTTAGGTTTTGGAATGTTAAGGGTTTTCCATTGTTTCTCAACAATAAATAGGCCTTCGAGCCTCATTATAACACAGTTGAGAGGCATGTAGCCATCACATCTCTTCTCAGAGATAAGCTACCATCGCCCTAGCTGGTTTATTTCCATTTCTGGTTGTAAGCATATTTCAGTATTTTCTATTAATGAAATGAAGTATTATTTCCGCTGCATCTTTGTGTATATGGTTATCTCTGTAATTTGTTGCGTTCCTGTTTAAATCCGGATCAGTGGTATCAGAGTGGTCTGCTTTTTCTCTGTTTTTCTTTGCATGTCCCCAACAAGGTCGGGATATAAGGAGTTAGGGCTTGAACTGGTTGAACCTTTGCAAGACCAGCCTCACAAATCCCGACGGCCTCACATGGTGGACGAGAAGAAAGACGAGGGGGCAGGAGATCCCATCAAAATCTTGCTCGAAGAAGCCCTTGAGCGACAACGGAATGCGATGATGGACAGCTTTGCCCAGAGCCTTCAGCGGCTACCCAGAAGCAATGCATCGGCTTCCAGCAGCTACTCTGGAAACGCCACACCCTTTAAGGTACAAGTTAATTTTGAAATCCCCATATTCGAGGGTCAGATAGACGCAGATGCCGTAGATAAATGGTTAAATCTGCTAGAGGGTTATTTTTCTGTTCATGAATTTTCGAGTCGGGAAAAGATTGTTTTTGCTCTTCTCAAAGCAGCCCCTCACGTCAAGGACTAGTGGGAAACCTACTGCGAGCAGAAGGATGAAAGTACTGGCTCACTATTTTCAGCCGCACCCACCTGGGATTCGTTCCGGGATGCCATCAAGGAGCAGTACTACCCTGTCGGAAGCTATGAGGATGAATACATAAAGTGGACCACGCTGCGGCAGGGAAGGGACCAAGACGTGCCGGAGTTCACCAATTTTTTCCATACCCTTCGCACAAAGTTGGGTATCAAGGATTCGGAGCAACATTTGATACTCAAATACCGTGGCTGCCTGCACAAGTACATCCAGGAAGAAATACAATTCCTAAACATCCCCTCGCTCGGCGCAGCATACCGATATGCCGTCAAGGTCGAGCAGAAGTTTAAACAAAAGAAGCGAGACTTTGGATCTGCGAATCCAAAGGGGAAAGGTGCCCCTAAACCACAGAACAAAGGACAAAGCCAAGGCGGGATAGCCCAAGACAACCAGCCGAAGCTGCAAGCAAAGAACAGCGCCGCGAAGCCAAGAAAGGACACTGGAAAATGGTGCGAGTTCCATAAGAGCTCCACTCACAACACAAGTGAGTGTCGGGCCAAGCAGTCACTGGTGGCTGAGCTAAAGGTTTCAGAATTAGATGCATGTTCCGACTCTGAGTCAGAACCCGATAAGGGGTATGAAAAAGGGAAGCAAATCATTGATGTGGATCCCAACGCCACTGTTGCTACCGCAAAGATCCAGAAAAATGAACCCGAAGATCCAGAGGAGGAGGAGCGTCTCTTCCACTCCCAGATGTGGGTAAAGGGCTCCCCGATACAGTTCATTGTTGATAGCGGGAGTCAAAATAACCTCATTTCAGCAGAGGTCGTGAAGCGGTTGGGCTTACCGACCACAGCACATCCACAACCATACACCATTGGGTGGCTTCACCAAGGACGAGATCTTCGCGTGAGCCAGCAGTGTCGCCTTCCATACAACATCAAGCCCTTCACGGATGAGGTATTGTGTGACATTGCTCCCCTTGAAGTTTGTGATGTATTACTAGGACAACCATACTTGTGGAAGCGACATGCTGTGTATGAATCAAGGCCCCGTGCTGTCATTATTACATTGGGAAATAAGTTGTTCAGGATACCAGAGGTAGCACCACCTGCCGCCTTCTCTTTGATTACTGCAAAACAATGCAGTAAGATCATTTCCAAAACCAGGAAATTTGTTTTCCTGATGATACGCCCTCAAGGAAAGAAGAAGACAGTGGCCGCGGCCTCCAAACGGGGTCCCTCTGCACGACAACTACAGATGGACAAGATTGTGGAGGAGTACGAGGACATCTTCACCTCCCCAGCAGGGGTTCCTCTGCACTGTCAAGTCAAGCACTCCATTGATCTGACCCCAAGTGCGCCGCTACCCAATGGACCAATTTATCGGCGCTCCGTTCTGGAGAACGATGAAATCAAGAGGCAGATTCAGGAGCTCCTGCAGAAAGGTCACATCCGTCCGAGTTCATCGCCCTGTGGGAGTCCGATCGTGTTGGTACAGAAGAAGGATGGGACGTGGAGACTCTGTATTGACTATCGGGCGCTGAACAAGATCACTGTCCGTAATAGGTACCCGATCCCGCGGATTGATGACCTCCTAGACCAACTAAAGGGGGCGAAATATTTCAACAAGATCGATCTGAAGTCAGGATATCACCAGGTACCAATCGAACCCTCCGATGTGTGGAAGACTGCCTTCAAATCCAAGGAGGGCCTCTTCAAATGGTTGGTCATGCCTTTCGGATTGACGAATGCTCCTGCAACCTTTATGAGGCTAATGGATGACATCTTGCGGCCATTCACCAACTCCTTTGTAGTAGTATACTTGGATGACATTCTGATCTTCAGCCAGAGTTGGGAAGAGCACCTCCACCACATCCGACAGGTTCTCCAAACACTGCGGCAACACAAGCTATGTGCCAATTTGGAGAAATGCACTTTTGGCATGACCCAGGTTCAGTATCTGGGATACATCATTGATGAACAGGGGGTGCATGTCGATCCAGCCAAGATCCAAGTCATTCGGGATTGGCCCTTTCCAACCACTCTAACAGAGCTCCGCAGCTTTCTAGGTCTTGCCAACTTCTACCGCAGGTTTGTGTTGGGGTTTTCTCATATTTCTTGGCCCTTGAGTCAAGTCACCAAGGGCGGGGCGAAAGCAAAATTCTTTTGGTCTGAATCTCAACAGAAGGCATTCAGGGAGTTGAAGGATCGCCTCTGCACGGCACCAGTGCTCGCGTTACCAGATTTACAACAACCATTTGAGGTCGAGACAGATGCCTCTGACTATGCTATTGGGGCAGTCCTTACTCAACATGGACATCCAGTGGCATATCACAGTGAAACACTTTCAGACACAGTCCGGAAGTACCCCACTTATGATAAAGAGATGTATTCCATTGTACAGGCCTGCCGACAATGGAAGCATTACATTTTGGGGAAGGAAATGGTCATCCACACAGACCACCGACCTCTGCAGTTCATACAGACCCAAGGGAAATTGCAGAATGATCGCCATCAGAAGTGGTCTACATACCTGCAACAGTTTCACTTGAATATCAAGTATAAAAAGGGCAGCACCAATAATGTTGCAGATTGCCTCAGTCGACCACCGATCATGGCGCTAACCACCGTGCTCAACTCTTGTGGGCACGAGACTTCTGATTGGCCACTTCTCTACAAAAGCGACCCAGAATTCAGCCACACATACCAGACACTCTTGGAGGGTCGGCATGTTGCAGATTTTCACCTCCAGGATGCCCTATTATGCCACCTCGGTCACCTTTGTGTTCCTTCAAGCGAGCGTGCCAAGATGATTTGGGAAGCACACTACAGTCGGGCTGCTGGGCATTTCGGGGTCGAGAAAACAGTGGCAGTACTGCAAAATTATTTCTATTGGCCGAATCTTCGACAGAATGTTGGGAAGTACATCCGATCATGTACTGCCTGTGCCATTGCCAAACCGACCATTAAGAAGCACGACCTCTATACCCCGTTGCCTACCCCTAGTCGACCTTGGGAATCCATCTCCATGGATTACATGTTAGGCCTTCCTTCCACTAAACATGGAAATGACTGTGTTTTTGTGGTCGTCGACAGGTTCTCGAAGATGGCCATTATGATGGCCTGCAAGAAGAATATCACAGCAGAAGCCACTGCTAAACTCTTCTTTGAGCGAGTGTGGGTGCACTTTGGGATCCCACAGTCTATCATCTCAGATCGGGACAGTCGGTTTCTCAGCACATTTTGGTCCAGTCTCTGGTCAATACTGGACACCAAACTCACGAAGTCCACAGCCTTCCATCCTCAAACTGATGGCCAGACAGAGGTTGTCAATAGGATGATTGTGCACATTCTGCGCATGTATAACTCAAAGCATCCACGCACATGGGACGAGAGCCTCCCCTATGTTCAGCACAGCTACAACCGAGCTCTTCATAGCTCCACTGGCCATAGCCCTTTTCAGGTGGGTTTGGGATTCCAGCCACTATGCCCCATTGATGTGGCCATGCCACTTGCAGCTACTCACATGAATTCAGCTCATGTCCAGTCCGAAACAGATAAGGCCACCAGCTTCATTGAGCACATCCAACATATTCGCCAGCAGGTCCATGACATTCTTGAGAAGTCAAATGCCAAGTACAAGCAGCGACATGATCAACATCGGGTGCCACACAAGTTTCAGGTGGGCGACAAAGTCTGGTTGCATTTGCAGAAGGAATGCCTTACTGGAGCCTATCGGAAATTGAGACCACTCCGATATGGTCCTTACACCATTACTAGGGCCATGGGAGACAATGCATTTGAGCTCAGCATTCCCCCATTCCTTGGCCTGCACCCAGTGTTCAATGTGGACCGCCTTCGGCCATACTTTCCACCATTGCTAGACACATCCGACATTGCAGAACAGCTCAAACCCACAGAATTAAATCCAGATTGCATGGAACAAGCTGCAACTGATCGGATCATGGACACACAGATCAAGAATACTCGCCAACAGAATATCCAACTGTATCGAGTTGTCAAAGCAGGCCAACTCCTTCAGCAGGGCAAGTGGCTCACCAGGGAACAAGTTCAGCAGAAGTTTCCTCATCTCATGGAGGAGCTCAACGCAATGGGGACCATTGCTTCCTAAGGGGGGAGGAATGATCCAGGTGGATGTTGGTGGCCACCTGCCAAGTCCACCTGGACCCCCACCATTGTCTTTCTCAGCATTTTCAGTTTCCTTAATTGTAGCACAACTTACTATTTTTAGCAGTTTTTCGGGTCCTGAACTTCCGGAGCCGTTTTGAGGCCCTAAACGACGTTTTTTGGACCGATGTTGCCTGTTCCAACAATGATAGTGCTCGGATAGATCTTTCTAATGAGCTATTGTACGCGTCAAACGGAGATCATATGCCAAAGTTACGACCCCGGGAAGTTGATGTACCAATTTACCCCCAAACGGGGCCCACAGTTTGGTGTTTCATCTCCTAGGGTTAGGTTTTGGAATGTTAAGGGTTTTCCATTGTTTCTCAACAATAAATAGGCCTTCGAGCCTCATTGTAACACAGTTGAGAGGCATGTAGCCATCACATCTCTTCTCAGAGATAAGCTACCATCGCCCTAGCTGGTTTATTTCCATTTCTGGTTGTAAGCATATTTCAGTATTTTCCATTAATGAAATGAAGTATTATTTCCGCTGCATCTTTCTGTATATGGTTATCTCTGTAATTTGTTGCGTTCCTGTTTAAATCCGGATCATCTCTATATTCTTTGCTCATGGGTATGGCTCGGCTCTTACAAGGCTTACCAACGTATCCTTCCTTGTAAGGGAGCTCGAATGTGTGTTGCTTCTTATGCCAAAAAGCATTAGGTTCTTCAGAGAAGAATTCTTCTTCTATCTGCTTCTTCAAATCTTCAATCTTGTTTCTTAGCTGGGGCAACTTGAGTTGTTTTTCTACTCTAAGAGTAGATTTCAAGTCTTTCAAATCTGTCAATCGAGCTTCAGCTTTGTCCGAATTTTGCACAGTTTGGACCATTGTAGAAATTTTCGGATTAGAAATATACGGAAGCTCAATTTTCTTTCTTGTCCCTTTAGATGTAAGGACCGAGATAAAATATCCAGCTTTTCCTCCCTTGAGTCTAAGTGACCCATGAAGCTCTACTACTACCAAAAAGACATTGCCAAGTATGTAGTCTACTGGGATGTCGGCTACTGCAAACTTCAGATAAACGCAGTGAGTATCAAAACAGAGAGAGGCTTTGGGTACCTCATATTAGAGCTTTTTGTTACCCAAACCTACTACTTTTCTTTCTGCAGCAACCCAATATTTTGTTGGTATATTCTTCATATTGAGGATATTAATATCTGCTCCTGAGTCCAGAAGAGCAATCATTTCAAACATTTGCCCTTTTATGCAGATATTTACCTTAACATGATGTTGCTGGTAGGAGATAGTTAATAACCTCATATCTCTGAATCCAAAATTTGGATCCTTCATTCCTTCAGCAACTTGGACTTCTTGATTACTGCTATATTGAGCAGTATCCCATGGCTGGTCATTGTCTTCTTCTTCTTTTGCCACTTGTTTACCTTTCTTCAATTCTGCAATCTGAGCCTTCATTGCAGAAATTTCTGTCTTGAGATAGTGGATCTCTCGACTCACTTCTCCTAGAGTAAGTGATCTTACTCTGTCAGGTTTCTGATGATGCCTTTGAAATGATTTTGTGTTTCTTTCATATGAAGCATCAACAAATAAAGACTTCTTACCTAAGTCTTTTGAAGCTTTCGATTTTAACTGGTCCATGAATGCTTCAGTCAGGCGATTTTTCATTTCTCCATCCTCCATGGCTCAAATTTGGGGATTTGGGATAGAATCTTCAGCTTGTCTTCTTCTATTGCGACCATGAGAACTTTTTCTTTCTGGGGCTTGAAGCTTTCCCCTTCTTTACTGGAGTCACTATAAGATTTTGAGTCAGAATCATAGTGAATTTGACATGCGCATTCTTCATATTCAGAACATAAGCATTCTGAGGAATCAGAAGCTGAATACTGTTGTATATGTGCATGGAGTTCTTCTGCAGAGGAAGAACTAAAAGAGTCATAGGAAGATTCTTTTATTTGATGCTGCTGAGCTATGTCTCTGATGACAACATTTGGGCAACGTTCTGTCTTATGTGTGTGAGAACCACATTTCATACACATCATTGGTCCTCTTCCTTCATGCTTGATTTGTTTGCCTTTCTGAACAAAGGCTTCAGATTTCTCACCTCTGTTTCGCTTTGACTCTTCACCTTCTGGACAGCTGGAGGAAGTATGTCCAGTTTTTCCACATAGCCAACAAGTAATCTTATTCCACTTTTCTTGTTTTGTGGAATGTAGATGTATATCTGAAGGATTATAATAATGTGTTTTTGGAATATATTTATAATATCCCTTTTTCTTTTTGGAAGTTTTTCCTCGACTCTGCTTGGGATATTTCCTTCTGTCCTTTGGATAATTTCTTAGAAAGTTTATTTAAACTCTCTTTTTTCTCTTTTCTTAGCTTTTCTCCTTTCATTCCATACTTACTGCAGATGGACTTTTTATCTAGTAATCTGGAAAGTTTTTCCAGAGATTTATTTACCTTTGAGCTGGTACAAAGACTTATCAGTGTTTTTGTAATGTGAGCATATATCTCACCCCATGTGTACGACTCGAAAGGTAATTGGAAGACTTCTTGCATTCTGATGTAATCTACAAATCTGGATGGCAAGGCTGCAAGATATACCTGTTTCCATAACAGGTTCTTTGAGTCTTTGACTTCATAAATCTTTTGCATCCAATCTTTGTGGAAGTCTTCGTACTGGGACATCTTATGGCACTTTAAGTTCATGAGGATAACCTCATTCTTGTTTGCAAGTTCTGTTTCGCTACCACACCAATGTTCTAGGATCATTGATGTCAATGCTCCTATCATATTGCTGGTAACAGTGCCATCGGGATTATGTATGACATCTCCTTTTTCATCCTTAAGAACTTGTTCTTCCATTGTTGTGATGAGCTTAGGAGATGATTCTGTCTCCCACCACCTGAGGAGTGTCCCTGTAAAACACTGAATAATAGTTCTGCAAGCATCAATTTCACTTTTTCCTCTAAGACACATGAGCTTATATTCTGTATACATCATATCAATCATTTGCCTGATTTGGCCAACACTCATGTTATCTATATTCCACTCTCTGTGGGAATCTGGGAAAAAGGTATGTGCTTCAGGAAGCTTTCCTTTTCCTTCAATATCAGGTGCTGGGTACCTGGTGAACCTATGCTCAAGAGGTTCATAAATGGGAAATATCTGTGTATTATGATCTTTTTGTTCTTTCCCTTTTTCTTCTTCTTCATCCTTAAATAAGGATGCAATGGTTATTTTTTCTGTAGCCTCAGATTCTGAAGATGTGGCTACTTCTTTGGGAAATAATGTTGGGAACTGATTGATTAGCTTAATAGGATCCTGAATCTTTATATTTCTTTTCACAATAAAGGAGTTAGGGACTAGTTTTTCTACCTTATTTGTCAAACCAGTTGTAAGAATTTTAGTTGAATCCAGATGATCAACTAATTTTTGTTCTACTCCTATTTTGGATAAAGATTCTCTTGCATAAGAAAAAATAAGACTAGAATCAAATTGTGCATTATTCGGACATTTATTTACATCATTAATTGATACTTGGACAGTATCAATTTGTTCCTTGACCTCTGCTGATTTTGCTGCATTTATTTCTAAGCCTTTTAATGCAGTGTTTGTCCAGTTTAGCTGTTCACTAGCCTTCTGTATTTTTCCATCAATGCCTAGAACATTGTCATCTTTCTGTACTAGCGGGATGGCTTTGGCTGTATTTTGATTTTCTCCAATAACAATTCCTTTGAAGGGAGGAAATGTTGAAGGAGTTTCAACCTTTGTTCCATCTAATGCAGTCCAAGCATGCTTATTTGCTGAAGTGCTAGTAAAAACATTTAATGGAGAAATATTATCTTTCCAAGAATAGAAAGATATCCATGTATTATTCATTTCCATAAAATGTTTCCAATCTTCAGCTAATTCTTTCTTCTCTTTGGGAGTATAATGCTTATCAAATTCATCTGCCTGGGGATTGGTGTACAAATCCCAATTTAACATGGCTTTCATCCATTTTGCACTAATCTCATATTTCAGGCATCCATCCATGAGAGAAAAGAATTTATGTATCTCCATTACAGTAGGCTTTTTACAGTCAGCAGGAACTGGATGAAATCTACATTCAGGTATGAGGCCATTTGCTTGCTCAAGATATCCTAAACCATACTTAGGTTTAGCAAGTCTCGCCATCTTAGTCAACCTTGGGTCTTCTCTTTCTAGTGTAATAATCTCATGCATCATGAGTACATGATCAACATCCTGTTCATGTGGAAAAGGAATGTCTGAGCATTTGGGATTCAGACATGGATTAATGGATGTTGAAGGAGGAGCTATGCCAAATCTGGGATTATGGTTGGCATGAATTGTGGTTTCAGCAAGCGTAAGCATATTGATACTTTCTTGGCATTCTGGACATTTGACTTCTAAAGAGGAAAAATTTACAAGCTATGCTAATTCATATAAAGGATTATGTCTACAAGAAGATGAACTGAAACAAGTTGTATCTACAATGGAGGGATCTCTGTAATATCTGGATTGTTTACAGGCAATATCAATACGTCGACGGTCAATGGTGGATCTTCTAGGAAAGGATATGACTGCAGAAGATAAATTTTCTGTAATATCAGCCGAGGTAATTTTCTTTGGCATGAGAGGCTTAGGATTGTTCACCACCCAGTGTTCTGGAAATGTTAAGTCTTCCCATCTGATAGTTTGGTGCTCTATTTTCTGATTTTTGGGATCAGTCAGGACAATAATGCTGGATTTGGAATCTCGACTGGGAGTATGGCAGATGGCTGGCCACAACGTCTTGGTCTGACAAAAACAGGCCTTGGTCTGTATGTCTATATTGTTTCTCTTTTTGTGCATATCGAAACCAGTGGTTTGGATCTGGAGCTGTAAGATCTGGTCAATGGTTTCATCAAATGTATAGACAGAGAAATTTGGGTAACAGTCAAAATAGACTGGGCCATTAGACAAAGAAGCAACTATTCTGCCTATTAAGGAATCAGTATACTTATTATGCGTTAGATCGCGGACAGTGGCTAACGCAAAAGTATGTAATCCTTTATGGACTAAAGGATTGATTCATACTCGTATACATCCTAAGTGCAGATAATTTGTCTTTGGTCTCTTGGCCTCTGCCTGTAACTCTTTTGGATTTAACAGAGAAATGGTTTGAATACTATCAGCATTTTCTTGAATCTGGCTCACAGATTCTTTAATGCTAATTCTAGTAGCTACTTTTAAATGGAAAACAGAAATATCACTATATACTTCTGAGGGAGCTATAGCAGGTAGTTCCCATCGAGCAGAAGGTTGGGGTTCTTCATATTCAAGTTTGGTAGAATTTAGGACACAACTGGAACTTTATGCAAACATATCCATTAAAGGGTTTTCTTCAGCCTTAGAATCTCTCTCTTCTAGTTCCCGGTAAGAAACTGATTTCCAAATAGGGTCCATTCTTTTAATGAGTATAAGATTTAGAATACAAACCTCTGAACCAGACGTTACTGGCTCTGATACCAATTTTAAGTAGGGGCTTCTGTCACAAGCTTGCTACAGTGGTGCTACAGTGCCGGGCGCTCCGTGCGCTATGCTGTTGTCGCTGCTAACTTGGCCTTGTTGTGTCTCTTTGATTATCTCTGATAACTGACTCCTGGTGAACCAGTGGTGAACCTACTCAGAACTTTCATGCTCTCACAGCCCCAACAATGGCTTCCTCGCCTAACAACAGACTTGGAATCCCTTCGTTCCTTTGGTGAACTTCCTGCGAACTTCAGATATAAGCTTCAGAGATAACTACTACCACAGTAGACAATATATGTGCGCAAAGTATTCAGATGTAGAATGGTATACTCATTTTATTTCAGAATGGATAAAGCTTCTTACAGAGAGATTCTTTACAGAGATTGACTATCTTCGCATTTATCGGACTATATGTTGTTCGCAAGGAACAAGCAATACCGAAGGCTACCTGGCGAAAGATAGGCTCTGCCTCAGAATATGACTTAAACTCATATACAAACTGGATGACTTTCTAATATGATTCAGCCACTTTAGGTTCTCACCAGTGCCGAGCACACTGATGCGCAGGCTC